>CM071938.1:15930000-15960000 GCA_036784905.1 Acrossocheilus fasciatus
ACTGGGGCTAGTTGTCACAAGGGCTATATTTTAGGACCTATTAGGTTTTGACTTAAAAGTCCATTTACAAAAATGCTTGTTTTCTCTAGCAACAATTTGGTATTTAAACCCTTTTAAATTCAGTTTAACTTTGTTCTTTAGTATTTTTCATAAATGTGAGGGTGGAATATCTCATTTTACATAAATTACATATATTTTAATTTATGTTTTATTAATAACAATAAAGAAAATATTATTATTATTATCATTATTATTAATACTACTATTGCATGCTACCTTTTCACTGCGGTTTCATGAACAGTTTTGTGTTTTATAATGATTTTATTGTTTTTTCTTTTTTTTCTGTAAAACTATTAATTAGCCTATAATAAGTTAAATACACATATGTTGCAGAAGGCAGCTTTTTATTTTATATCATTTCACCTATTCAAAAAAAAAGTATTCTTAATTACTGCTACCTTTTTATTGTGGTTTCATGAACAGATCTGTTTCAAAATGATTTTATTGTTCATAATTATTTCATTTTTATAAAAAGACTGATCAAATAAAACACAATGTTCTAAACTCGACCATAGTCATATAAACTACAAAAGCTACAAAATATACGATCAAACTTGCTCTTCTTTCTTACACACACGCTCACACACTCTTCTCATTCCCCACTACCACAGTCATGAGTGAAATACCCAGTATCAATCACAGAGACTGTTCTGCTAGATCGCTGTCCAGCACACTTCAGACAGTTACAGCAGCTGGGACCTGAGTGCATTTGCGTGCATGTGATCTCTTTTGATTTGTTTTGGATGTATTTGAGATGTGTGTAATTAGGGTTCAGGTTACACTGCGGCAAACCCCTGAGCACTTTACTGCAGTTGTGGTATAAAGCAGAAGCTTGCGACAGACATATGAGATCAGAATCACACAGAAGGGAAACATCACCCGAGACTGTCACAACTCTGTCTCCTTTAATGACAGGCAATGTTCAATGTTTTTCATCCAAGTGAGTGTCCAAAAGTCCTTAATATGAATAATCTCAAACTCTCAAATTGATTCAGACTCCACCCTGTGACTCATTCTGTGACTTAATGACATGGTTTGGTCATTGCTGCAACATGAATTAAGTCTTAAATTCGAATGTGTCTTATTACTTCAAAGATGTCTGAGAAAATATATCAGTACATAATCCAGCATTCACGGTGGTCCCTCTGGACCAGGTCTGGAAAAGGTTCTGTGAGAAGCAGAGATGTCCAGGTTGCAGAACGGGTTCGGTCAGAATCATAAATCAGCGGTCTCCTCCCAGGCCGCCATTCCAGAATCCTCCAAGATGGCTGCTGTGACTCAGATATCTGACTTACAGTCATGCCGTGAATTTAAACAACAGGGTTGTGTTGGATGATGCCCCACTGTGTTTTTTTCTCCTGATCCGCTGATCTGTCTGTGTTAGGTCAGGACATGTCTGGCACGAGTAAAGACTGGATTTATGAAGACTTTAATGCACTCCATTGCGTATGTGCCGAAGGCTCGGGAAACGTCTGCTAAAATGGTTACTAACAGACAGACACTCAGTTGTGGGCTCCAGAGAGTCATTCACGTATTATTTCTACTTGTCCAAATTAATGTTCTGTCAGACCATCAGCATGAAGACTTACTTTCTCAGCAACAAACTGTCCCAGCAAATTACACACTCAAACACGAAACCGCACACATCCTCTTCTCCACAAACACAAACACTGTCACAAAGATGACACTTCATTTGGCATGAGAGGAGCTTACAGGAGTGTGTCTGTGTGTGTACGTTGATGTTAGAAATGGTAACGAGAATTTGAGGACTTGGAAATGAGCAATGACTGATCATAAATACATCATATTTCTGTAACATGATTTTTTTGTTGTTGTTGTTACTTTTCATGTGTATCACATGAGTAAACTAAAATGTGCCAAACGCACCCTTGCTTTTGATTTGGAGATTAGTTACTTTGGCAATTTTGCAGTAATAAATAACAAACAATAACTAAATAAATGAATAAAATCCCAAAGCTCAGCTGATTTAGGCTACAATCACATTAGAATGGTCTAGGCTAGGGCTTCTGTTTTTAATAAACAATAAATCATAAATAAGACAAACAAAATGAGAAAAAAAATGATCTACTCCACTTTCCCAGATTTGATTTCAATTTGTGAGGTTTACAACCTCTACCGGTCCCACGACTCATTCATCGTACAGGTCAGCTTTAAACAAATTTGAATTTTTGTACGCAGCGGAATGTGAAATTAGCATGAGCTCGTGTTTCCAGTCTCCTGTGTGCGAGTATGAATGGAAATCAATGGAGTCTAGTGTGCCTGCGGCTTTATTTGAACAAACAAATAATCAAAATAAACTAATTTTGTCTCTTATGCTGTGAAACCTTTCAAAACTACTTGCATCTGATTTAGATCAATTATACCAAAAACTGAACAAGGACAATAATCAATTAAATCGTCTAGAAAGCCACTACCGTTCAAAAGTTTAAGGGTCTATACAATTTTTCAATGTTTTTGAAAGAGGTTTCTTGTGCAGATCAAGGCCAGATTTATTTGATCAATTGATCAATCATCAAGTGATATTGTAAAATAATATTCAAATTTAAAATAAATGTTTTAAATTTTCATATATATTTTGAGATGGAATTTATTTCTGTGATTAGAAAGCTGAATCTTCATTACTCCAGTCTTCGGTCTCACATGATCCTTCATGCTGGTTTGATAAATGCTGAAATAGGTTGTTATGTAATCTTTTTTGGGGAAACAATGATACCTTTATTCAGGATTCTCTGATAAACAGCATTTATTTAAAATAAAAATTTGAATGCAAATGTGTTTACTGTCTTTACTGTCAATTTTGATCAATTCATTTAAGCCTAAACTTTTGATTGGTAGTGTACAACGATCACTGCTGATTTATCTTTGGTCATAATACTAATTATTAGTACTGAAATGTACAAAATAATTCCAGGATCAGCATTATCCTGCATTATGTCATATTAGTTGAATAATAAGCGTGTTAAAGAGCAGAGCCGCCCCTCTTCTCTGTCACTGCAGACTCTGCTGTTTATTGAAAACAAATGGAACCTGGACACAATGAGGAAACTAATCAAGCTCGGAGCGGCAGAGAGCAGAGGAGAGCGTAACAGAGCTGGCCTGTTAAATGGGATGCAGGTGTGGGTATGTGTGTGCAGGAGAGAGAGAGACAGGGGCAGACGCAGAGCTCTGTGAATTTTCCCAGGCCCAGAGGAAAGAGAAAGTGATGGAGCGGGAACGGGGGAAAGAGAGCTGGCCGATTTTAGGAGCTCTGCCCACCAATGACAAATGTGTCCTCTAATGCAGGAGGCCTTGCCGCTGGCCATACTGCTCTCTTGCTCGCTCTCATACACACATGCAAGTTGAGTGGCATTTCGTAGCCCTGCAGATCAAAGGACAGATCTGGACCCTTAGGGTTCAGAAGCCAAAAGAAAGAGAGATGGAGAGAGGAAAGAAGGAGGCCCGTAGGCAGATCATGCCAGCATTTAATCACACTCCAGACAGCTGACATGATAAAACACAGAGTCTGAGAAAATAAATGGAAAGAGAGTAAGAAAAGGGAGGACAAATAGACACGCAAGAGCTGCCCAACCCTTTGCCCTTGCTTCCTATTCCCAAATAATTATACAGAGGGGAGTTTATGCTCATGTTTACCTTGATGTTGTCTTCCACCTCCATATGTCCCAACAGTTTTCCATTGATGCTGAACACACAGAAGTGGCCCTTGTCATAATAAATGACACAGTGACCCTCGGTGGAGGACAGAACCAAACGTGGTCGCACACAGCCGTCTGGACCCTCCAGAGTCCTCAACAGGTCACCGTTCATAGAGTGGACAAGACATGGACCCTCTGTTGTCAAACACATACAGACACATAAGGGTCAAATTAGAACTACAGTGCGCTGCTGCACCGACTTGTTCATGTGTTATTTGTGACGTAAAATGGTCTGTTGATTCTAACATTTTCATATTTCTTCAGCCTCTGACATATTTATTATTTCCAGGCCAAAAAACATCTTATCCAGGACGCCATGTTTAGGGTAAGATATCGCAAGAATTATGATTGCTAGCCTCATAGGAATTGGTAAATACACTTTTTTTTCTCTCACAAATAGTTCAAATAGTTAGGGGTCTACTAAGTGCCCAAGTAGTTTCATAACTGGCATAAACATTATGGCATAAAAGTAACAAAAAGTTGGAAGAAAGTGAAAAATCTAGAGATGTGTTAATTACACTAATAAAGACATCAAAGACTTTAATAAAAGTGTTTTCATCTGAAAAAAAACATAAGCTATTTTTAAAGTCTCTGTCATGATTAAAATGTGAAATATTAACATTCAAGCATATGAGACATTTTGCTCATATTAAATAACTCATTTGATAATGCTGACTATGTAGGACAGTTTCGTAAAGGTACATTTATATGTGACCCTGGACGACAAAACCAGCCTTAAGTGTCAATTTTTCAAAATTGAGATTTATACATCTTCTGAAAATCACCTTTTAAAATTGTCCAAATGAAGTTCTTAGCAATGCATATTACTAATCAAAAATTAAGTTTTGATACATTTACGGTAAGAAATTTACAAAATACATTCATGGAACATGATCTTTACTTAATATCCTAATGATTTTTGGCATAAAAGAAAAATCAATAATTTTGACCCAATGTATTTTTTGGCTATTGCTACAAATATACCCTAGCGACTTAAGACTGGTTCTGTGGTCCAGGGTCACATATGTGTACTGTTTTCAAAAAGACAAGTCTGACCCAGTAAGCAAAACCAATCATATAAATTTAAACAACAACAACAAACAAACAAACAAACAAACAAATAAATGAATAAATGAAATGTAAAATTAATACAAATAAAAACTTCATAGCAGAACTAAATAGAACTAAATAAATAAAATTAATTAACCAATTAATTCTATAATAATTGTTAATGCATGAGTGTGTATTTACCTCTGGAGCCACTGATGACCAGTCCCAGCTCTGCACACACGCTCACACACGTGACTTCACAATCATGACCCGTCAGAATTGCCCGGGGAGTCACAAATTCTGCTGGAGAGACACACACACACACACACACAGACTTGATGATCAAAGACCGTTACAGTGTGTGTACACTTCTGCCATCCACGTGTCCTTTTGTAATCAGTCTAATAAGCTCTGCTAGTATTCGTGTGTGTGCTTTCTGTCCATATCACTCACACAAACACACCTGTCTCCCTCAATGTGTGAAAGGTTCAGGTAATGTCAAAAATAGCAGTTAATAATTCTCTTTCTATCGAGACACAAAGAAGTCACACACATTTAATTGTCTTAATCCATCTGGCCTCTCTCCGTCTCTCAGACACACACACACACACACACACACACACACACACACACACACACACGGACTCTCTCTCGCTCTCTCTCTCTCAGCGTAGATGTATAGGTTTCATTAGGTGGCAAACTTCCTAAATGTCTCAGCTTTGAGTTATACCCTACAACTCTGGGGATTAAAGCCTGATGTCGGATTGTGCCCTGAAAAGATCAATAAAACTGATATATTGGTGTATCGTTTAACCTCCCCGTCATCGGCCACCATTTGGTTCACATTAGGACAACATCTGATTACAATCTAATACCTATATACTGTATACTATTTATCTGTACTGAAAATGCACACTAGAGAGTATCATTTACCCATATGAGAAAGAGAGAGAGAAAATGAATACATAAATGCAAGACAATTCTAGAAAAAAGGGAGTAATATCTGTAACTGAAACAGTTTTAAAAATCAGGGTTCATGAAAATGCTGTGCATTATTTGGCCACTAGATGGCAGTGTGGTCAACTGAATCAATTCAACAATCCTCCACTGTACACAGCCTAGGTATGGTCTGCATTTGAAATCATACTGTAACTTCATTCTTGCCTGAAATGAAGAACTGTGTCAGAATGAAAGAAATGAACAACAACAACAATAAATAAATAAAAAAAGAGAAAGAAAGTACCTAACATCATGTATAATAACACAAATTCACATTAATATGTCTGGAATTATCACAATGTAGTATTTAGAGTGTATGCTGCAGAATCATGAATCATGTTTGAATTGTGAAACTTAAATCAGTATTATTACTGATAGATTGATAGACATACAATGTCATAAATAAAAATAAATTCATTTAAAAAATGTAAACATGATTTGTTACCAAAATCATAACAAAACATGTCGTTTGGACCAGTTATGGGGGGTTTGAACTGATTCCTGCAAGGATTCCTGATTATCTTGATATGACTGAAAAAAATATTTTTTTAGCTTTGACAATATTACTAAATTTTACATGGCCTGTACATGTGATACGAATCCAGAGATTCAGTTTGATTTCACTTTAGATGAAGGTCTGGCTCTTAGGTTCTTTAATGCCACTAATGTCAACCATCAACCTACAGTCGTATTTATCTTTAGACGCTCATTACCCAAATCACAATTAGTCATAAATCCTGCCCCAGTTGTATAAGAGCACTTAACAGCATAGAGCATCCAAAAACTCCAAATTAGCAAAGGGGATGTGCGTGTTTTTGTGAGTGTGTGTGTAGAGCGCTTTGATCAGCACTGCAGCCATATGTTTAGTGTGTACAGGGGAAGCCCGTGGCATTTTTCACTTTTATTGAGTGTTCTCTCGCTCTCTCAGATAGATGGGACTGAACTCTCCTGAGCCGGAGACCTCCGAGTCACATTTACTGTCTCCCTCTGTGGCCCTCTGGCCTCCACTTTCACTCACACACACACACACACACACACACACACACACACACACACACACACACACACACACACACACACACACACACACACACAGGCAGGCGGATTCCATTTATGGTGTGATACTAGCCTGAAACTCAATCTTCTGAGCAGAGACCTGCTGTGGTCAGATGAAACTAGTTGTAGCTTCTGAAAGTGAGCTGTAAATCATTACACCAGCCTTGACAGACACACACTGGAATGTGTGTTTATGAACAATGTGCTTTTAACACTGTTACACTGCATTGATATCATCACCTGCATGAAAGCTTTTCCCATGTGTGTTTGCTAAGCGCTGGTTTGGGGATTTGGACTCTGAACATTACCCTGATCTTGACCTCTCTATGTGAGAACCACAAGGCTCTTATGAGCATGATGATGATGATAATGAAACTATTTGTTCAGATATATTATGGAGCCTTCATTAAAAGAAAATTAACATGACATTTGAGGAACAAAAAAGAAGTTACTTAGCAGAATGTCCAAGTTGCTCTTTTCCAGACTATGACAATTTTCATTTTTGGGTGAATGTACACATCTGTATGTGGTTAAACATTTACAACTTACTTCCAGGGTTCTCTCCGATGCTGCTGTGCTTGCCGTTCCAGTACCAGAGCAGTAGTGTGGCATCTCTGGAGCCGGACAGAACGTAACAGTCTCCACCAATGTATGACTCTGAGCGGGCCAGACAGGTCACCACATCAAGATGGCCAAACACAATCTGTGTCAGTTTACCTGTTAACACACACAACACAGGAATGAAACCACTTACTGCAGAGTGTGAGGCAGTGGGGGTTTGTACAATGCACAATATATATATTTATAATGATTTTTTCCTCCATGATTCAAGGTCTGATTCTGGAGCATATCTTCTTGGGGTCAGCAGTCTGCAGTGCAGTACTCCCTGCAGGGCGTAAGTGAATGACTCTACTGAGATGATGCTGTCTGGTGAGTCGTTTACATACACCAGATGAGCTCACACACTCCCCAATTTTATTCCCGCACTTTAAATATTTGCTTTTGGAGTGCTGCACGTGCATGCTGAAGTCTGTGTATGCATAAGAAAAACAGCAATCGTTATCTGTCAGTCTCTCTGTCTATCTATACCCTATACCCACCCATCTACAGTACCTGTCTGTTGGTCTATACTGAAAACCTACCTACCTGTCTTTCAATCGATCTACCTCTCTAATTACCTACCTGTCTGTCTGTCTGTCTACACTGAAAACCTACAGAACCTAAAATCTGCCTGTCTATTGATCGGTCAATCCTGTCTGTCTGTCTGTCTGTCTGTCTGTCTGTCTGTCTAGCTATCTACTTGCCTAGCTACCTATCTATAGTATCTGACTGTGTTTCTGCCTGCTTGTGTATGGCCTTGTTCAGACTGTCAGCAAAAATAGGACTTTCTGCAAATCCAGACATTATCCAGAGGGGTTTTTGCAAGTCTGGACAGCAAAAAAAAAAAACAAGCAAAAAAACCAAAAATAAACCCACATGAAATCTGATTTTTTTTTTCAAATTTGATTTTAAAAACACATATGAAAGTGGTTTGAAATGCGATTCCAACTGAACATTTACGGATGCTCTCTCTAACGACACAACTACAACCAAAACCAATAACGGAAATGCCAAAAGACACCACACCCCTCGGTGCACAGTGAAGCTGGCCGTGACTACAGCATAGAACGTCACACCAGTCTCCTCCATCGCTGAGTTTTTCCTGTGCGACGGGGGAGTTCTGCACCACGACTCGACAGGCACTTATTTGGAGAGTAAGGTGAAGCACCTCCACTTTTCCTGCAACCGTTCTGAAAGCCCTACATTGGTACACCTACATTGTTACTAAAACAACCCATACAGATAGATTGGTTATGTCTAGACACACAAAAAGTATTTGATCACTTGCAATTAACAGTGCACCAAGCCAGCTTGAAAAGATCTCATTCGAGAAAAATCTGATTTGTCTGAACATAGCCAATCTATTTTTCTATCTTAACATAGCCTGTCTGTCTTTCAAGAGAAAAACCCCTTTACTTTATTTTATGTGTTTGTGTGTGTACATCTCAGAGCTTGGGAGCGTTTGTGTGTGGTGTGATTCTATTGAAATTCAAGTTCCGCTTGCGTGACTTGCGTTCTGAGACTTATCCTCCCGCGAGATGGAGTCATGGTCCATCCGTGAGATGAGAAAGCTATCTGAGCCCCGGGGCGATGGAGTTGTAATGCAGTCTGCAGGCTCATTTGTGACTTTTGACCCTTTCCTTTATGTACTGTGGTGGAGGCGGTGTCTCCGTAGACACTGAGGTGGTTGGGGGGGTCGTTGCGGTTACCTGTATCAGTGGAGTAGATGCGGAAGCTCTTGTCCCAGAAGCCACAAAGCAGGATGAAGCGGTTGTCAGCCGTGATGACAAAACACTGAGCATTTACCTGGATGCTCTGATCTAACAGATCGGAAATCTGCCTTCTGTGAATGCCTACATTATTGGCTGAAAACAGAGAGAGAGAGTCACTTGTTATAAAAGCACTAACTACTGTTTGGTCAGAAAATAATTGGGTAAAGTGGAGAAAAATATAAACATCTTAGAAAAATAAAACAATGATTAAGGAGAGAGATACAGAAGGAAGGACATTCACAGAGTGGTGGAGACAATAACAGAGGGAGTTGGTGAAAAAAAAAAAAAGTCTTGACCCTAAAGGTCTACTCCAATGTCTTGTAAGTGAATTCCTGACAACCTCCTAAGAGATTATAAAGATGTTAAACTATTAGAATGAGAAAATACGACATTTGTCAGGAATAATGTGCATGAGCACATGATTTGTGAAAGAATACATAAAACAGCAAAGACAGAACAGTAAAGGAAAGACTAAAATAATAAAAAATGATGTGACCAAAATGTCATAAATTACAAGTTCTTTTTTTTTCTTTTTCTTTTTTAAACACACTAAGACAAAAAAAGTCAGAGAGAGATCGAAGAGGCCAGACTACACAGAGTCAGGTGTGTGAGGCCCAGACACATTCATGACACACACCAGCGCTGCGTCTGTGCTGGAGCAAGTGGACAGATTATCAACAGCAGAGTCATGCAGAATTTACTGTGTTTAAATGTGTGAGCTGTGTGGAATGCAGTCCGTCCAAATACATACATGACATTCTGGAGCAGGAGTGAAAGAAAATGAGCCATGAAAGATGTCTCTCCCCACACAGAGAGACAGAGGAGAGAGAGGGGAGTGTGATTTGTTGTTTTTGATAAATCTTTTAAAAGTTATAAAAATAAATAAATAAATAAATAAATAAAATTGCAGCTTTAAAAGACATTTCCTGTGTAGCTGTGCTAGTTTCGTATATTTTGTATCACTCTGTGGTCTTTAGCTTCTCGTACAATGCAATAATTTCAACTTAAATCAATTTCATGCCCATTTATTTATTTGGTAGGTAAAAATGCAAGCAAGTCTCCAAAGTCATGTTCCAACACAGAATGGAAAACCTTACCAAGTGTCTTATTATTGCCAATGGTTTCGAAATGAAATGCAAAATGCAAAAAAAATTTTTGGTGTCCATATATCTCGTTTGGCCATATATTATATTATATTATATTATATCATATTATTTAATTGTTTTAGACTCTTCACAAAAATGTTATATAAAAAGAATTTCATAATGATTTTGGATTGCTGAAGGCTTGAATTCAGATTTAATGAATTAGTGGATGACAGAGGTGGAGGTGTAGAGAGAGCACAGGTAAGAAAGTGGACACACAGATAAGAGTAAGGATCAGGACGGCGACCATGAAGTGACAAACAGACACATTTGGCGAGACATATGATACTGTATAATAATATGAGCAGAAGGAGAGCTGAGATATACGATGAACAGGAGGAGAGACAGAAACTTCAGAAAGGCTTCAGCCATATGTTATCACATATCTTCCCTCTCTCATCCCTTTATCCTCTTTTTCTTCCTAATCAACAGGTCGGAGGGATGAGAGGAGGACATATTGTCCTGACAGCGTGTGCCACGCGGCTTCAATCAGACATTATTACACCATTCATATTCATTCAGTCTGACAGGACAGAGAGACAGAGAAAGAGAGAGCGAGAGAGCTGATGATGTACAGGCTAAGCCACAGCTCATTGCTTTCCAATTTGCATGCAAATGCTGATCTGAAGCTGAATGGCGGCTGGGTGAAAAACAGCACTCATCTCCTCCCAAGGGCCGGGCCCTCGCAACTCACAACAGCCAATCACAAATCACTCTACTGATGATTGATAAGCCACAGACCTATCAAAGGATCAATCTCAACCGGTAACTGGTACTGCTGGTCCTGCACAGAAGAGCTTTGATGACCTGAGAGAAACAGAGTGGACAAATGAAAAATTGATTTAATACTATGTACCATCAGGACACTTATTTATAGAGGGCAATCCACAGTCATTTACTACAGCAGACAAAGGACAATAATAACAAAACGTTAATAAACAAATAAATAACAAAAAAATGTTTTATTATCGGCTGAACACAAATATGCCATTAGAAGGGGTAATGAAGAATATCCTAATGGAAAACACTTTAAATTAATACATAAAAGTAATCCTTCTATCCTTATAATACAAGTTATTGATCATATGAATATTACTGCTAGGAAAGGCAATAGAGAACTTAAGCTTAATCAGACAGACATTTTGAATTGATCAATTAAAGGCTAATATATATCCAGGATTGAATGAGGACTTGGATTTTACTCCTTTATTTATTGTATTTCTTGAGTAGAGCTGGGCGATATGCCCAAAAAATTATCCCAAAATGTTTTTTTCATATCAGTCAATATCACGATGAATGTCAAATCTTTATTTATTTCAAGTTTAAAGCCAGATTTCTGCTCCAAAGTGAAAGTTGTAGAAACCTGACCATTCATTTTCCTTAACAACCATTCATTTTCCTTAATTTCTTGGTTTCTGCATGCATTGTTTCAAATGCCATCTTTAAAACACCTCTCAAACATGCATCCTATCTCTTGGGGAAACATCAAATTCTCCAAAACTGTTCGCCATGCTTATGATTAAATTTCATATTTGAAACCACCAATGAAATCATACAACAACTGTATCATAAATGTTGTTTTTTTTTGCTCAAATAGCGTTAAAAAGCTTTTTTTTCAGGCTAGACCTGCCGGTGTGCATGTGCAGTCCTAAGTGCACGTCTCAAGACTGCTTACTGTTTCTGTGACATCAAAAACAGAGACAAAAACACATTGATTTTCATATAAACCGTAAAAAAAGGGTATTTTTGGTAGTTAACATCATTTTTTTGTTTCTGAAAACATTAATTTAAAATGTATTCAATTAGATTGATTTTTAACAAAGAAAAAAGGGAAAAAAGAAGAAGCAGCTGATAAATGGAGGTGGACAGGAAGCTGAATGCACGGCAGAGGAAGTGTCACATTTGATCCAGTTCAGGCTGAGACATCAGTGTCTAAGAAGCTGATGATTATACACAACCAGAGTTTAGAGGGATCAAGCTACTGAAGTTTGCATTAGAGAGAGTGCAGAAATCATCCTGCATTTTACGTTTTGGCGTATTGGTGGATAATTTGTTTGATATCATTTGTATGTTTTCATGTGATCCACTTATGATGACAGGTGAAAATTGATTTTTTTTTAAAGTTAGATTTTTTCTTCTTCTAAAAATGGCATGTTTCTGTTTTAATCACATTGTGTGAATTCATATGAAATCAACATCTCATAAAATAGTTACCTTTTCAAAGTAACTAACCAGTATCAGGGGTGTAAAGGAACAGATAACATTATTCGACAGACTTATTCACTCCTTATCCATCACCAAACACCTTGCTGTCTGATCGTTCTTGCTCACCAGTGAGGCCGTGCCACTTGTTGACAGCGAAGAGGCGGTTGGCGGTGACTGTGATGACCGCTGCGTTGGTTAGGCCTGACTGTGTGTTGGCGGCCACGTGGGTGACAGGCGAGTTTGACGGGAACTTGAGTACCATGATGACATCCTGCTGCATCTGCTCTGTGAACATCAGCGGGGTCTGCAGAAGGAGATACTGTTGAGTCCATGAGCGCCATCATCAGCAGGGAGCGAGGAAGTGTAGAGGCAAAGAGAGTGATGGTTGGAGAGAGAATGAGAAAAGTTGGAAGAGAAGCAGGAAGATGGGAAATTAGGCAGCGAAAGACAGAACGGTGTAAAAGAGCACAAAAGCTGAGTTTGAGGTCAGAGGTTATTAAGACATAACAATATCATAACTGGACCTGACAGAACTGGTCAGAAGCTTAAAATTATTAATTTTTTATAAATTCTGAAATGGAACACAGTATTACGATTACCAGCATCAGAGCATCAGCTCAAAAAATGTATTGCGGTTCTGTTGACATTTAAAATTCTCTCATGACTTGGTAACAGGCTTTTAAATGTTGTGAATGTAATGAGAATTGTTTTTCCGAATATTGTTAATGGAAATGTTACTGAGCTGGAATTAAGTGGAATCAGAATCATTCAATTCCTTCTGATGTCCTTATCGTGACTATCATTATATATGAACAAATAAATTAATTAAATATATAAAAAATTATATATTTAAAATAAATATATTATAATATAAATGTATAATTTATACCAAAAAATAAATAAATAGCAATACAATAATCTGAATACAACCTTGAAAACAGAAAAACTGTGATCATATCAGTATATACACTGCACTACACACTGTTATTAGCCATATATTGCTATATCATTCCAGATAAGCACTATATTTTGCAGACTAGCGATGAAGTTCATGAATAGATCAAATGTGATGCTGAAATAATTTAAAGCTGTAGAAAAGAGGGGGAGAGAGAGAGAGAGAGAGATCAAAGCAGCTAAACACTTTCATTTCACAAAATTCAATGATATATTTGACATTTCTGGACCTTTGAGAATTCCAGTAATGCTTCTGCTAGGCTAAGTTGCACACTAAGTTACCATTCCTGGTTAATGAGTACAAGATAAACAGAAGAAAAACAGTCTGTAAAGGCCTGAAGTTGCAAAATTTCATAGCTGATTTCAAATGAATCTGAACTTTCACCTTAGGCTGCCACAGTATATTCCAACCTCCATTAGTAACATTATAAACTGCTTTCTCCTGCGTTCCATTCTACAGGTCAGGAGATGACGAGAAGCTTAAAAGGTATATGCACATGCACAGCTGTTTGATTACTTGGCAGCAAAGTCATCCAACCATCAAGTTGACTTCCTCAGTAAGGCAGGGCTGTGTTTGTAGAGGCAGGAGATAGTGTTCAGACTGGGCAGCTGCACTGTCACTCTCAATGAGCGATCTGACTGGCTGTTGCTTTATAATGATGTTTCTATCCAGCACAGATTAATCACTTCACATTAAGAAAGTCTATTTTAAACTAACATTTTAAACTGATATAGTTTAAAATAGAAAACTATTGTTGGAAATGTATGTATATGTTTTTTATAAATAAGCTCATATTGTGTATCTTCATATGTCACCATAAAACTCTAATCCAGTCTAAATGTTGTCTTATGTCTGTGATGTCTAATCCTGACATGTGTGTGTGATTTTTAGACACAGTATGGAGACACAGGGCTAATTGGTGTGCCTGCAGTAAATTAAACAGACAGCTAGCACCTCTTAAATAGTGTTCAGCCTGAGAGTGCCATTAAACAGAGGATCTACTCTCATTAACCTACTGGAGACATGGAAGAGAGAGAAAAAGCAAGCACAGACAGAGAGAGAAAGAGAGATGAAAGGATTGCAGAGAATGGCACTGTAAAATCCAGATACAGGACTGCATGAAAATTATGTTAATTCAAAAGAAAAAATAATTTTGTCATACCATCTAATTCTAAAATGCTGCTTTTGTTGCCTAATAAAATAGTGGTACAGTGGGGATTGGGATTTTTGAAGCAAGAATATAACTGTATTTTAATTAAAGGTATGTAATAATAGCAACGCTATGGGCCGGATTTACTAACAGCTTGCGCAAGCACAAACCATCTTTTGATGTTAAAATAGTACTGTCAGGATTTGCTGCAGACATGCAGTGAAGAATTAGCGCTGAAAAGGCGTGGACACAGTTATTTTTGCGCCTGACCTTATTGAACATGCATTTGTAGAGGAGATACTAAAATTTAAATACTACATTTATGGCAGGAGAGTATTAAAATGAATCACGAAACGCGATTTACTAATGTTTGCACTCATCAAATTACTGGTATTTGCGCTATTATTTAACGCCCAAAAAAGCATGTCTTAAAGCAGGCGGTAATTTGCGCTGCTCTTGGTAAATTGTGCTGGTCATTATGGAAATGATCTGGCTGTCTGTGTTCTTTAATGTGCGCATTGTCAGTAAATCACATGCAGAATTTTCCCCTCCCATTGGCGCTTTTATGGAATTGCGCTCTAATGCTAATTTGCCCTGTTTAGTAAATCTGTCCCTAAGAATTCAAAATGATTTCACTCAATTAACCTGTAGGATTTTTTTTTAAGATTTATTTTTTGCTGTTTTTATGCCTTTTATTGTGATAGGACAGTGTGAAGCAAAGTGGGAGAGAGGGGTGGGAGGGGCAGGAACGGGAAAGATCCTTGAGCTGGGATTCAAACATGGGACGCCCGTAGTGCAACGGTGCTATATGGCCACAAGGCTATCAGCGCCGACTTAACCTGTAGGGTTTAATGAAAAGCAAAGATGTCTAAAATGTACATCTAATTAACTGGAGTATTGAATAATACCAACCCCATGAATTACTATAAGTATTCTATTTAAGATATAATAAAAATAATAGCGACATGCCATTTGGGGCCTTCTGTGCCAATGGGGACCAACTTATTTATTTATTTAATGTTTTATTTGTTAGGGACAGATACAATAAACATAGATGAAACTGAAATAACAGTCATCCCATGCATGTACCATGTACTTACCCCTAAGGTCTAATTTTATCTTTTCACTTCAAAATAAAAACTATCATTTCTCAATCTAAATACATTAAACAAAAACTCACACACTCTCCTCTAAATTAGACTGTGTGCTTGGGATTATGTGATTATTATGATGTTGTGTATTCAAAGGCTGTTCAAATTATTTAGTGCCACTGTTACGTAAAGTTCAAAATCCAGTTCTGAACATATAACTATATCTGCATGTGGACATTTAGAGGAGAGTATGTGAGTTTGTTTCCACACAGGCAGGCAGGGGTTGTCATCGCCACAGAAACACACAGCTAATGGGGGTTTCAAGGCTGTCACCCACAGTCTCTAAGTTTCTAGACTAAAGACCCTATCACCTCAGAGCTCTGCGCTTAACCACAAGACTTTTCCCACTTCTGGGACGCAGGGGCTCACTGAAAGAGGACAGGAGAGAGGAGTGGGGGCGTAAAGCATAAAATAGTGAACAAGTTGATTTAAGCAGGCAGCTATCGAACTTGTTATCCACCAAAACCTCTCTCAGACCTAGCCTGTGTTTCCACCAACATGAGAGCCGAGCTGTCTACATGTCTGCCTACCCTGTCCAAACAACTTTATTATTTTATTTTAGATTGACAGGAAAAATCAATGAGCAATGCAGCATAAATAAAGAAATAAAGAACTGAAGAGGTGTCGCATTGGCACAATCCAGTTTTATGCAATCTAGCTTTGTTTTACGGGAAAACGAGTTGTTTTGAACACTATTTGGTGTGGACAATGATATTACTGACATTCCAGTATCAAATGTTAGTTTAGTATTTCCTGTTTAGTATTAGCCATAATGTGAAGCCATTTTTTTTATAATACAGAAATCCTTCATCTGTGGTGGAAATGCACAAAATGCTTATTCATTTGACACTGGGTGCTGCTTAAAGAGCAAATGAAGAGAAAAGAAGAGAGAGAGAAAGAGAGAGAGAAAAAAAAACTGCACATTTATTTTCATTGTTCCCTACACTTGTATCCAACTTATCTAATACCCCATGAAACCTGATACAAATAAAGAATGATATCAGTTGATTATTATCATATGATAATACACTGGCATGATGTGCAGTAGACTTTATCTGAACCGTTTTATGGACATGTTGATAAATTTGTGAATGTCTGCATGTTAAGGATGATAATTAGACAGAGAGAGTGTTTTTGTGTGTGTGCGCGTTACTCACCACCTGCATGGCAGAGCTGCGTGGCGGGTGGGGCTCAATTAGCAGCTGGCAGGGTGTCTGTCCAAAACTTCTGATTTGAGACTCTACAGCCTGAGAAAGACAGAGATTCAGGGTTATGGTGGCACTAATGAAGAGATATAGGACTATAAACGTCACCTTGAGACAGTGGCTAACTTGCCCTGGACAATATCAGCTAATACATACACAAAGTAATGTGTGTGCGTGTGTGTGTGTGTGTGTGTGTGTGTGTGTGTGTGTGTGTGTGTGTGTGTGTGTGTGGGCATGCGAGTATGTGGAAAAAAGTAAGAAAAGAAAAGTGGGCGAAATAATGCTCATAATAATGGGCTACATAGGAGCTGGATTTATGTGCATTTCTATCCACACAAAAATACATGTACATATAATCACATTACTTTATTATTTTCAAATACATATTTTTCACTAAAACATTTTAACACATGAACAATATCACCATTGTTCATTGAGATTGTTCCATGAACACTTCTGAGTGATGATCCAACAAATCCCTCAATTTAAGTTTTCGTTCTATTTATTTACTTCACAGACAGATTGAATTGATTCACAGAAATTTGCTGCTGTTTTAAATCAGAGAAGTTATTAAACCATAACGCCAGAAGGAAGACTCGTGAAACCACAAATACAGCCAAAAATAAATAAATAAATAAAAAGTGCATTAAAAACGCAGTGCCTAATTTTCGACTGACACCAAAACCATTGTTAATTTATTATGAATATTTGATTTCCTGGCCCTACTGCATCAGTGCATCAAGTATCACTCTGTCACACTCAGCGGTCAAGTTCAGTTGTGTGTGATGCATGCTAGATCATTTGGAATCTCTGATGGGATTTTCATGAATCAATAGAGAAACTGTCATAATCCCACGCTAAAGAGAGAGAGAGAGAGGTATGCCAGAAATGTCCCAGCTCTCATCGGACTGCTCTTGCTCTAACCGTATTCATGAAAGCATCAGGAAGTCAGGAGGCTTTCCACGTCCTTCTCATTGTATTTCTTCACTCTTCCACCTCTCTCTTTTTCCACTCCGCTCAGACTGCACTTCTTTACATCAATCCTTTCCGTCTGTTTCTAACTCTTATTCTGCTCTTCATCTCTCTTTCTTCATCCCACTCTCCTGCTTTGATCTGGTTCGGCCCACTCTGCTGGTAACAATAGACTCCACCACACAAACTCTTCTTTATATAGTGTAAATCCACTAGTGATCTCATTAGAGGCATTGATGGAACACAGATGACAGGACTACTGTGTCTGGAAATACCATTCTAAAGAAGCGGGGTTCAGAAGAGGCCACGCAAGGGAAGACACCTCGTTTCAATTATATGATTGGTTGATTTCTACTCAAAAGCAATGGAATTGTTCTGTGTGGCATCAATTCTTCATTTAAGTCTTTAGTGTTTGGCAAAACCACATTGCGTCACCTATTCAGTATGAGATGTTTCAGTCTTTTTCAGTCATATCACTATTTGTGTGTAAGGCATTTACTTCAATAGTTCAGTAGTTTCACAGACCTTAGTAAGAGTAGATAGCATATTTAATTTGGGGAACAAAAACAAGTTTGTGAGGGATAAAGATACAGCCCATTCACACTGTTGTGCACAGAAGTGTTAACTGTTCAGGCAATGAACATACAGTGGGGTCCAAAAGTCTACACTAGAGCTCATAGGGGATCAGGGAAAAAAAAAGTGCATTAAAAACGCAGTGCCTAATTTTCGACTGACACCAAAACCATTGTTAATTTATTATGAATATTTGATCTCCTGACACTACTGCATCAAGTATCACTCTGTCACACTCTCTGTAACACTAAACAAGGCAAATCAAATAAAAAAGTAAAATAAAATTCAATTAAATCAAAAATTAAATAAAATCAAATACAAAAAAAAAAAAAAAATTAAAATTAATAAAATGTGAATTGTATAAAACAGGGGTCGGCAACCTTTTCGGCATGATGTGCCATTTTTAATTTTTCTGGTTAACCACTGTGCCAATGTGCACACACACACACACACGCACACACACGCACACACACACACACACACACACACACACACACACACACCACTCGCACACAGAGATCGGAGATCGCGCTGTGCAAGATATAACATTCAGAAGCTCATAAACTTCTTATCAGCGCTGCCACGCGACTTATTAATCGGTACTGAATCGCTACATTATATTTCTCAGCAACGACGGGGTAAAATCGCTGTTTTTTTAAGTAACTAAACTCAGCTTGTTTGTAGAGAGTTTTTCATCACCCTATTTTAATGCGCATTTTGAAGTATTCCATGAGAAACGAGTGATGGAAACGCCAAATTTAGAATAAAAACCCCTTAATTCGCAAAAAAGTTTTTACGCTCGCTTGAGATGGTTTTTGACTTGTGCAAAAAAGGGTTGATGCGAATAATGGGAGATGGAAATGCATTTTGTGAATAAATTCCTCCAAGTGCATCAAAAAAGTCATGTGACTTTGCGCTATGGGACAGCAAAACCTGACTAACCAGCAGACCGATGTCATTCCACAACAATTGAAATGTTGTTATGGTAATTCTCAAATGCCCGAGCAAAGTCTGTCGTCAAACTATTTCTCTAATTGCCTCCCAGAAATGTCTTACACGACTGCGTTCCCAAACAGCAGCATCCACCTCCGAAAGCAATGACCGCAGTCATTGTGTTTCGTCTGCTCGCTCTGAGGCGCAAATCATTTATTATATATGAAAATTATTATATTCTCCTACGTGATTTATAGTGCAGGTTTATCAGGAAGTGATGATTTTGTTCTCTTTGACTCCTTAGATGGAAACGGTGCTTGTTCGCAAATGTTTTATCCGATATTCCAGTTTTGTGCATAAGTTAAGTTTGCAACTTTGGATGGAAATCTGGCAGACAATTCTCACATCTCTCTCAAAATGGCCATATTTGAGAAGAAAAAAAATAAATTCAAGTAGTTTGCATCACTGGATATAGCTGTCGATCTTTGATAATTTCTATCATAAAACAGTTGTCTAATATTAAATGATTTGCAGCTTCATCTTACCTCACTCTCTTTCAGCATTAAACTGACGCTTCACGCTCAGCATCTGTGAATGGTAAACACGCCTACTTTGATTTGAGTGGCCATCTCAGTCATTTTGACATTGACTAGCGCTATTAGACCACTGAGGCTTTGATCTGAAGCGCCTAGTATGTGCAGTGGTCACGCGCCCATGCAAGTTAATTCTCACACTTTAATAGTATTTATAGCTCGTAACAGGCTGTGTGACTATGAGAAGTTATTACATCAAAATGTACATCAGTATGAAGTTTTCCCTATTGCTCGCGTGCCAGCAATTATCCCTCTGCATCCCACTGTTGGCACGCGTGCCGTAGGTTGCTGACCCCTGGTATAAAGCATCACAACACACTTACATCCACTGAATCCCATAAGACGCTTTTTGAAATATTGTGAAATTGTGCTGGTTAACATGTATTATCAGATTTTGCTCATAATTGTAGAGTTCATAGACTTTGAGTGCTGCTCAAAAGCAAAAGGTGGACTTATCCAATAATGAGACATCCTGAAACATGCTAATCTTTTTATTTAAAACTTTTTATTCCAATTGATTTTCTGATAATATAACTGAATAAAAAAAAATACATTTAAAATATCACTTACTGTCTCAAACTTTCAGACCCCACTACATACCTTTCCAACACAAATGCCCCTTTTGAAAATGTATGGACCTTAACACAGCACAACTCATTCATTTATACTACTCATACAAAATAATTATATACATATTTATCCATTCCATTCAATCCCAAACATTGTCTCACAAACATACACAGATTGTCTTGCTTTATGCAATGCTGTGTCCAGTTCAATAATGTGATTCAGCAATGTGGCACAGGATTTGGCATCGCAAACAGGATGAAGGTCGAGCGTGTCACATTGGGACGGTTTGTTTAAGCTAATATGTGGATGTGTCTTGCCCAGGCACCTGACCCATCTTCATTAAATCCTCTCCTGACATTTACTGCCACAGTAGAATGAGGCAGTTCTCAGGTCAGAGCGTCCAGCCAATGAGGAGAGAAGGTTATATGGGTGCTAGCCATGCTAGAGGGGCCAATCTCTTTAGGAGCACTAGTGCGTATCTGATGAGGTCTCTTTACATTCTACACATTTAAATGATGGAAATACCCCGTATGCATGCACACACACACACACACACACACAGTCATGCTCCATGAGTCACCTGATTTACTCTAACCCTTGACAAGGCAATTTAGCTGTACAACAAGCTGTGACCAAATTTTCTTATTTTGCATAATGAGGTCCCTATGAACACTTAGAAGAGGTTTTGGGGGAAGGGTTTCTCTTTAAATGTAAGCCTTTTAAAGGTCAGATTAGTATCGGACTTGAGTAAAAGTGGGCTTGATTGGAGGAAAGGACTGTGTTTATGTGTGTGCGCATTTATTTCATGTGCAAAGGGAACCCTTTGTGCCTGTCATGTTCTTTTTTGTGGTGGCAGGGCAAAGACAGGAAGTAATCATCGTCTGAGTAAACATGGCCCAGTCTCCTGAGTGACCCTAATCTGCCATGAGACATTCCACACGCCCCATACTCTACACACGCACACGCACACACACACACACACACACACACACACACACACACGCGTGTGCACACTGGGTTCCTCATACATAGAGACGCAATTACACACACGCGGCTTGCCATCAAAAAACCCAAACTCGGCTGCTCAGACTGACAAATCCCAGTCCTGCCCAAACCAGGCCTGATATGCAAAACTAAAACTAGAACCAGAACCCAGCAGTTGGTTTCCACACAACCCCATCTGAGAAGATCCAGAGCTGCCGCCATCCCTGCTGTTTCCAGACAAACATACATGCTCTTCTAAGAGCCACGCTAAACTACACCCTACTCGTTTATTTTTCTAATTTAACTCTACAAACTGGGCTGCGATGCGCAGTTGGGGTCCAAAACTGACGTATTGCCACACCTTCCAACAGTGACTGAATTGAGAAAATGTATCAGCCATAAATGTTATTTGTGGCCATGAAACAGCATTTTGGATTTTTGTTTTCATCATTGGTCATTATGGCAATGAGATTATTTAGATGTATTTTTTTTTCTTGCATAATAGTGTCAAATGGCACATTAGCTATGTTCAGAATTAATGTGAAATTGTCCCAAATGTGATTTTTTTTTTTTTTTTTGCTCATATGTGACTCATATCTGTTTTTTCGTAACTGTGTGAACAGTGAAAACCAAATAAAATGTGATACTTTCAGTTCTGATTTGGGACACTTCCATATGTATCCCTAAACAAGATACTGTACAGGTCCGGCTTTTTGCAATGCGACCACAGTCAGAACATTAGAATTCATGACTGCAGATTAACATTCGTCATAACTCTGTGCTGACTCCAAACATTTTTACATACCATTAGTTCTTTGCTACAAGCAAAACTCGTCATTTTGATCTCTTTCTCTTAATCCTTTTCTCCCTAATCACCTGCTCACAAACTCCTACCTGAACTTTGTAAGATATAACTTACAATAATGAAAATGTATGTCATTTCAATGACTGACTGACTTCCACATAACACAAAATGTGATTTTTTTTACTTTTAATTCAGTATATGCTGTAAATCCTGTAAAAATAAGTTAATGCGAGATGTAACAATGTCCAATTTGTGAAATTATGCATACTTAATTCAAGGACTGTGTGGCTCACCAGTGCTGATCAGATATGCATTCGCTCTCATTTCTTTCTCTTATGCCTTAGATCCTTTTAAACATTTTTTTTCCAAGCATGTTTATTACAGTTTGATTGCAGACACGGCCATGTGAATTTATTGATCTCCTAATGGCCTGTGAATGGTGGAGTGGCAGTCAGGCGTGAGGAATCCCATTTAACCTCTTCCTATTAAACAGGAAGTGTGCAGGGTAATGGGCTGAACTGGAGAGATGACTGGAGCAGATAGGCAATGAATCTGCATCAGATAGAGGGATGAAGAAACAGATAGTGGATTAAGGGACAGAGAGAGAAAGATGGACAGTAGGAACGGCGAAGGATGAACAGATAAAAGAAAGGAAGCATGCAGTGAAGGAAGGAAAGAGCTATAAAGGGATAGCAAGAACACCTAGATGGGAATAAGGTGAGCCGAGCCATTAATCAGCCTCAGTCACTGAGCATGAAGGGCAGGAAGACTGGAACCACTCCGACACCAGCGACTGCCCCAGTGCACACATTCACACACACACAACTGCTTCACTGGAGGAAAAGAATGGCACTGTGTGACCTCTGCAGCAGACATGCTATGCAAATGCGGAGGTTGTGTAAAATTTGAAGTGTGGATATGTGCATACAGTTGAACCCGAGGTACAGTTAGCTTGTTTAATTCACTACCTGAAGCTTCACATTTTAAATCTTAGCTGCAATTGTTGTACTTACTTATTGACTTATTTATTCAACAAACAATGCAAATTATTGAATAAGATAATTAAAAATGTAATTTTGGTAGCATTAAAAACTATTTAGTAAGTACTAAATATGTAAAAACACAAACAAACATGCACACACATATAAGCATGCTCGATTAGATTAAAAATAACAAAAATAGCATTTATACTGTTGTTTTGTATAGGCAAGATCATGCATCTTTAAACACGCATGCTTTCGTACTCTTGAGTTAATTAAAAGTAACAAATATATTGTGTGTTGCTTTGTACAGGACGCTACAATTGCACATTATTGTTACATATTACATATTTCCCAGCTTTTCCCAGCACTTGGTTCACCTTTCACCGATGACATAATACTTAATTTGATGAATTAAATTGAGGCTGTGAAGGACAAAACTCCAGTGCGTTGAATGTTTCACTGTTGTGAACCTGTGTGTTGATCTTTTAGCTGACAAAACAATTAAAATACATCTGCTTGAAATTTGTGCAAAAATGTTTGTCTGCCTGAACGATCAACACCAAAGCATACAATAGTACAACAACAGCTGTACTTCCATCTCTTACATCAATGTTTTCACTTGTGCCCTATTAAATATGCCATCTACTGTGACTAAAGTCTTCATATCAAGGGTTTGACGCAATCTGGCTCATAGTCCTGTTAGGCTCGCATCCAGGACAATAATGTAAGGACCAATGTCTTTAAATAATGGATTACAGACCACCATGCCAGGTTCAGTAACACCAACATCCTACTCATCTGGGATGATGTAAAGCAGATAGTCTTGAATGCTAAATGTTCTTTATGCCAGCACTAGATGCTACTGTATGTGTACGGTCCTCTACAGTCGCTGCCAGTGTAAACAGGGCTTCTCACATTAATTCAAGACTGCAAGTCACGACTGAAGCAAAAAATAATACTTTTTTGCTGTGGCGCTAGATTCAAAAATATTACAGGAAATATGTCAAATATTTATTACAGTATTCTGGTGAGAGAATGCAGATGTTCAACAACATAACAACTGTTATCTACAATGAAAGTCATTCAGTTCCAGTGTAATTTTAAAAAAATAAAATAAAAATGGATCCAGTTTTGAATAAGAACTGGTTGTCGGTTCCCAAAGCTACTATTTGTGTCTCGGATCTCAGATCAGATAGTGCCGCTCCTCAGGGAAAGGCAGTACCTGGACCTGATTGAAGGACATCTGTAGCTGTCAGTGGGGCAGTTAGTGAGCTAGCACTGTTTGAAATGGTTTGTGTTTCTGTGTGGCAGCTCCCAGAGAGAAAGAGATGAATAATAAATGAGTTTGGGATAGAGAGAGAGAAAAAGAAGGAAACACCGAAAGAGAGATTCCTATTGAGTCTGTAGTTTGTCTTCAGGGCTCACAGTAACAGCTGAACAAATGTTTTGTAAGTGTCTGCTGAAACTCAAACCTGTTTACAACAGCTCTGTTCCAAAACCTAGCATGCTGCTTCTCTGCTTACTGACAACACGGGCAGCATCTTATATCTTATCATGTTTTTATTTTATTTTATTTTTTATTATTTTCCAATACTGAATCAAACATAAGTTTAGGTTTTTATGGATGTCATTATGCATTCTATGATTGCCACTTCTGCAAAGGACGCACTTGAAATTGCTGTAGAATACACTATCTGTCCTAAGTTTGGTAAGTTTTTTTTTTTTTTTTTTATTCTCCATGTTTGAAAGAAGTCTCTAACTGCATTTATTTGATCAAAAATACTGTAAAAATATAAATATTTTAAAATTTATTACAATTTATCTGTTTTCTGTTTTTATATTTGAAAATGTAATTAATATTTTATTTAGCAAGCATGCATTAAATTGATAAAAATGTATAGTAAATCGCATCTACAATATTATAAAAGATTTCTATTTCAAATATAAATGTTGTTCTTTTGAACATTCTATTCATCAAAAACAAAATCCTGAAAAAAGTATCACAGATTCCACATTAAAATATTGAGCAGCAAAAAGCTATTTTTAACATTGTTAAAACATTTTTTTTAAACATTTTTTAATATTTTTAACATTGAGTCATTATTGATAATTGAGTACCAATAATAATTAATCAGCATATTAGAATGATTTCTGAAGGATCATGTGACACTGAAGACTGGAATAAAGGCTGCTGAAAATATACCTTTGCCATCACATGAATAAACTACATTTTAAAATATGTTAAAATAGAAAACTGTCCTTTTAAACTGTAATATTACTGTTTTGAACAAATAAATTCAGGCTTGGTGAGCTTAAAATATATATATTTTTTAAAAACATTAAAAATATCTCAATTATTCCAAACTTTTGACAGGTAGCATATGTGGAAAAGAAAGAAACACACTCACCTCTCTAAGCATGGGGTCAGATATGGAGCTGAGGTTGACTGCTCCTTCATAAGTCAGGTAGTAGAAGACATTGAGAGCTCTGATGGCCTCAGGTCCCTGCTGCTTGTATCCGAATATCAGATCAATCCACTGATGCAGCTGACAGGACACAAACTCACTCTCCAGAGCCTATAAAACACACAAGAGATAAAACAAATGTCATTCAGACTCAGTGACACAACAAGACTGAGAGAACCCACCACCCTAAAAAAGCTACATCAAGATGTGGGTAAATAAGCTCAATTGAAGGTAATTAGAGAATAAGACAGTGAAATACCATGTGGCATGACTGCAAAGTGAATTCACCCCAGATTGCAATAGATCTTTTTTTGCGTTATTTTTTTTTTATTTTTTCACATGCCCAACAACTCCGAGAGCTCCTCAGAGAACGTAACCAAGTAGCATGGATAACGGGATCTGTCAAAATGTGCTTTCAACAGTCACAAATGACATAATACACACAAATTACAAGCATATGCTTCTAGGACAGAACTGCTGGAGCAAAGCAGATCATCTTACATGAGCAGGATGAGATATCTTTGCTCCTTTGTTTAGTCTCATCTCTACGTGCTACAGGGCGTCTGAGCGTGTTGTTGTTTTCGAAGCTATGATTGTTCTTTGACTGTCATAACATTGAAACACAAGCTGTTTCTCTCTTCATTAGCCGCCAAAGGAGGGTCTCTGTTTATGACTGCTCATAAAAAACAGCAATTGTGTTAATTTGCTCAAAGCTGTGTGGGCACAAAGGCCTCTAAACGAGCCCAAATGAGTATGAGAAGAGCCTTGATTGTCATTGCTGCCTTGTGTCACATTAATTTAGAGACAAACATTAGGCCCTGCACTTAAACGGCAATTTATATCATTTAAATGCTTACCGGAAGGGTCTTAGCATCACTCATTTAAATGTGAATTCGCTGACAGCTAATTCCGCTTAATTTGCACTCCAAGCTTTCTTAATTAGAACTTTAAATCAGAAGGGCAATGAGAGATGCTGTGAAATGTGGCATTTACAATATGACAACAGGTTTGACAGCAAACCAGTTCAGTTCTTGTGCGGTGATAACTTTATATGTGATTGATGCTAGCAAAAATTTCAGAAATAAAACCCAAGTGTTGCATGGCTTGGGTTGGTTAAATATTAATGAGATATCTTCTGAAATTACATATGTATATTTTTTTCTTTCTTTCTTTTTTAACACAAGTATGCATGCAAAGGTGAGAAATAATTGCTTGGTTTGTAATCAGGATGGTACTTAATACTTATCATTCTATATTAAAATACAATACTTTATACTACATCACTCTGCTACATTTCTATTTTAATGTTAAAATATTTTGTCACAGAAAAAGCAACAAAACAAATATCAATTATTTAATCAGATAATTTAATGAAATCAGATAATGAGATAATTTGTACAATACTTTATTAATAATATTAAAAATTCACAATTTCATAAAGAGTTGATATTTTTCTTTCATTGTTTTATTAGCAATGTGCAGCATTTTTTATAAGCACTTGCCTAAAACATGGAGATTTATTCCACTTATTCTATTTGCCTACAACAATTTTATTAAAAGTAACCTGTTCCTCTGAGTCTTGTAGTTTATTATGTGGATGGATTGACCCGGTACTGTTCCGTGACTTGTCTGTTTCCAAATTTAATGCAGAGGCTGATGGGCATTTAATGTGGGCCGCCATCTTGTGTCAATCAGCGAGGGGAAACAAAGAGGGGGGCAATGTTATTGGACACCAACTCTCCAGAGGACTGCCTTTATGTTAATCAAGGAAGTCTAAAATCAGGAATGAGATGGGAACCCTGCTCAGGGAGGCCTGACCTCATCAGAGATGCAGGGAGCGTTTGGTAGGGTCTCCTGAGGCAGGGGTGTCACTCTGAACCCATGCTCTTTCATCAAAAGTGGAGGGGGAGATGTGTACCTACAACATTAGATTCCTTTTTAAAAATGACTACACCACATACGCTAACCCAGAGGGCATGCGTGTATATATATACAAAGAAATGTAAGTGATTTTGCAGTAAAATGTCAGGTTAAGATGTTTGATATGGCAGATTTACATCTGTCTAAAGGCTATCTCATAAATGTGTTGTCTCTTGCAAAAAATATATAAATAAATAAAAACCAGACTGGCCAGTTTACAAAACAACACACACAATTTTTTTTTTGTATCTGACTGACCAGTTTAAAAAAACAATAGAAAACAAAACGTGTTAAAGAAAATGAATAAACATGGGGTGTTGTCTGTCTTTGCAGAAGACAGGAATGAAAATTCTTTCATTTTTGCTAATTCTGATGTCGCTCCAAATATTTTAAATATTTTTATGAATTAACACAAAGAACTAACCAGATAATGACAAAGAACAAAAGCAGCATCATAAAACTATCAAAATGTTATTTGGAGGAAGACATTGAGATATAAGTGGATAACAATGTTTTATTTTTCCATCACAAAATCCTATTTTATTCCTCCTGAAGATTTGGAACATCATAACGCATTTAGCCTTTTATTGTATCTTATGGTCAATTTGAGATCTTGACGGCCATGGTTAATATGAATTACTGTTGTGTTATTATTCAAAAATATTTCTACATTTGTGTTCCACAGAAAAAAATATCAGCATGTAGGTCTGGAATGACATCAGGGTGAGCAAATAATAAAAATCTTAATTTTTTCGATGAACTATTCCTTTAAATTCAAGTATATGTACAAAAGAGGCCCAGGAGTGTGTAAGATGCAGCTCATTAAGATTGCTCATATCTGGAGAGCATTATTGATGTGCCAATTAGTAGAGGCAGTATGTCCCATAAAATCCACCGGGAATCATCAGCATTATGGAAATGTGTGTGTGTGTGTGTGTGTGTGTGTGTGTGTGTGTGTGTGTGTGTGTGTACGCGCTGGTGATTGTGCGGTGAGGTATCACAGCTGCTGGATCAAAAAATGAATATAATATACATATATATAAATAATAATAATAATGACATCTCAAAAACCTTCAAATTTCAGTTTACTGAACTGATGAGTTCACTGGTAAATAAAACAGCACTGAAGGCTTTGTTATAAGAGAGATTTTTCTAATTTTTCCTATTTTCATTAGCATCAGATTTCCAGGCAAAAACCTAGAGAACACTAAGTATCGCAAGACACTAATGATACTTTCAAACATGTCTTTTTACGAGATGGATCTCTCTGAGCTCTTATGACTTTCATTGACCATTTCCCTGTCTTTAGCAGCCCTTTAAAAGCATTTTAAGGACTTAGAGGTAACCTGTCTGTAGCCATGTTAAAATGTCACATAACAAATCAATCTGGCTGTTTTGCATTAGAATACAGGGCTGTCAAGGGCAAAGGAGTGCAATGGTGAACACATGGGTGGACGGGTTTATTTGACTGGCAGCTGGATTGGACAGTATTGATTAAGAGAGATTGTCACTAATCACACATGTGGACAGTGCGATGAGACCTCGACACAGTGACAGACCACAGAAATAAAACACATGCATCTATGGAACAGACAGTGAAACCTCTCTCAAACTGTGAAGCTTTGTTTCAATGCTTCATGTCTTTTTAGTTATTGATTTATTTATTTGAGATGTCGTCATGTAATAAGCTGGATAATGTACAGTTGATCTGATCACATTGTTGAGTTTATTTTGCAAGAGTCAACAGCTAACTGTGCTGATGTCAGCATCATTAAACACATACCATTCTTCATCTACAACTAACTTCTTCCACATCGGAAAACGAAATCCCTACAAACTTTAATCGACACCTGTAACGTTTATTGTCAATCAAAAAGGATAAGCAACGTCTAATAAATTACAACTAAATTACAACAATCTTTGTAAAGTAAAAAATGAGTGCAGCGCGATCAAATTGTCACGCTGATATTTTTGATGCAAGTGTGTGAAGTTTGCAGCCAAAAGCACTGCACTCTAATTTTGATATAAGGGCTGCCCAGAAAAGGTAGGCATATATATTTGTAAGTAGCATATACATTTGTAAGCCTCATTCCTTAAGGTGTAGGCCTACATATTATGACAATTTAACATTATTTTTCATA
>CM071938.1:17165000-17610000 GCA_036784905.1 Acrossocheilus fasciatus
AGAAGAAATAGCTCACATTTTTAAAAACAAATCCAATTTCACTATTTTTGTACTTTATAGCAGGTTCCATTGTATTACTTAGTATCTGCTTGAGTAATTACTCGAGGCACTATAAAGTCTTTTAAAGTGACTTCTGAAGGGGGGGGGTGCAAATATGGCTTATGTCAAATATTAATATTATTATTGTTGTTGTTATTGTTCATAAAAACTCTCTATTCTGTACCACCTCTCTATTCTGGCTCTATTTTGTACCAACACTCATAATGTTTTGACCAACTATAATCACTGGGACACATGTTTAGCTCTTAAGTTTAGGATTTGCAAATCTTTATTGTGTAATATTAGTAAAAACAAATGCTAATTTAATTTAAAGCTGCAGTCCGTAAGTTTTGCCTCTTTGTCACCATCTCTGTTTGAAAACCTGGAATTGCAGCTGCTTGCGGAATTATCTTCCTTGCGTGGGATGTGCTCTGGCATGGCTCCAGAGTGGATGAATCTAATGTTTTGAGGAGTATGTGTGGCTGTCAGTCACCGGCCCTGTCCCAAATGGCACCCTAAACCCTCATGGTCTTCCTCTGAGTCCGTACTTTCGTGACGTAATGCCGCTTTAACTGTCAGGTAGAAGTCTGCTGCTGAGCTCGCCCCAGTGCGGGCTCGTCAGAAGTGTGTTTCGAGGGCGCATATCGACTACAAAGGGGGCACTCGCAAGCACACTTTTGAATGCTAAAATGACAAATGGGACACCCTACAGTGTCGTGGACTTAACGGACACGGACACGCGGCAGCAGTTGTAAGTCCGCAAGACCGAAAGTACACATGAAGTGTTCCATTTGGGAGAGGGCCCCCACACCGGTGTGGATGTTTACTGTACTTCGCAATCACAGATTCTAGCCTATGTCTTGGAATATATTACCCAAATAAGAATTTTCACCGTATATTGTCATCTGAACAAGTAACAAGTCTGCCACGTTTGTTCTGACCAATTGAGGAAAAAAGCATCACAATAAATCGCGCTACCAATGGTGATTAAATCTAACGATAGGTTAGCTCATATCACATCTAACTGTGCAAATTATTACTATTGTTATATTTTATTCTCAACAATATCAGCATTGCGTATAGTATAGTATAAGAGTATAGTGTGTATTAATAAATAGATTTAAATTTCTGTACAGTCTAATCTAATTGTCTTTTAACCCAAAAAGCAAATTATGCTCCCTTCAAACTGGTTTTCTTTAAAATACAAATCTTGTGTAATCCCAGGCTATTTGTAATCAGAAGCACATTTAAAACTGGAAAACAATTTAATTTCATTCACATGTGTTTCATAAACACATAATCCTTTCTGGATTACAATCCACCATCAAAATGATACATTTAATTATTCTAGCTGCTGTGAGAAAAGGCTATAAATGATCTGCCACCTGCAGGATCCTCACATGCGAAAGCCTAGCCGGGACAACTTCTTTATGTTTACAGATGTGTCGTAATGACGCAGTGCCATGCTCGAATTTCCTGCAAAAACCTACCCCTACCACTCAAATTAGAAACCATTATTATTAGCTAACCGTTGTGAATTGGGCTAAAGTAAGGTGATAGTTTTGAACACTGGCTGGTTATGTACTTGCTCAAATATTGATTTCGGATCATTTTTAACCAAAAAATTATGGACTGCAGCTTTAATATTTGTGCTAGCTTTAGTTTTTTTCAACATGCCTGCAATCATATTACTAAAAGCCCAACAGTAGGGTCCAGAAGAAAGAATGCTTGTCAAAATTCCTGGTTACAAACTACACTTCATAAAATCCTAAAGCACAATCCACCAATTAGAGAAGTCCTGTTACCATAGATATATAATTTGTAGGGACAGTGCACCCCCAGTGGCCTGGGTTACCCATTCATTTTGTTCAATTTCAGCCATGAAATTAATCTTAAATCTTAAAACTGAAATATTTTATGCAAATCAAATATTTGAAAATTGCAGGAAAAAATAGACTGTGTTTGTGTTCTATTTTCCACAAAAAAATATTAAGCAGCAAAACTGTTTTCAACACTGATAATAATAAGAAATGTTTTTAAGCATCAAATCACCATCTTAGACTGACTTCTGAAGTATCATGCAACATTGAAGACTGAAGTAATGGCTGCTGAAAATTCAGCGTGGCAATCACAAGAATAAATGTAATTAATAATTTCAAACACAGACAATAATTTAGCTATTATATATATATATATATATATTGTGACGAGTCGGGTGCCCTCCCCCTTATCATCATCACCACCCCGTCCCTTATTCGCCGCCCTTCACCAGGCTCCCGACTGCAGTGGGTGTGTATGAGAGGAGGGGCGTGGAAACAACGTGGGCTGGCGGCGTGTGATGAGGCACAGCTGGACTGAATGAAGCCTCATCACCGCCGCTGTTAAATGCCGGGCGCGCCTCTCCTCGGGAGACCGGTCTCTTCCCCCGTGTATGCACGCTGGTGTCCTCGTGGGTCCAGGAAGGGTGCGTTGAGGGACGTCGCGCCGCCAAGGATGTGAGCCGCGGAACTTCCAGAGTCAGAGTGAGACCCGCACCCGTATTACGGCCGACGGGCCAGGAGGCTGGGCCGTCCCGCCAAAGGCCGCGGAAAGAAGAGGAAGAGCCGCCGCTCAAGAGAAGCCGCCGCCTCTGTTGTTGGTCTCTCTCTCTCTCTCTCTCTCTCTCTCTCTCGTGAAATTATTGTCATATGAAATAAATGCATCCTTGGTGAACGTGAAAAACATTTTTAGAAATCTTACCAACCAGGGCTGCATTTCCAAAAGCATAGTAAGCCTTAAGAAATTCGCAAAAACGATCGCACGACTAATCTTAATATTACGTTCTGTTTCCCAAAAGTATCGTAACTTAAGTAGCACTCGTAGATCTATGATGGACATCATTCTGGGTCGTCCCTGGCTCGCCTTACACGTACCCCAGATGGCCTGGAAAATCGGAGATGTCCTGAAGTGGGGTAATCAATGCTTTCCAGATTGTTTTCCCCGGCTACCTCAACCTCCTCGATCCATCAAGACCATTCTCCAGTTAAACACCACTTCTATAGAAAGTCCTATCCACCAACAATCTGTAGACATCCCTGACGAATATACCCACTTCAGAGACATCTTCTGTCCGAAGAAGGCCTCACAACTGCCTCCTCACCGGCCATGGGACTGCGCGATAGATCTGCTTCCCGGTGAACCAGTGCCCAAAGGAAAGATTTATCCCCTGTCAATCCCGGAACAGAAGGCCATGGAGGAGTATATAGAAGAGGCGGTTACACTTTATTTCGATAGTCCACTTTAGACATTCTACTAACTATAAGTAACTTTATAACTACGTGTCAACTACATGTCAACTAATTCTCATTAATTTGCAACTACATGTCTACTAACTCTCAGTAGGGTAGGTTTAGGGTTAGTAGAGTAAGTTGACATATACTTGCAAAGTTTCTGATAGTCAGTATGTTGTATGTTGTGGATCCATCAAAATAAAGTGTTAGAAGATATTAATCAGACAGTCTACTAATACTCTAATGACTGCTGGTTGACATGTAGTTGCAAAGTTACTTACTGTTAGTACAATGTCTAAAGTGGACTATCGAAATAAAGTGTTACCGAAGAGGCCCTCCAACAGGGCTACATCCGACCGTCCACCTCCCCTGCTGCTTCCAGTTTCTTTTTTGTGGCTAAGAAGGACGGAGGCTTGCGGCCCTGTATTGATTATCGATCACTCAACAATATCACAGTCAAATTCAGATATCCACTTGCCCTCGTCCCTGCTGCTCTGGAACATCTCCGTGGAGCGAATATCTTCACCAAGTTGGACCTCCGCAGATTATACACACCCGAAGAAACAGAGGACAAATCTGATCCCATCCTTCCCGAAGACATGTTTATAAACCCCATCCAGTGGAACCCGGATTCTACTCCCTCTTCCAATGTCTCCACGGCCGCTCCGCCGGGCTGCCCCCGAATGCACAGTACGTTCCCAGACTTCAACGCACCCAACTCATCCAAACAACACACTCCTCACTGGGCACTGGTCACCCTGGGGCCAATGCTACCCTCTCGCTACTAAAAGACCGTTACTGGTGGCCAAATATGGCCAGGGATGTGAGAAGGTTTGTCCAGGGTTGTGAAGAGTGCGCCATGTCAAAGAGTCCTCGCCACCTTCCTACTGGCAAACTTCTCCCGCTGCCCGTACCCAATCGACCATGGTCACACCTGGGAGTAGACTTCGTCACCGACTTGCCCGAGTCAGAAGTTAACACCTGTATCCTGGTCATAGTGGACAGATTCTCCAAGTCTTGTCATCTAATCCCCCTAAGGAACCTATCCACAGCCATGGAAACGGCAGAAATCATGTTCAGATACTTTGGCATCCCGGAGGACATCGTTTCTGACCGTGGTCCTCAATTTATCTCCCGAGTCTGGAAGAACTTCCTAAAACTCCTAGGTGTGACCGTCTCTCATCTGGTTACCACCCACAGACCAACGGGCAGACTGAGAGAAAAATCCAGGAAATCAGACGCCTCCTACGAACCTTCTGCCACGGCCACCAGCACTCTTGGAACCAGTTCATTGGCTGGGCTGAGTACGCCCAGAACTCCCTTTGCCAACAAACTACTGGACTCACTCCCTTCCAGTGCGTACTCTGTTTCCAGCCACCTCTATTCCCCTGGAATGGGGAACCCTCTGATGTACCTGCGGTGGATCACTGGTTCCGAGAGCCCTGAGTAGACGCAAGTGGACAAGCAGACCTTCGACGCTCCGACTCTCCTCCCTACCAATCCGGTCAGAAGGTCTGGCTGTCCACAAGGGAAATCAGACTGCGTCTACCCAGTAAGAAGCTCGCTCCCAGATACGTTGGCCCCTTTGTCATCCAGAAGCAGATAAACCTGGTCACATTCCAACTCAAATTACCACCTCAGTACAGAATTCATCCCACCTTTCACATATCATTGCTAAAACCTTACCACACTCCTGTTCCTTCCTCCACAGAGCCTGGCCAGACCACCGAACCCCCTCTCCCACTGATTCTGGAGGACTGAGTGGTCTATGAAGTAAGAACCATCCTGGACTCCCGACGCTGTGGTGGTAAACTGGAATATCTCGTCGATTGGGAGGGGTATGGACCAGAAGAGAGGTCGTGGATTCCCAAGGACGACATCCTGGATCCCACTCTAATAGAGGAATTCCACACAAGTTTCCCCAACCGTCCAGCACCTAGAGCCAGAGGCAGACCACCACGGTGCCGGGCCCCTCGGCCCTCAGGAGCGGGCCGTGGAGAGGGGGGGTAATGTCACGGATCAGCCAGGCTCCTCCACCAATCCCATGCCAAGATCACAATCACCTGAATACTGATCACACCACCTGCACCTCATTAACACTCAGCCCAAGCCACACTACATAAGCACACACCTCACTCCAGTCAGCCTCCGATCTCGATCACACGTAGTGGACTCCTTTCCTACCCGCTAGTTTGACTTGCCTCGCTATTACTTACCCTCCTACTCATTCCAATAAACCTGTTACATTCATCATCCTCTGTGTCTGGTCTGCATAACGTAACAATTATATTATATAAATTCTATAAATTGATATTCTATAAATTGACATTTCAGCACTTGACCAGCGAGTCTTTTTGTTTCACTTGCGTTTCCCAAAAATGCACTTAACACAATCGCACGTAGCCATGCTTTAAGTGCTACTTAGGAGTCGCTATCCGTTGGTCAAGTGCTGAAATGTCAATTTATAGAATGGCTTGTATTTGTAGTCAGCTCAGATAATATTATGTAAAAAGTACAATATTAATATAATATATAATATCTGTAGAGACATTATTTGGTTTGACAGATTTTTATGAGTTTATCCCTATTTTTCCCAGTCTTTGAAGCATTTCCTACATTACTACTTTTATTCTTTTGTTGTTGTTCAGTCATTTTATTTAGATGCGTTTATTTAATTAATTTTTTTTTTTTTTTGGTTATCTGCCCTTTTTAATTATTAAGCTTAATTTCATTTTATATATATATATAAAAAAGATTATAAAGTGTGCAATAAAGTACAATCAAAAGCTTTAATTATAATCACATTAAACTTGAATAAAGTTAAAAGTGTAATCTGCCGATTGTTCTGCAGGTGACCTCCTAATTCTGTCTTCTTACGATGCACGTAGGGCTTTACGATTACTCCAGAGTACTCGTAGATCTACGATGATTTTCAAGTGCTGCTTAAGTTACGATGCTTTTGGGAAACGCAGCCCTGAACAGGAGTATATTAGTGTTTGCTATTGAAATGTCATATGTAATTTTAATGACAATAGTTTTTTAACATCATGATCATCAGTACGATCAGTTTTAAATGACATTCTTTTAACTCTTTACACTTAAGTTAAGCAAACTTATCTACTGGCTCAGTATTAAAACAAAAGCGAAAAACAAACGTGATGTCAGTCAGTACCGCCGCTCCCTATACGCAGAGTACGCAGTTTGCGTAGGGCACCAACTCCCAGAACATATATATATATGTTCATGTTTAGATTTTTATGTATATCATTATAAAAAAAAACGCATTTTACGGTGAACACAGTAGGCAGCAGGCTAAGCACACGTGACGCACCATTCCCGCATCCGCCTCGCGACCGATCGCGCCTTATGTTTTCGGCTGACTGAAAATGATCATAAATAATGGACAGCTATACCCGGGAAAAGACATCAGCAATTCAGCGTCAAGAAAAGAAAAATAACAAAAGATGAAGCCCGTGCACTACTTTCAGGTACTTTTTTAATCTTGTGAAACTTTTTTTGGCTGTTGACTTTAATAACGTTTTTTAATGTTGGCAATAATTTAACCACAAACAACGCATCTAATATTCTCTTTTGTGATGTTCCCTTACAAAAAAATAGCCATGGTTTTACTACGAATAAAACCAAAAATCATGGTTCTTGTAGCCATGGTAACCACAAATTAACCATGGTTTTGTTACTTCAAATAATAGTTTACAATTAGGATAATATTTTTTTGTGGTTATAAAAACAGACCTAAGCCAACAACAGCCTTTAAAATTACTTAAAAATGCATTATATAAAAACAATGAGGTAATTGGTTAATTAATTATATGATTTCATTATAACACTGTTAAAATACATAATGTAATACAAAATAAACCATTTATGTACATTACTTTACAAATGCCTGGAAAGGGCGCCAAAGGCCTGGTAATTGCTGCTGTTACACAAGACGATCAAATCCTTGTTTAATAATGACAAAACATTTAGTCTAATTAAAATATCCACTTAATCTTTCATTTTTGGCCACCTTTTTTGCAATAGAAATGCTACAGCCTCTATAATTTCTTCAACAAAAACATGTTAACAATCACAAAAATGAAAGATGGTTTTATCATAGTAGAACTGCTTAATTTTCTTTTGTGTGATTTCTGAATGCTTGAGACTATAAAATCAATCAAACAACTGTATTAATAAAATCGTAGCCAGCCATAGGTAACTGTCTAGAGCTACAGTTGTATTTGTAATTTGTAAATAATATAATTTAATTACTATTTATTTATTTATTTATTTATTTATTAACTTTTATATTTTATTAAAGTTCTATTTTAACCCCTATACGTGTTTATTATTATTATTATTATTATTATTATTATTATTATTATTACTTCCATAATATTTGATGGAGGGGGCACAACAATACAATTCTGCTTAGGGCACCCATTTGGCCAGCAGTGGCTCTGCGCACACTGATATAATTAAAACAGCCTATCAAAAAAGGTGACTAAAAGTTGAATTTAATATCACAATGTAAATTGTTCTTAGCCATTTTTAAGGCTAAATTTAATTTATTATTACTGAATAACTACATTAGGCCAAACCAACAAAAAATACAGATTTTTAAAGAGTCAGATCAGATGGATAGAAATGGATTAAATGGCTCCCTAAGATAGCAATTGCCCAGTATCTCTTTTTATAGTGCTGGTGAGGTGAGCTCTTTTAGATAAATGCTTTCACTGCCACTTTGCAGTTTCAGACCATTATGCATGGACACATCTGTGTCAGTCCAAACCTCCTTACTGCAGACACATTTTATCTTATGAGCATCCCCTTAATCCTCCTGGGAAATCTGCAGAGATGGTCCTAACTGTCAGCAGACAGAGACGAGAAATCGAGAGTGTTTGTAGCTTGGGAATGGAATGGGCCAAACATGGCAGCTGCATGACTGGCTCTGCGCCAGTCTCTTACTATAGGTATGAGTGTCTGTCTGTCTGTGTGTGTGTGTGTGTGTGTGTGTGTGTGTGTGTGTGTGTGTGTGAGATGGGGGGGAGAAAAGATTGAGCTTTTTTAGTCACTGTGTCAGTCTCTTGCCCACATTAAATAATTTAGCAATGTTACAAAAAGGTTGCATTTTGGATGCAGTTGGGTCACGTTGTAGTATAAACGTTTAAAAACATTTTAGAAATCAATTTAAAAATAATGTAATCAAATGCTGTGCAGTTTACATATGTTACACGCTCAGACGTACACACGGCTGGATATTGTTTAGCCTGTAATGTTTCTTGTCTTTTGCCTTGCCCTGCCTTGCCTTGCTTTGCCTGGACTTTTGTGTTTTTTATCTTGGACTGTTAATCTGTTTTGTGATCGTTTGCTGGCTGCTCGGACCTTCTCCTGTTTTGTGTATTACTCTTCTGCCTCTGCCCTGGATTATTATTCTTTGCTGTTGTTTCAACCCTGCCTGTCTGACTATGTTTTGCCAAAATAAAGCCTGCATTTGGATCCACCACTCCGTTGTCACGCCCCATTCCGTTACAGAATATCCAGCCATACCCGGTCCAGCAGCTATGAGTGTTTCCAGGCCAGCCATGGACCCAGCTATGAGGTTAGTTCTCCTCAGCCAGGGAACATCTCCCGGACTATGCTCTCATTAACTTTTTCTGTCATGGACCATTGAGATCCAAGCTCATTCGTGATGGTCCTCGAGGGTCGCTCTGTACATTTTTGGATTTGCTCTGTTGTAATGTGGTTCTCCTTTCACAGTGGGAGAGGCAGAGGACTTTAAAGCCCCAGAGACTTTTCATAAAATGGCTGCCAGCACAGAGACTTTTTACAAATTGCCACCAGCCCAGAGCCATTTCACAAAATGGCTGCCGTTCCAGAGTCTTGTCCCATCATGGCCCCCATTCCACGTCATGTTGACCATGCCCAGAGCCACAAAGTCAGTCCCAAGGTGTCCGAGACTGGCATCCAGTGTGGAGGATCCACTGCTGGTGTCAGTGCAAGTGGCTGCCTACCCCGCAACCTCGACACTCTCAAGCCAGGCAGTCTCAGCGTTCCCAGTCTGCTCCAGAATCCGCTTTATTCTTGAATCCATTCCCAAGCCTGCTCTAGTTCCCTAATCCATTTCCGAGCTCACTCCAGCCCTTGAATCTGCTCTAAAGCCCGCTCCAGTCCTGGAGCCCATTCCAGTCCCTTGAATTCACTCCTGACTTTGCTCCACTTCTTGAATCTGATCCTGAGTCGAGAGATATCTCTAGCTCCTGACCAAAGTCGAGAGATGGCTCCTGGTCCAGAGTTCTACCCTGAGAACGTTCCATTTCCCGAGTTTAGCCCAGAGAGGGCTTCTGTTCCCGAGTTTAGCCGAGAAGTGGCGGCACCCGCTGCAGAACCTCCAGAGGTGGCGGTGGTGTTGGCTTCAGCTCCTCTCAAGGCGTGGGTGTCCACTTATGAACTCTTCGTCTGTCTTGTCGTGGTCATGAAGATCATCTGTGAATCCCCTGTCATACCCATCTCGACCATAGAAGCCATTCATGAACTCTCAGCCCTGCCTGTTACGGCCACAAGGGCCACCTTTTAACTCTTTGCCTGTCCTGATGCGGTCATGGAGACCATCTGTGCATCCTCAGTCAGGCCTGTCGCAGCCTTTGAGGCCATTTATGAACTCCCTGTCCTTCCTGTCATGGTCACAGAGATTGCCTCTGAATTCACTTAATGTCCTGTCCCAGCCAAGGAGCCTGTGAACTCTCTGTTCGTCCTGCAACAACTAAGGAGGTAGTTTCTGAACTCCCAGTTTACCCTGTCATGGCTAAGGAGGCCATTTCAGAGCTCTTCACCTGTCACGTTATGGCTAGTGAGGCCGTTTCTGAAATCTTAGTTTGTACTGTCACGGCCTTGGAAGCCGCCTATGAGCCCCCTGCCTGTCCAGCATCAGGCGAGGAGGCCATTACTGAACTTTCTGCCTGTCTAGACACAGCCAAGGAAGCCGTCTGTGACTGTCCTGTCACAGCCTTGGAGGCCATCTGTGAACTCTCTGCTCGCCCTGTTATGATCAATGATGTCGTCCCCCTCTCTGTGTCTTTTGTTCCAGTTATGCCTTATCCGCCTTGGCGGTTGTCTGCTCCACCATGGGAATCTCTGGTCCCGTCTGTTCTGCCTTGGTTGTATTCAGCTCTGCCTGCTCCACCATGGTGGTCTTCAGCTTCATCCCTCCACCAGAGGGCACTCCAGTCACCTGTATCTCATTACCTCATCAGTCTCACACTATATAAGACACACACACACACACACACACACACACACACACACACACACATTTGTTTTTGTGAATTGTGGAGACATTCCATAGGTGTAATGGTTTTTATACTGTACAAACTGTATACACACGCACGCACGCACACACGCACGCACACACACACACACACACACACATGTTCGTTTTTGTGAAAAGTGGGGACATCCCGTAGGCGTAATGGTTTTTATAGTGTACTTACTGTATGTGCTATTGCCCTACACCAACCCTACACCTAAACCTACCCCTTACAGGAGACTGTGCATTTCATCTTTCCCCCAAAAAAACCTCACTCTGTGTGATTTATAAGCGTTTTGAAAAGTGGGGACATGGGTCAATGTCCTGAGATGTCACCTTCACCTTGTAATACCTATGTCATACCTTTGTCATTATACAAATCTATGTCCTTAATTTTCACACACACACACACACACACACACACACACACACACACACACACACACACACACACACACACACACACACACACACACACACACACACACACACACACACACTCACTCACTCACACTCACTCACTCACTCACTCACTCACTCACTCACTCACTCACTCACTCACTCACTCACTTACTTCCATGTCTGGATATTGTTTAGCCTATAATGTTTCTTGTCTTCCGCCTTGCCTTTTGTGTTTTTTATCTTGGACTGTTAATCTGTTTTGCGATCATTTGCTGCTTGCCCGGACCTTCACCTGTTTTGTGGATTACTCTTTTGCTTCTGCACTGGATTGTTATTGTTTGCTGTTGTTTCGACTTTGCTTTTTTGACTACATTTTGCTGAAATAAAGCCCCATTTTGTTACAACATATTTGGATTAAATGATCATTACTAAATTGCTGCTTTGAGAAAAGTTTTATTTTTGTCACAAATGAATCTTTTTATTAAATTACAAATGTTTTATTTATTAAATTAAATAAAACATTTTGGCAGTGTTACACCTGGTAGATTTTCTTTAAGTAGGCTCAAATAACATAATTTTTACCTAAAAAAAACAAATCAAACCAAACTTCAACATCTGTGTGTAAAACAACATAATCTGTCAATTTTAATTCAAATGTTTAAAAAAAAGTTATTGAAATTATTTTTCTTCATATAGCTTAATTTTTGTAATATTAATCCTATTTTTACATCCAGATCACAATGCTTTAATACAATATTTGCATAATGTTTTGTTCACAGTTAAAAAACAAACAAACAAACAAACAAACAAACAGCCTGCAATGGAAGTTATTATAAAACCTGCAACAATTTATGCACTATACAGTATTTACCCCCTAAAGGGTTGATATTAGTACCTTAAATGGTATTATCTAAAGTGTACAAATTACTACATAAATGATACGTTAGCAGCTGTTGTATTTTTTTAGTGCTGTCAAATGATTAATCACATCCAAAATTAAAGTTTTTGTTTACATAATATATGTATGTGTACTGTGTATATTTATTATGTATATATAAATACAAATACATGCATGCCTATATTTAAGAAAAATATGTTTATATATTAAATATATTTATATATAATATAAATTATATGCATATCAATATAATTATGTAAATATTTTCAAATATATACTGAATGTATTTGTATTTATATATAGGCCTACATAATAAATATACACAGTACACACACATGTATTATGTAAACAAAAACTTTTATTTTGGATGCGATTAATCGCGATTAATTGTTTGACAGCACTATTTTTTTTATGAGAGCATAAGATACTGTTATTGCATCAGAAGCATAACATAATATTAATTCATTTACCAAACAAAAACACTGCAAAACATTTTTAACAAATATAAATATGAACATGAATTGGACATTACTAAATTTTGTGTGAGACTTATTGACTATATTAATTAAAATTTCAATGGTGACCCAGGTATGTAATTGACTGACTAAGTACCCTAAGAATACTAGTTCAGTACTAATATGATTAGTTGAGATGCTAAATACAATAGGCCCACTGCTTTATTTTCACCCCACCTGGTAAGTTTTGTTTGTTTGATCATAAATAAAAGCATTTTAACTTTTTTAAAGTATTGTGCTTTAAGCATTTTAAATTATTTTTATTTGCACACCCTTGACCTTTCCTGTCTCTTAACGTTGGGTAAATTTCAAAAAGCATTTTTGTGGCCTTCAGAAGCATTGCTGGAATAGGACACCACACAAATATAATTTATAAAAATAGGAAGCCATTTCAAATATGACACAAAGGCTATCATTTTAAAAATGTATATAAATATAAATGCATATTTATTTGCAACAGCAAATGCTTCCTTCAGTATTCACAGCCTCATTCATGCAGTCGTACACTTCCCTTAACTCAGTTCAATACTGCCCTCTGCAGGACTAAATCTATCTATACATGCATCGAATTTTTGAGTTTTTACAATAATTTAGCAATTTTACAAAAAACGTGCATTTTGGTTGCAGTTAGGTCACGTTGTAGCACACACTTTTAAGGTTTTAAAAGCAGGAAAACCAACTTTGCCACTTAACATTAGACAACACACTTTTCTTTCCTCACCTAAATACCACCTCAGGTAATGAAGTAATAACTAAACATTTCAGTCTCATTTCACGACATTTGACCGAATTAAATTTAAACAAATTTTAATTAAGTTAACTATTCTTCCCACACCTTGTGTTTTGATACTACTTCTTTAATTTGACCCATCTACAAATAATTTCTAACAGTCTGGCTTCTGCTGAAGGTATGCTTTATTTTTTTATTTGCCATTTTTGTTTGTCTCTGTACATTTTGTCACCAGCCAGGTCTGCATGTAGGCCTAATGTGCATATACAGTCCAGAATGTTTGACTATAACTCTTGCACTTCTGTTCATTTTCCTAAAACTGACTGCACTAATTAATGGATCCATTTGGTGGCAATACCCACAGTTGGGACACTGCTTTCAGATTTATTAAGAGTTATTTATAGAAGAAAGAAGAAAAATGGCAATTAAAAACGATAAAAGGTTTCTTAAAATTTCTGCCATCTTCTGTGATCTCTATTTTATATTGGGTTTATATTTCTTTTCAGTTCTGACAACATCATGTTCTGTGAGAGGTGCCAATTCCCTTGCTCCCTTGCCATGATATTTTTACTGCTTGCACTTGAGATGAATGTGCTTGCATGTGGATCTTTTGTTTTTCATTTTAGCTGATATTTAATGTAGTGTGTCTTGCAGCTTTTAGGATTTATGCTACATAGTGCACAATAAAAGAGGAGGACCAGTGACAGTCATAAGTAGGGTTCCCAAGCCCCAAGTTTTCCTGTAGAATTTAGTCTGTTTCCTTTTAAAATTCCTAATATTAATTCCAATAATTAAAACTAGCAACAAAAAGACTCTGTATTGTGGTAAGTGCGATTTTTCAGCCACCACAATAGCAAACTATAGAAGGGATTCATGTTTGGATTTATTACAGTTCATCACTGAGAAGGTTTGATGACAGAGTACACAGCAGCGCAAATGTGTGAATAGTAGTATTTTTATGTGTCTTACCATTTACCTTTAAATGGATAGTAAGTGGTGTGTGTAGAACTACACTATACTGCAAACAGACATAACTTGATTTTCATGTGAACAATCATATGAATTGCTATTGTGTTGTTAATATCAGAATATACATTAAGAGAATGTCCATTATGTGGAAAGAGTTACATTTTCCCCCCTCAGACCACAAGCAGGGGACACCCTGAACAGATGGCCAGTCCATCACAGGTCTAAACTAAACTAAACTAAACTAAACTAAACTAAACTAAACTAAACTAAACTAAACTAAACTAAACTAAAATTTTAAACCAGCTCATTCTATGATGACACAGAGGTGATTACATTTTCAGAAATAATGGTACAATAGCTATCACTGGGGTAGTAGCCTCTAAAAACGTATGCCTTGGTACAGTATTTACCCCCTTTAAAGGGTGAATATTAGTACCTTAAAGTACATGTTATTATCTGAAGTGTACAAATTACTACATAAATGATACATGTTAGCAGCTGTTGTATTTTTTTATGAGAGCTTAAGATACTGTTATTGGATCAGAAGCATAAAATATTAATTAATTTACCGATCAAAAACACTGCAAAACTTTTCTTAATAATTGCAATCAAGTTGTATGTTATTGTGCGTAGAAAAAAAAGGTTTTAGTGATAATGCCTTTACAATTATAACTAAGATTATTTTTTAACTTACTTTCTTGCAAAAGGGAACAGAGCTATAATGCCATTAGGCTGATCTTGCACCATTTTGTAACCAATAATTTAAATATCTTGTTTTGTGGAAAAAGTTAGAACCTCCAAACATTTATCATCATACCAACTGTCTAAATTGATAATCAGGTCCACAAATTAGTAGAATCAGGTGCAAATTAATGGAACATCATTAAAGGGGAAGGACACACCTTCTGGAAACTTCAAATAACCTGTTTGGCTTGATAATGGCCATTGAAGTACATGGTACGAAGATCAAAAGAGCTGTCTGAGGGATTTAGCAGAAATGTTGTAGATACTTATTAGTCTGGAAAGGGATTTAAACCCATTTTCTGGCTTTTTAAAATCAACCATTCCACTGTCTGTGAGATAATCTGCAAATAGCAAAGGTTTCACTTCACTGGTAGTCTGTCCGTTCATATGGTGAATGTATAATGTAATTATAAGAGATTCTTAGACAGTTCAGTAAAAAATAGTTACATCACATACACTAAAGTGCTTGTAAACTCAAATGATGGGGCCAAACACCACAGTAAGATAAGCTCCTGAAGGAATGCCAGCACTGAACCAACTGAGCTTGGGCTCTCTGCACAACGAAGTGATAAGCCATCACTTAAATGCATACAGTCACCTAGTAATGTGGCGTCTAGAATTCAAAGATCTGATCTGCTTTGATTATTGAGAGCAGTTGAGTTGTGTTGAGTTGAGCTGAGAACCACAAATGCCACCAATTGAAGACACACTTTAACCCGTGTGTTGGCAGAAGGTCAAATCTCAGGTTCAACCAACCTGGGATGTGTGCTGTCCTTAAACACAGATACTTGTTTGTGCCCAAAGTAGAATGCCCCTCTTTAAACACAATAAATGTGAGAGTGGATTCCCTTTGGCAGTTTAGGTATGAGACTACTGATATGTTGTCCATTCTCAAGAAGACCATATGGCAATCTTGAGGATCTGGAAGAAAACAAAATTGGTTAAGCCATGAAACCTGCCATCATCTCCAGCCAATTTATGTGCCAATGTGAGACGATCGCCCCTTCAGAATTTATAGGCCGAGTGCCCTTCATAAACATTGCCCCAAACTACTAATGAGGTGTCTATTGTGATCATTCATAAATGTACGAGGCATCAAGGCCAGGCTGATAGGAAGAAGCTTTGACAAAAGCAAACCCGAGGTCTTCCTTCGCCTATAGACAATCTAAAAATGTAATATGCATCCTTTAGATAGCTAGTTACAAACCAATCTCTTGTTTGAATCTGAGACATAATGTGTTTCAGCATCAACATTCTGAAACTGCATGTCTTGAGTCCACGATTGACCGCAAACTGCTATCCTTTTTTGGCACCAGAAAATAAAGTCAGCAAGATGCCATACTGCAAATAATTAAGAGAGACACTGCGTGTCTGAAACCTGGAAGCTTGTCTAGTGGCCATCGTTACCCATAGGGGTAGACCTTCTCGACTGAACCCCTGAAGTGACCCCTGAAGTGATGTGGGCAACTGGGACACTGCTTGTTGCAAACACAGCACTGTGGACATGCGAATCAGTAGTGACTGACTGCATGAGCCAAATGCTTGGAGGCCTGAAGTTACAGAGACATAGTAAACAGAGACATATTCAAATTGAAAGAGATTGCATTGCAAGCTTAACATAACTCCCCACATCCAAACTCCTCACACTGAATACACTGCATGCAGTCGAGGAGAGTGAAAGAAAAGCAGAGACTCTGCTCACTCTCCATGGCCTCAAGCTCAACATTGGATCCCAAAAACTCAAGCTTATGCTCAAAAAGAAGACGAGCCTGGAGCACTTTCATTTTTAAAAATCTCAAAGTGCAGACAGTTAATTGTGCAAAATTACACACGCTTTCCATGTGAGTCCTTGCTTGTGCGGTGGAGTGGAGTGGAGGCAGAGGTAAAAATAGATGTTAAACAAGACAAAATATTTTACTTACCAAAGTGGATATTGAATGCATGTTTTTTTTTTTTTTAAACAGACTGATTATTCATGTTTTTTTTGTTTTTTTAAAATAAATCTCTTCTGCTCACCAAGCCTGCATTTGTTTGATCCAAAATGCAGCAAAAGCAGTAATACTGTGAAATATTTTTACAATTTGAAATAACTGCTTTCTATTTGAATATATTGTAATTTATTCCTGTCATCAAAACTACATTTTCAGCATCATTACACCAGTCTTCAGTGTCACATGATCCTTCAGAAATCATTCTAATATGCTGATTTGCTGTTCAATAAACATTTATTATTATCATCATTATTATTATCAATATTTAAAACAGTTTTTTTCAGGATTCTTTGATGAATAGAAAGATCCAAAGATCAGCATTATAGAAGTTAATACTTTTATTTAGCAAGCTTTAAATTGATCAAAAGTGATAATGAAGACATTTATAATGTTACAAAAGATTTCTATTTCAGATAAATGCTGTTCTTCTGAACTTTCTATTCATCAAAGAAACCTGAAAAAATTATACGCAGCTGTTTTCAACATAATAATAATAATAATAATAATAATAATAATAATAATGTTTTTCGGGGAGAAAATCTGAATATTATAATGATTTCTGAAGGATCATGTGACTGGAGTAATGATGCTAAAAATTCAGGAATGAATTACATTTTAAAATATATTCAAATAGAAAACAGATATTTTAAATAGCTATATATATATATATATATATATATATATATATAATGTACTGTTTTGCTGTATTTTGGATCAAATAAATTCAGGCTTAGTCAGAAGAGAATTTAAAAAATAATAATAATAATAAAAATCTTACTGTTCTAAAACATTTGACTAGCCTAGTAGTGTATATAAACTGTATATATGTATCATATGCAGGTAATCACACTCGTTCAGTGCATCTCTCTCACAATACTCGATTCTACAGTAAGCTTTTAATACACCCTGCTAAAAAAAAAAGCAATATAACCCTGCCCAAAACACAACAGAACATGTAATGTTTTAATGGTTATAATGGGAATTGTATTGGTTTTAATGGAAACTATAATGGTGTCTATTGGTATGTGATGGATTCTATTGGTGGGATGTTAAATCCTACAAGTTTTGGAAAAACGCCCAAAACACACTACAAAAAGGAATTTTGTAATGGATTTACTGGAAAGAGCTAATGGTTTATAATGGTATTTTAATGGAAACCATTGGAATTTCTGTGATGGTTTCTATTGGGCTTCTATTGTTTTTTAAGCAGGGCAGTAATAGCCTACAATAAGCTTTCAATGAAGCAACTCAACATTCCTTCGTTATAAATTTTAAAATGACGTTTCCAAATTAGTAGACTAATCCAGGCTCAGCTGTTAAACTGTCAACGTGAGATTTGAATCCATGAAGTAGTTTTGAATTCAATTATTATTATTATTATTATTATTTTCCAGTATATCAGCATGTCTGTGATTACCTATGGCACTCATTCCAATGACCAAATCACAGCCATGCTGATATAAAGCGATATCACGCTTCATGCTATTATTATTATGCTTTACATGATATTATTAAAATTTGAATGCCAGATTGTACACCCAGAGTCTGTATTTTTCCCCCTTACACAGATGACATCCTTGAGTCCAGCTGCTTTTTAACTTAAGTGTATTCTGTATATAAGAATTCTTTAAAAAGAATAGTGAGAGCAAGCTAAAAAGATTTTATATATATATTGTATCTTCAGTGAACCTATTTGGGAAAATAATACACAAAAATATTTTTATGTCTATAAATATTTTGACAGATGTAAAAGTAAAAAAAAAAAAAAGTTTCATATGTGAATGCTTATTTTGACTGTTCAGATAAGTCTGATTGTTGCAGATTGCTGCAGTAACTGTAGTTAGCCAACAGATGGAGGCGCACCTCTTTTTTTATTATTTTTGTTTATTAATTGAATGCTTGGAAAAAAACAATAACAACTGCCATCATTGTCAAATCATAATAATACAACAACAGTCCAGGGTCATTCAGTCTTTCAGTCCAGAGGAACTGAAGTCCTTTAGCAAAGCCATTGTTCTTATTGCTTTTATGTTTGTAGAGAATTCAATAGATTCAAAATACATTTTAATTTTAAGTTTGAATCTCAAAAAAGGTTTGCATTTAGAAAATTTACATTTATGAATATGATATTTAGCTAACAGGAAAATAAGATTTATGAAAAGAAAGACCTCTAAAAAGCATGAGAACTCCATGTGGCACTGCATCAGCAACAATTGCAAACTCTTTTGGACTAACAGGAATTCCATGCTTAAAGGAACACTCCACTTTTTTTGGAAATAGGCTCATTCTCCAACTCCCCCAGAGTTAATAAGTTGAGTTTTACCGTTTTTGAATCCATTCAGCCGATCTCTGGATCTGGCGACAGCACTTTTAGCATAGCTTAGCATAGATCATTGAATCCGATTAAGACCAGTAGCATCGCGTTCAAAAATGACCAAAGAGTTTCGATATTTGTCCTATTTAAAACTTGACTCTTCTGTAGTTATATCGTGTACTAAGACCGGCAGAAAATGAAAAGTTGCGATTTTCTAGGCTGGTATGATTAGGAACTATACTCTCATTCCGGCGTAATAATCAAGGAACTTTGCTGCCGTAACATGGCCGCAGCAGGTGTAGTGATATTACGCAGCGCCTGAAAGTAGTCCCCAGCTAGGTAACTACTAGTTATAACATAGCTGGGGACTACTTTCAGGCGTAATATCACTGCGCCCGCTGCGGCCATGTTACGGCAGCAAAGTTTCTTGATTATTACGCCGGAATGAGAGTAGTTCCTAACCATATCAGCCTAGAAAATCGCAACTTTTCATTTTCTGCCGGTCTTAGTACACGATATAACTACAGAAGAGTCAAGTTTAAATAGGACAAATATCGAAACTCTTTGGTCATTTTTGAACGCGATGCTACTGGTCTTAATCGGATTCAATGATCTATGCTAAGCTATGCTAAAAGTGCTGTCGCCAGATCCAGAGATCGGCTGAATGGATTCAAAAACGGTAAAACTCAACTTATTAACTCTGGGGGAGTTGGAGAATGAGCCTATTTCCAAAAAAAGTGGAGTGTTCCTTTAACTAAAAACTAACTAAAAGTAATTACAGATTGAACCATTTTGATTGAAAAGTTCAGACACAAGAATAATACCATTTTTAAACCAATTTTCCAAAAAAACAAAAAACAACAACAAAAAAAACAGATTAGATACAGAGATACAGTAGATTCTAATTATTACTGATTAGATATGAGTGAGATGTAAAATTGTGTTTAAAAATGAGTGACCAAGCTAATAACATTTGCTATGAAAAAGAGATAATTTGATTAGGGATTTTCATTATGTTATAGTTACAGATTAATAAGAAACTTAAACCACAGTTTAGAAAAAATAACATTAGGGATCAAATTCCGTGAGCTTATTAGTACCTTTAAAATAAATTTATCCAATTTATTTTAAAGGTGTTGTTTACAGTGGTAAAATCATGAAAGTTTAAACCCCCTGTCATGAATCCGGTTCATGGTCTTCCATCCACTCGCCATCAGAGGTCGCCCTTCCTTCATGTTGACTTCCTAAGAAAATTGAACATTTGCCACATTGAGTTTTTTACTGGTGCTGAAATCAATAGGCACATTTCAACTTAAAAAGAAAAAGAAAAAACACATTTATTGTAGCGATGCAAATCTTTGTGTTTTAGTGAATTAAGTTCATATAATTTTATAAATTTATATATAAACGTGATAAAATATCTCATAAATACTTTATAGACATGCTGTTTGTTGGAATAATTAAACAAAAGTTGATGTGTAATACATTATAATTTTGCATAAATGGGTGCAGCAGAATTTATTGATAGCAAGAATATTCATACTGAATTAAATTTCTTTTCACAATTACACTGAACAAAATTATAAACGCAACACTTTTGTTTTTGCCCCCATTTTTCATGAGCTGAACTATGTACACAAAAGGCCTATTTCTTTTAAATATTGTTCACAAATCTGTCTAAATCCGTGTTAGTGAGCACTTCTTCTTTGCCGAGATAATCCATCCACCTCACAGGTGTGGCGTATCAAGATGCTGATTAGACAGCATGGTTATTGCACCAGTGTTAATTTTGGCAGGCATTTTTGATTTAGTCTTAGTCTTTATCATGAGACGAAAATGCTTAATAGTCTTAGTCACATTTTAGTCATTTGAGTCTTTCATAGTTTTAGTCTAGTTTTAGTCGATGAAAAGTCATTGCATTTTTGTCAACTTTTAGTCATTACTTTTAGTCAAACTGCAGTTACCAACATTTATTTTGGTAGCCACTTTATATGTAGTCTTCAAACAAAAATAGTGATTAATTAATCTCTCTAAATCAATTAAGCTTATGAGAAATTTGAATCAAGGATTGAATTTGGAAAAACTGGAATAAATATTAATTTTTTGGTAGATATACAAATTAAACTCATTTTTCACATACAGTAGTATTGTCAGTATTGTCACCATGACAAGTATACATTTATTTAATATTTTTCGTTGGTTAACATTAATGACATATAGGTATTTAATAGGAATGCTGTCCATTTAAAACGGATGCATGTAATACTGACACACATTCAGTTTTCACCCACCTGTTTACGTTCACTTAAGCCATATCCGACTGTATTTAAGTAAGATATTCTAGTACACAATAGGCATTTGGACTGCTGTGTATGTATTTGAGTACCGAGTACCGAGAACTGATCGCGCGCTGTATGAGAACTGAAGAAGTGGAGCGTGCGCGCGAGAGAGCGCGCGCTTCTATCAGCGCGATTCCGCCTATCCCGCCTTCACTAACTTTAAGTTAATCAGCAACGAATTGTGACTCCCGGGAAAAACGGGACGGTCTGGTCACCCTATCGCTAACCCTTCAGGTGCTGAGGCCATTGTTTCAGATCGCTAGTTCGCGTTTTGGTAGCCAATCCGTCCGCGGCTGCCATACTGAGACTAGATATACGAACGCCCCTCATCTGATTGTAATCCAATGACAGGGACTCACATTTTGAAAGACAAGACAGTTAACTTAGCCTATAGGAAGTATTTTGAATGTCCGGTAGTCCTCAAATAACATTTTAGTCCCGTCTCGTCTTGTTAATGAAGACGCGGCATAAATTTCGTCATAGTTTTTATCATCAGATATTATTTTTAGCTCGTCAATGTCTAGTCTTAGTCACAGAAAAAAGGTTCGTTGACGAATATTTTTCGTCATCATCTTCGTTGACGAAATTAACACTGTATTGCACAGGTGTGCCTTAGGCTGGCCACAATAAAAAGCCACTCTAAAATGTGCAGTTTTATCACACAAGCACAATGCCACAGATGTTGCAAGTTTTGAGGGCACGTGCAATTGGCATGCTGACTGCAGGAATATCCGCCAGAGCTTTTGCCCGTGAATTGAATGTTCCTTTCTCTAGCATAAGCCGTCTCCAAAGGCGTTTCAGAAAATTTGGCAGTACATCCAATCGGCCTCACAACCACAGACCACGTGTAACCACACCAGCCCAGGACCTCCACATCCAGCATCTTCACCTCCAAGATCGTCTGAGACCAGCCACCCGGACAGCTGCCGCAACAATCGGTTTGCATGACCAAAGAATTTCTGCACAAGCTGTCAGAAACCGTCTCAGGGAAGCTCATCTGTATGCTCGTCGTCCTCATCGGGGTCTCGACCTGACTGCAGTTCGTTGTCGTAACCGACTTGAGTGGGCAAATGCTCACATTCGATGGCGTCTGGCACTTTGGAGTTCTCTTCACGGACGAATCCCGTTTTTCACTGTACAGGGCAGATGGCAGACAGCGTGTAGGGCGTCGTGTGGGTGAGCGGTTTGCTGATGTTAATGTTGTGGATCGAGTGGCCCATGGTGGCGGTGGGGTTATGGCATGATAATGCACGCCCCATGTTGCAAGGATCTGTACACACTTCCTGGAAGCTGAAAACATCCCAGTTCTTACATTGCCAGCACACTCACCGGACATGTCACCCATTGAGCATGTTTGAGATGCTCTGGATTGGCGTATACGACAGCGTGTTCCAGTTCCTGCCAATCCAGCAACTTCGCACAGCCATTGAAGAGGAGTGGACCAACATTCCACAGGCCACAATCAACAACCTGATCAACTCTATGCGAAGGAGATCTGTTGTACTGCATGAGGCAAATGATGGTCACACTGACTGGTTTTCGGACCCCCACGGACCCCCCCCCCCCCCCCCACTAACACGGATTTAGACAGATTTGTGAACAATATTTAAAAGAAATAGGCCTTTTGTGTACACAGAAAAAGTCTTAGATCTTTGAGTTCAGCTCATGAAAAATGGGGGCAAAAACAAAAGTGTTGCGTTAATAATTTTGTTCAGTGAACAATTTACAAGTCATTCCACACATACACGCACAAAACTACACTAAAATAAAGTTACTCTAATGGCCCAGTTACAGCCAGTCACAGTAAACTTAATAGAATTGTAAAAGTAACAAACAAACAAACCAACAAATAAATAGCTAAAAATAAATACCCCTGCAGTAATAAAATAACTTAATTTATTTAGAAATAATTTCACATAAGATTATGTGCCATCACACATGAATAACTTTTGAATGCTCATAGGAACACAGTACTAAGTACTTAGCAAATGTGATGAGTTACAAAACATTAGGTAACACAATGAGGTTCCATTTATTAACATTAGTTGACGTGAACTAACAATGAAAAAATACCTCTAAACACTTCATATTAGTCATGTTATGTTCATTTTTTTATTTACTAATATATTATTAAAATCAAAAGTCAATCAGACCTGACCTAACATGAACTAACAAATGAACAATTATATTTTCATTAACTAACATTAAAAAAAATACTGTAACTAATCCATTGTTCTTTAATGGTATAATGCATTAACTAATATTAAGTAATAATTGTTGTAAAGTGTTACATTTGTTTTAAGATGGTAATTTATATCTGTAGCTTTACTGTGCCAGTAAAGATATATCAGCATCAATCAAATATCAACTAATACCTAATCCCCACTACCTCTGTTCATGTTAATATGTGAATCAAATGATTATTTGGTCGGGAAACCAGAAGTGGCATTGAAGCTCACGGGAACAGACAGGGCCAGCAGTGGCCACACTATGGTCTCATCCCCTCAAGGCCCTCCATGGCCTGTGTCTGTTCTAGAAGAATAATAAGCCTTTGTGAATAGAGCCTCGTAAAATCCTGCATCCCTACAGAATGAGAGAGAACCAGGCACCTGTATTCAGAATGCGTGAAAAGAGTTTCGGCCCTTTTCACTTGAAGCAACTGCTTAGTCTGGGATAAGTGAAAATGGTTAATTACAATAGCGTAAGATACAAATGGAAATGCAGCTGCAAGAACTAGAGAAACACAAAGCAGATTGTGAAGATTTTCACTACCAGTCCAGATTTTCTTGAATTTTTGAGTTGGTTCTGTCTGCGGAATGTGTTTTGCTACCACTGTAACTTGCTGTCCTCTCTTCTGAACTCCCCAATTTGGGTCCCTCCTGCTGGGTTTGTAGTAATTAGGAAATGAAGGTCTTACACTAACGAGTCTTGCAAGATAAGTGCAGAAGTGACTTCTTGCCAGAGGAGGTACCTATTGTCAAATGTTTATTTGCACAGACGTTGATTTATTGCAGACAATAATTTAAGTTAGTGGCCACAATCCTAAAATTTGTAATGCATGTTGTTATTTAAGCCTATGTGAAATGTCAGGTTTCATGTGGCTGGCATCTCTCGAGTTTTTAATTGGAGTTGAAGCATCACAATTGTTGCCTCAATTGTTGCCCTCTTTAATGCCTGTAATCAAGCAGACGTGTGAGGTCACTCGTGTTAAAAGTGTGTCCATTCCGTCATTGTCCCCAGCAGTTGGGGTCAACCCCTTTTTCACACAGAAGGTGTGAGGTTCCCCCCAAGAGGTGAGGAGTGATGTGAAAGGATGATTTGTCATTTCTGACACTTTTTCACAAACCATTACATTCCTCCACTGGGTACAGGAGGGATGCTCAGTTTAGTTTGCTCAACATGGTAGCTATGTTATTTTCAACTACACACCATTCACACTAGGCTCTTTGTGATGTTTGTCTTCATGGGCATGTCTAAGGTGTGCACTAATTAAAGCACAGAAATCAGGAATGCTCTGGAAATGCAAATGAACAAAATTGCACAGTGCCAGAACAAATTTTCACAGAAGTTTTATGAAAGAGGCATACATGATTTTGTCCTTTGGAGGGACAATGTAGGATCATTAACATGTATTAACCGGATCATACAGAAAAAAAAAATGTGACAACCCAAAAATGAGAAAAACTGAACCAAAACTATATTTTGTTGTGTTTAGGCCAACTTGTGTAATTTCTTGAGAGCATGTACCTGTTTTGTTTGTTTGTTTGTTTGTTTTTTTGCGGTGACTTATAGTGACCTCTCACACCATTGTGAGGGTTAAGTTTAGGGGTGAACCTTCATGGTGAAATTTTACACACAAATTGTATGTTTTTGTGTGAGGAAGATCTTACAAATTCATTATATATCAATTTGTACATACAATACTTGCACGTACATATGTTATTAAGTAGTTATTACAGTGTATTAACCAGTAATAATGTGATAATTAAAAAATTGACAATTGTTGCAAAAATTATGATTACTCTGTGTCACTTTTTCTTAAAACTTGACCAAATAACTTGGGTTATACTTTGATAATTGTAATAAGTGCAATATCAAATTCCTACCGTTGCTGACCTGATCGATGTGGAATGGCCAGTTCTGGTGATTACTACTCATGCAAGCCTTCCTGCCTTCCCCCACTGCCCTTCCTCCACGCAGTGTAACAACAAATCTCCTTTTCTGCTCTCTGCCTGAAACTATTGAGTCAACAAACGTCACTCCAGCTAGGCTGTGGCCCACAGGAAAGAGGTGGGGTCTCCCTTTCAAAACTGGAGTGGAGCCAAAGGCAGATTTTTTTCAGACAAGAACCACCTGTTAAAATCCAGACAAGACAAAAAAGGGATGTTTAAAAGCTCTAAACGGAGGGTGGAGGAGGAGATGGGTTAGTGCTAGCTTTCACATGTACATGACTGCACACAAGGGCCATAGTGTTAAATGAGAAGCTTTGAACTTTCTGTCTTCTGTACAGAAAATCTGTAACTGCATTCAGATATTAGGACAAATATCAAATTTCTTTCTAACCAAAGTGTCTCACGGTAGTGGATTAAACAGTATAAATTTGGTATCCTGTTTATCAGACAAGAATTTGTTCAAGCTCCAGAGTTTTTTTTTAAGGTCTAAGTGTGCGGCCCCCAAACCGCTGTGTGCCAAAATAAGACCAAGCAAGTGTAAACAAGGGTAAGGCTTCATAGAAGCTGAGGCAGTGCTTCACCATCTAATCTGTGAGGAACTAAGGACAGAGAGATTTTAGAGTTAATAAGACCAAACAGCGTGAGTAAGAAATGTTGGTTTAATGTCTTGTAATAATTGTCTCTCTTTTCCTGTTTGCATACTGTGAGTCATTGAAACTGACTGTGAGTGGAGGGGTTTTCCCTCCCTCTGTGTCTGTGTGCGGATGGTGAAGTCATGGACTGTGCAATCCAGTCCGGTGCTTCAGGGCAGCCAGTAAAGTGTGCACTATTGTGTACGGCTGAAAAAAGAAAAAAGAAAAAGAAAGAGAGCAAAAAAGAAAAAGGAGGGGGAAGAAAAGAAACTCAGTCCCCTTTGTGTGGAGAGGACCCAGCAGGAAAGCGATTTTGCAATTACTTCAGCTTGCCGGCGAAGCAAGCTTGGTTCCTCTGATCTGCACACACTTGCACACTGGACAGTCTCACTCTGATCACTGCTTATAGAAGCACATACAAGAGTGAGCCTGTGTTTACGGGCTGCGTCTGGACGCGCTTCGAGATCCAACAGCAATGCAAGGCTTCTACCCTTGATGATGAAAGCAGACGTCAGACTAGCCCATGAATATTGATGCGGAGGTAGTCTGTTTCATAGACGGAACAGAAGGAAGCAAGATGGCTGCCCTTTAGCATTTGTTTAAGAGGAGACCTAGACGGTTTGTTGGAATTCTACAAAGTGGAAGGACTTAAAACAAGGTGAGAGAGTTTTCCTGTTCTTGCCCTTTTTCCTTTGGCCTCCAGGGTCTCTTTAATGGCTTCAAGCTCCTTTTTAGCAATGTACTGTCCTTTTTAAAACCGTGAGCTGACATAAGAATGAAAGGATATTAGATAAAGCTTCACCAACATGGCTGACATTTTCTCTCTCTCTTTCTCCCTCCCCTCTCTCTGTCCCTTTTTTGTTGGCTTGTACAGACAGAATGTATTTCAAGCATTTAAATCTCATTTGTCTTCATCAGTCATTTTTATCTAAGATGTTGTGCAGTGGACAGCTTTAGGAATGCGCCTGCTTTCAAAAATGGTGATCTTTGTGAGGCTGTTGGCCAATTCTTCTTCAGGCACTATTTCCCAATACATCTCCTGTGCTGAGAGAAAGACTAAACAGTCACACTGCTAACAAAATTATCTTATCTCTTTAGTGTCCACCGACCTAGCTAGACATCTGTGTGTTCAAGAAAGAGGCATTTTAGGGTCTGAAAAAAAACAATCATATTTATTCAAATAAATGTATGTATTATTTTTCATGTAAATATGACAAGGAATATTATTTTCTTTAAATATGACAAAGTTGTTTTTGGTACATGTGCTTTGATTGAATGTAGGTGTTTGGCTAGGAATTGTGAAGCTCCTTGCTTTCATTGCATTCATTGGTGAATGACAAGCAGACACAAAGGCTAGCACAGTCCTGAGGATTAAAAAAAAAAAAAAAAACAGAAGAGCGTAGTGGTGGAAACCCACAAGGTCAGAAGCTTTAAAAGAACTGAAACCCAACGCCATAGCACCATTAGCTGAGGGCCACCAGAGAGTGGAATTTTTGCCTTGTCTGACGTTAATAGGATTTCCATTGTTTATTTGTACACAACTGTGCTTATGACTACATTTGATGCTCACAGTGAATATTTTCAATAGAAGCAAAAATGTTTAAATTAGAGAACATCAGTTCTCTATACAAGTTCTCTGTATAACATTCAATCATATAGAGAACAATTTAGTGCCCATGCTGAATTTTATTTATATTCCATTAAGATATTATTTACAGCTCACAGTCCATGGTGTGTTGTAGTGACCTGGAATATATTTACATATGTCTGACATTAGCTGTAGGCTGTTGATATTAAGACTGAGCAAAGAAAATGTCAAATGCTTTAATAAATTTACCATTGTATTGAGAAAGTCCATATTCAGCTGGAAATAACCAAGTCTGAATGTTCCAGATGTATTTTTGAATCCATTGTTGCTTTTGACTGGTAACAATCAAACATATTAACTTGAGTAAACTGTTACAAAAGGCTACAGCAGCAACTCTTTTATCTACACTAATGAATTGCAAATGTTACCTTTGCTTAACTGATTTTAACAGCCCTATTAGGATTTGCATCATAATTGGCTACTGGAATAATACAGATAAAAGTCCTGTCCCCTTTTTTGTGTATTTAGCTTGTGTATTCCAACATTCTGTTTAGATGTGAAGTGTGGAAGTTAGCCCATGCCTGCAAGGGGATCCTTTATGGAGTGTTGTCAATAAACGTGATAGAGAGGTGGTGCAAATGCTAATGAAACCACAGTGAAGGAATCTGGATACTGTATAAGCTTCCACTCTAACTTTATGTTTAGAGCAGATAATTGTAGTAGTGGTGATACAGCAATACATCAGTCACTAAACATTTTTTGCTTTAATATAATTGCAACGGTTGCGTGTCCATGGTATGGTTTTAACTGGTGAGAATACACAACATTAGCTGGAGCTTATCTGGACTGGAAGTACAGGCAAACCCTTTTCTCTGATAAGAATGTTTGGTGCAAAACAATAATGTACTTCTGTTCAATGACATGGTAGATTTCTTTGCATGATAAGAAGGCTCTTTGTGTGTTGTATACTCAAATTATTATTTAGGGGAAAAAAATGCTAAAACGTTTTATTTGGTTGAATGTATGAGTGAAAAGCACCATTTGTGTCACTTTCAATTTCGTTTTGCTTGTGATTTGTGCTCATCATATTTTTGCTAGGGGTCAGTGTTTAAAAATCACAATTTAGGACAGTTTCTCTAAAAAGACAAACGTTTGCCTATTTGCAATGAAAATATGGGATTTTTATATTATTTAATTACAATATTTGGTCCCACTTTATATTAGGTGGCCTTAACTACTATGTACTTACATTAAAAAATAAGTACAATGTATTGAGGTGGGATACGGGTAAGGTTAGGAACAGGTTTGGTGGTATGGGTAGGTTTAAAGGTGGGTTAAGGTGTAAGGGATGGGTCAACAGTGTAATTATAAATGTAATTACAGATGTAATTACATATAGGTATTTTTAAAAACATGTATTTACACAATAAGTGCATTGTACCAAATGATTCATTTAAATGTAAGTACATAGTAGTTAAGGCCACCTAATATAAAGTGGGACCCAATATTTTTTATTTGTAAGGCTCTTTAATAATGACATATATACAGTATATCAGTTGTCATAACCCTTTCTTGTCTTAGTTAACAGCTTATAGCTTGTACTGCACTTGATTCAGTGATATTTTAAGCATTTTTGGTGTAAATTGTCACAATAGCTCTGATTGCTGGGATTTATATGACACCATGTACACGTTTGTCTCATCCTTCAATACAGTCATTGGATGTTTGCATTTTTGAAGAGAATTTTGGGGTGTTAGAATATGTATTGTTGTCAAGGTTTAATTCTCAGGCATGAATTGAAGAGCACACTCCACGTGCGTAAGCGCACATGGTCGCTCTGTTTACAAACACTACCTCACAACCCAGTCACAGGGTTAGATGGAGAAGTGTACTTACACCAGCCAAGAAGGTCACTGGAAAGCACGGTCATTGACTACGCCAATTTAGACCCTTTCCAGAACATTTGTATTCAAAAGACTTTAGCTAAGTTAAACTCATGGCACGTGGCTTGCATAGTTTCTGCCACCTTCAGTTCTCTGAAAACCACAAATGTATTGTCATTAGAGGACTTGGCTGAATATATTTGTAAAGCTCAGTGAATCACTAAAAAAAGAGTTTTCATTACTTATGAAATAAAGTACTGATTGGTTCTGTACTTCTGAGAAAAGCACATGTTAATTTCCTCTGAGGTGAACGAAGTGATGATGTATGTGGTTTTCAGTAGGTTTTCTCTCCAGTTCTAGCTATGTGGATTCAGAGAAAATCTGCTTGGTTAGCAGAGGCGTAGAATGGTGGTTCATAAAGGAAATGCTTGATGGGTTTCCCCTCAGAATCAAAGATTTTGAAAAAATATGTATGTGATGCTAATATGAGAGTCATATGCCACATGCTAATTTCGAAAACCGGTGATGTCAGTTTGGGATTATTGGGGGATTTTGCTTATATAAGAATTGCTCACAAGTAAGTCTACCAAGAAGAGCTCTGTTGCATGTGTCTGTGAAATCTTTTGTGTGTGTATGTGGGGGTGCACACATTCAATACCAGCAGACACACTAATCACAACCAGGCTGCTCACAAGCCCAACAACCTCAGTGCAACAAGGCCACTGAGTCAAGAAATCTAAAAGGATCCTTCTCATAAAATACTTCATAAGAATATTTTCAATAAGCTGGTAACTGAAAAGGAGAGAAAGGGGTGTATTCACATGTATATTCACTGGTTGGCAAGCTAAAAGTCACCTTGTTGACAGCAGATTTACCACAGAGACAGCTGGACCTCAATGTCATTCAAGACTGTAAACTACCCATAAGCCTTGGATGACATTTCAAGAGGTTAAGGACGAGCAGGGGTCGATCTGAAATTTGTGTCAGACAGAGGATGTCTCAAAGTGGTCCAATACTTTTCATGTGGTTTTTGTGTCAGAGACCATGTCTGTATTGGTCTCTGACCCCCCCCCCCCCCCCCCCCCCCCCCACACACACACACACACACCCACACCCCAACATGAGGCCAACATGAAGCCAACATGAAGCCAACATGAGGCCAACATGAAGCCAACATGAAATGTAAAATACATGCTTTGTCAGGAGATTAAACGTGTTGGGTGAAACTTTGTCCAGGAAAATTGCATAATGATAGTTGTACGTATGTATGTATGTATTTATTAATTTATTTTTATAGCTGTATATAGCCTAATACTGTTGTGGATTTACAAGGAATAATACCTTGCAACTCCCAGGCCTTAAACAATCCAAAGGTGACAATGGCAAGAAAAAAAAACTAAACTTAAATTTCTAAGGTAAGGTAAGATGAGGAATGAACGCTGGGATGAATCAAGATACAAATGACAAAAAAATGCAATTGTTAATTTATTAATTTGTGATTAAATATTCAGTTTAATTCTTGTTAGGAATAAACAGAACATGATTCATTAGCAATATTCTTAACATTAACTTGGTACAGTATTGCTATTATTCTATTATGTAGATGCATTTGAAGCCCTATTTGAGACTGCAAAAAATCCTCTTGTGAGTTTTGTCATTTTTGGTACATTTTTGGTATCAGTATATCAGAGCTTTGTAACCTTAAAGGACATGAGAGATAATAAGTTGACAGAACAGTTCATAGATATGGAACTAAATCATTTGTTTTGTTAACAATTTTAATGAACAATATATAAACATTTTAGAATTAATGCAGAACAGGTATCCAGTGTAAAGAAGATAAGGTTAAAAAGTTGTTTTAAATATAAAACCGTTTTGAATCATGAATAGAAGGAATGTTTCATAACTTAGTGATGTATCTAGGAGGAGTGCTGTTCCAGAGACACTGGAATGCTACTTTGAAACGACAAATTCAACATGACTCCCACGTTCTTAACTGTAGAGCAGTAAAACCATCTAGACACAAACTATAGTCAAGCAACTATTAGAAATGTTTGATCCAATGATTAGTATTTCAGTTTTAATAGAATTTAGCCAAATAATTTTTTTAAGATCCAGTCTTTGATGTCCTTAATGCAGTCCACCCACTTGGAAGACTGATATTTCCTCTGGAGTAGAACTGTTATCCCCATTATAACAAAAAGCTAAAGCCACAAAATGTTTGTCAGGTAACCTAAAAATCTGATTTATGTGGTAACATACATACCCTGACTACTTAAGGATACACATAATAATATTTTAATGGTTTAGAGTAGTACATCTTAAAGCTAAAAATTGCACATTAACACATTTCCAGTGCACATTTAGTAATAATAGCATGGAGAATAAGCAAAGGCCTGAGACTGAGTATTTTGGAAACTACCTGCGTTACTTCTGACACCTTGTTATTTACACAAACAAAGTGATTGACCTGAGAGGTCAAATCTTACACCTCAAACAATAATGGACTACTAATCCCCAACACAGATTGGCCACATCACTCTTTGTCTCCTCTCTACTGAATGTTGTATCGATGGGATAGGTTTCCCCCATGTTATAGGCAATAATACAACTTAATAAACTCAATAGAGGGATCACTGTTAGAAATACTATGGGGTAACAGCATACACCCTTATAAGTGCAATGCTCCACTGGTGTCTAATAGGACACTTTGCTCCGACTCTGCATGCTAGAATTCCTCAATATAATAATATAATAGAATTAATGGAACTGAATGTCCACCAACATGCAGTTCCTTATTAACAGCCACTGTGGTGAATAGATAACTGTGATTCTCAGTGATTATTTGCTAAGAGTCTGCTAAGACTTGCATATAACTGGATAAACTTTCTTTCCTAGTATTTCAAAATATTTTCAAGTTAGTTGTCTTCTATCTGTGCTCCATTAATTCTAACTGTGACTGTTGAACTAAATGAAGTCCGAGGTAGTTTTTTTTTTCTTTCCAGTGAAGGTAGCAATAGAAAAAGTTATGTTCTCAAAGCAAATAGAAAATCAATGTTCTTTACTACATCAAGCTTTACAGTTCTTAAATGAACCAAGCAGCAAAGACAGATATGGGGTTGGTAGAGAAACTGTTTTAGTGGTTGAATCAATTCTATTAACCTGGTAGGTGTGGATTTAATGCAGTTTGCATAACTTTCATGAGGCAATCAGAGGTATAATCACTCTGTGGCAGAATAGTTGATCAATCTCATGCAGCGCGCATTACTAAACGTGTATGATTATTATTAAGAATGGTCCTTTAACATTTCTAAGGATCCCAGATGAATTGATATCAATCAGACTTAGTTTATCTTGTGACATAGTAATCATCTACAGTATATGAATATCTCCATCAATCAGAGCTCACTGTAATTAAAAGATTAGGCAGAAATTCTATGAGAAAGTCTGTATAGCATCTAGGTAAAGCACAAGTGATTCCAGGTTTTCAAGTTCCTACAAATAAGAAAAAATAAATAAATTTACTGTAGAAAACTGACAGTTGTGGTTGCCAGATATTTACTCTAAAAATATGGTAACATTTTACGTTTTTTTTTTTTTAAATTACTTAATCCGTTTTATCTTTATGACATACTGACAACCATCTTAAAAACACAGGTGATAAAGAGAAAGCCACATGAAGAATTAAAGTTTATTGCAAGTAGCTTTTCCACAATCTTCAAAGGTGCACAGTGTCATACACACAAACAAAAAGAAACAATTATTTCAATTAAAAAATAAAATGTGAGGTGTTATACTGAGAATTTTGAGAATGTCAGTTTAAATTGTAAGACGACCTGTTCTTTTTTCAGTTTAAAACGGAAACTGTAGTATTTTACTGGAAACGTACATAAAAAGTCCCATTAGATCTACTTCACTGTATAGAATTTAATGCCAGTTTTCTGCACATATAGGCTTCCTTATATTAGTTAGAATCTGCTTTTTTTCATCACTGAGTCAAAGTTTTGTGTCAATGCTTTGAACAGGCACAGTTTCTTTTTGATGAAGATCAGTTAAGGGTATCGTGGAATTCAAATAAGATGAAGTAGTTACCAAAGTGAACCTATCTCAGTTAGTAATCATTTCATTCTTCACGCCATGAAAAGAACAGGTGAAACAATAAGCTTCATCTGTGGTGATGGTTGCAGCAACCTTGTTGCTCAGGCTGTAGAAAAGATGAAACCCATCTGCATCTAGCTCAAATTCTCCCATCCAGAGGTTACACTTATGTTAAGGTTTAGTGTACGCTGAATGGATGCAATATTTTAATTTACGCTTGAGCGAATGTTCCAACTATTTTGTTTTACTATAGACTTTTTCAAAATGAAATTCATTGTGTATCGCAATGAGCATCAATAAATCCGTGCTTCACCAAAATGTGTAGGGGAAACTGTGTCAGGACTTACAGGGGGTTCATTTTATTAACAAAATCTAATCAGTGAGTGCAGACACATATGGCAAGTTCAAAAATCGTATCTATTACTTTAAGAAGCTTTTTTTTATTCTTGAGCTTGACTTTGTTCAGCCTTGTTTTGTAACTCTGAGCCTATTTTCTTTACAGCAATTGAAAGCCCCTGTCCAGATATGAGAGTTTCATTCAAAGTGAAGATATGGCTATTGGTTCTCAGCTTTCATGTCATGGTAGTAAATAAAACTGTGTCACATACCCATAAAAGAGAGCTGATCCCACCAGAATCAATGTGGTCAGCACATGTTTTCACTCTTTTGCATTTTTTCTATCTCTGTCCCTCTCTATCTGTGTCAGTCATTCATGCTCAGTTAATGTTTAGAGCAGATGGCCATGCAGCACCAATATAATGATCACCATGGCTACCACACTCTCTGAAAGAAATTTGCTTTGCCCTGAGCACAGTTCATCAAATTAGTCAGATATATTGACTGGTGCAGACAAAAAGAAATGGGGAGGGGGTAGTAGTAGATGGAGACGGAAAGAAGTTGAGAGGAATGTATATTGGAAGTTGATTTTGGGAAATGGAGGTTGTCGTATGACAATGTGCGTAATTACACATTAATTACACTGTAGTAATCTATGGTTGTATTTACTGTGTTTACTGACAGTGATTGACTCTGAAGCAAGGTTCAGCCAGGTCAGCAGGTTCAGTCTGCTGTGTTATAATGTTAGCTATACAACCTATGCAGAGTTAATTATCATCCACTCTTCTCAATCTCCACCACAGGTAAGGAAAGAGGCAGTGTAGATGTAAATGAATAATTACAGACTAAGTACTACAGCTTGATTATTTTGTTATAAGCCCCTAGCTGGTCAGGGATCTTAAATGCACCATCGGTATTAATATACACACACACGTATATATATATATATATATATATGTGTGTGTATATGTGTGTGTGTGTGTGTGTGTGTGTATATTATACAGATTATTCTGAAGCATAGATTGATACATCAACTACCCATATATATATATATATATATATATATGGGTAGTTGATGTATTAATGGAGTGATGGAAAAATTAAAAAAAAAAAAAACACCCTCTAACATTGAATATAAACCTCTCTCATGCTATTTGTTACTCTAAGAATGAAGATTAATTTCTCATGTTATTTGTATATTAACCGTTTTTTTTTTTTTTTTTTTTTAACATTTTTGCTATGCCACACCATAGGACACAGTCCAATTCTTATGTCAACTACCCACACACACACACACACACACACACACACACACAGACAGACAGACAGACAGACAGACAGACAGACAGACAGACAGGCAGATAGATAGATTACTACACTTAATCTGTAATAGTCTAGTAACATACCATCGAAACTGACCACATTGTAAGTTATTATAACATATTTTTCAGTTTAAATTCTGTCATGTCAACTTGATTATTTACAACATTTCAGCTAGATTTTCTTTCTTATTGGGCTTAATTTTTTAAATAGCTAACACAACATAATCATTGGTTGTATCAATGTAGGTCATGCAAAGGCCGTTTAGAGTGAACGTGAGCACAAAGACTTGATTGCAAACAGCAGAGCCACATCTGCCTTCTATTAGTAACAAAGGACAATGGCAGGTCCGACACAGACCTGACTCTTCAGAGGGGACCTAGCTGTGGGTGAAATTACAAACAGAAGTGTATATCTGCTCAGCTTTTGAAGTAATCTACCTCTATTCAAATCCTCTCCCACAAAGAGGATTTGAAATGTCATTGGGGATGAACAAAGCGTGCAGACAAGGAAAAATGAAGCAACTTTAAAAGCATACAACAACTTCTACTATTTTGTCTTCTTATCTATTCTGTTGTTTTAAGAAGACTAAAATCTGAATGTGATATATACAATCAAAATATCAAAAAACAAAACTCACAGTGCTCTACCAAACAGACTCTGGGGCATGTCACATACCTTCCCCCGTACACGAGCTGACTCTCTATAAATACCCGTTCATTTCAAAGGGGTTCTTTCCTCTTTGTTTCCATTCTTATGCTTTTGTCTTCTTGCTTCTTATTGAAAATGACAAAATGTCACGGATCTTGTTGGCAACCATTAAAGCTCAGGCTGTGGAGTTCAGAGCCCAAGCTAGAAAAGTTTGTTAGAAATGTTTCCTGAGTCATAGTGCTGATGTGTTGAATGGAGTGAGAGTGCAGTTTTTTTCTTGACACACACACACACACACACACATTCCAATGGCAGTGTAACACTTGAAAAGGAAAGATACACTGGTCCTGATTATGTTAAGTGGCTTGTGGTTTCTTTTGTTACTCTTTATAGCAACTTGGAAAATATGTTTTCAAGTCAAAGTTGGTAAGTTCAAGTAAATAAATACCAACAAAAGTTGACTGTGAAAGCTGACATTCTTGCTGAGCTTGTTTCTTTGTCTGTATGTCAGGGGAAAATAAGGTATGGTTAACGCTCAAAGGAAAAGTGTGAGAAGGACACTTTTACAGCCATGCATGCGTGACATTTAAAGCACACTTGCACATGAGCAGTATGATCAAATTACAGTGGGAGGAACCAAGGGATGAAGTTTCACTCAAAAGCATAACTATGGCAAGCCGTTTTAACATTTAAAACATTTTTTTTGACTATCCATAAATATAATTCCAAATATCTATATTGCAATTATGACTAGTCGTAATTGGAATTAAGATATCTACAATGGGATTGTGACTAGTCATAATATGCATTGAAGATATCTACAATGCAATTACGTCTAGTCATAATCTTCCATTGACTTCCATTGAAAAATATTTCCAGATATCTTTAAATGAGTTTTGACTAGTCGTAATTCCAATTCAAGATATCTCTAATTGAATTGTGACTAGTCAAAATTCATATTAGAGATATCTCTAATTACATTTCGACTAGTCTTATCTTCAATTAGAGATATCTTGAATTGGAACTACGACTAGTCAAAACTCATTTGAAGATATCTCAATCAGATTTGTGACTAGGAAGAACTTTTTTGGAGATATCTGCATTAAGATTTGTGACTAGGCGAAATTGCATTGCAGATATTTGCAATTAACAATTTGACTAGTCAAAATGCATTTAGAGATATCTCTAATGTGCATGCAAATACGCCTTTGTTGAGCCCCACCTTAAACATTCTATTCAACCAATCCTAGCTTGGAAACTGTTGTCATCTGCCATTTTGTCTAAGTTTTGTATAATAAAGATCCTGCGTCTTTAGGTGATTTGAAACTTTTTTATACAGAAGTCATTGAAAAGTATGTAAATAAAAATGTAGCATGTGTTAGGCTATAAAGAGAGGAATTAAATAGTCTTTTGTCCTGTTTTATATGATAATGTTGAGAGGTTTGTGCTGTGGATTAAATTGTGTTAGCCTTTATTTACAAACGAACACATGTATAAGCCTCATGTCAGCCGTTGCAACATTTGATATATTGTTAAAAGATTCGGAGTGTCTGTTTACACTAAGGCTATTTACACCGCCCACTAATGTGTGACTGGGATAGTCAAGGCTGAAAAACAACGCTGAACAAGTATCAATTTCAATGGCGTTGCATGCTTGTTGACACGATCAACCTGAGTTCGAATCCACCTCGTGCAAAACTTTTTTTTCTCATGAATTTACACTCAATACCTTATTATTGTGTAGTTGTATAATGTACTACAATACTGAGGTGCAGATAATTACCACTATTTCAAATGAGTAGTCTAAATAGTACAAAATATTGCTATTTTAACATAGTGTAAATAGCACCTATCACTAAGAAAATATTATATTTGCACTTACTGTAGAATCTAATTGCTATTAAGAATTGCCTAAAAGAATACATTGACACTCATCACTGAACACAGCAGAATATCATCATCATGGATCTCTTGCTATAATAAAATACAATACTCCCACCTTGTGGGCTATTTCCTATGGAAGTTCGTTTCCGCCACTAAATAAAGAAATAAGAATAATAAAAATAAAAATAAATAAATAGTGACTTTTTACCCTCACAATTCTGACTTTTTTCTCAGAATTGAGAAAAGAGATATAGCTCAACACAATGTAACTTGCATAAAGTAAGAATTGTGAGTTATAAAGTTATTTATCTACAATGTTATTTTGACTAGTCATAACATACATTCAAGATATTTGATCTTATATATATGTATGTATTTGATATTATATTTCATTTGTAAGTCGCTTTGGATAAAAGCGTCTGCTAAATGACTAAATGTAAATGTAAATGTAAGATATGGGCCATTCCACCGAAAGGGTGCCATTTGCTTCCAAAAATGTCATTTTATATCTTTTTTGATAAGTCTGAATCTAGCAATGCCCAAATTTAACTATTCAAAATCTGTATTGGTCCATCTCATGTAACTTTATTTAATTTTCTTACACAATTTTTAAGTGGAAGACGGATGCATTTTTCTCAGTCCTGTTACCAAAACTCTAATGTTTCTTTAAAAGCAGGTTTAAAATTATGTCAACAAATTCCTTCATTTCCCCCTCAGGCAAGTGTCTATTCTAAACAAATTGTTGGTTTCGGGATCAAAAAATATTATTTTTATCATAAAAAATCACTATTTATCTACACAAGGTGTATTTTTCTAAAGTACACAAACCCATTTTTTCACTTTAAAGGCGACTCAAACCTCAAGCTTATAAATTTTCTATGATGCAATTGATTAAACTATGGGATAAATTATGGACCAAACCTAATTAAAAAAAACTTTATTTTTTAAAGAAAAAACTACTTAGTAACAGGAAGGAAACTGGTAAGAGGAATGAGTATCCATTATATTACAGGTTTGACTAGACATGCGAGGTATTAATGCCCGCACTGATATAGTGAAAGTGTTGAACATTGACTAGTGAGCTGACCTCACTGCTAAAAAGGGCCAAATCATGTTTCTATTTAAATCTAGTGGTCTGCAGAGGTTTTTGTTAGTGTTATGTTTAGGGGTAGAGGATGGGTTATAAGATAAGATAAAATATAATAAACTTAAATAATATCTTTTCAGTTTTTCTGTGGATATTGTTTTCTTTCAGGTCACACTCAAACGCCATTCCATATATATGAGTCTAATACGTAATTGCCACAGGACAGAAATCATACATTTTCTGTCATACTTGCAGGAAAGTAATATAAAACAACAAAGCAGGAACAACCATAGGTTTTCTATGGGCAAAAGCATTGTCTCAGTGTGGATAGAATGCCAAAACTTTGAGGAAAAAATGGTTCGGCTAGATGAATATTGATCTAGCCTAATATTTACATTTCTAAATCTGATGACACTACTCACTCCTGTTACTTTTACTCAGTTACTATACATAAGTATAGGATATATGAGTATATGAGTAACAGGACTGAAAGTAACCGGATTGAGATTTTAGGATAAAATTAGCAAATACATATAATCTAGCCACATGGAGTACTGTACGTGCTAATATTATAAGAATACTCAGCAAATTACAGTGATTCACCAAAGATTTGTATTTTTAAAATAAACAGGCAACATCTAAGAAATAATTTAGGTAACAGGACAGTATATTTATAATGACGCACCCAGCCACCGTTATGATACCATCAAATATACAGAAAAGAAAATAAGACCACATGCTTTCGGTCATTTCATTGCCTTCAGAAGATCCAGATGTTGCAATATTATGTCTAAAATGTGAAAACCTGGAGACACGACTAAAATGTGTATTTTATCCAAAATACTGTAAATTTATTTTGAAATAAATGTATTTAAAGCACAGATGGGATATGGAGGTACACAAAAATGCAAAATAAAAATAATTTCTGAATGATTTTTAACATTATATTTAATGTTAAAATGTAGCGTTAGACATTGGGGACATGTACAAATGCTATGTTTTCAGTGTTTTAGGTAGTTTTTAATAATTTTTAATTATATATTTTAGATCTGCAGTTATATTAATGTGCAGGACACTTTGAGTAATGATAAAACGTATTTTGTAAATTTTTATGCATGTTTGTACCTATAATGTCCTGGGGACAGAAATGGTGCCCATTTGGTGGAATGGCCCGGGTAGGGTTAGGGTAGGTGTAGGGAGGGCTTTATTGTCCCAATAAGGTGGCATCCGTTTAAATATTGGAATTAAAATTTGAATTTACATGGGAACTCATCACTGAACACAGCAGAATATCATCATCATGGATCTCTTGCTATAATACAATACAATACTCCCACCTATTTCCTGTGGAAGCTTGTTTCCGCCACTAAATAAAGAAATCATTAATTAATAAAGAAATAGCAACTCACATTGTTTATATCTCGCAATTCTGAGAAAAAAGTCAGAATGAATGATAAGATAAAAAGCTGCAAATTGCCTTTATTTTTTATTCCATGGTGGAAACAAGCTGCCATAATGACACAAGTGAACCTGAATTCATACACAACGTAATGTAACCTAAAATGCCATCAATGCCAGATAAACTTTTATTAAACTGTAATCTTTTTAAAATCAGCCTTCACCTTTTTTGACTGCATCTGATTATGAGGCATTGTTCTTGTCCGTCATTTATATATTTTTCATGTGTGTGTGTGTGCTTTTTTTGTTGTTGTTGTATAATTCCATTGTTTTTCATTATGTCTAAATATTAATATATAAATTCAGATGAGCAGTTTGAAGTTTGCTTTTATTGAACATTACACTGAATGCATTGCAGAGAATGCAATTAGAGATATCTCAAATGGAGTTTTGACTAGCCATAAAGTATTTAGAAATATCTCTAATTCGATTTGTTACTAGTGCAATTATAATTGCAGATATCTCTAATTGTCATTGTGACTAGTCAAATTATAATTATGACTATCCGAATTACAATTGTGACTATCCAAAATTATATTTATGATATTATTATATTATCCAAAATTATATTTATGGATAGTCAAAAAAAAAAATTTAAATATTAAAATGGCTTGCCATAGCATAACTGCAGTCAAACACCTATCAGCAGTATGTTTACTAAAGCTCAGATGAACAACATTCTACGTGACTTTATCTATGTCAGCACTGGAGTAGCAAAGCAAGTTATGTTTTAAAACCTAAAAAAAGAAAAGGAAAGGAAAGAAAAGAATTGAAAAGAAAAGAAAAGAAAAGAAAAGAAAAGAAAAGAAAAGAAAAAGGTTTGTTCTTAGGCTATTCATCTATTAATTGTTTTTAACTTTGTAACTTCAAAAGTATTACCTCATTCCTGTCCGTTTCCTTTGAAAAAGAACCAGAACTGTGCAGGAGTTTGTTCTTGATATATATATATATATATATATATACACACACACACACTCCACACATTATTCGAACAAATATGGGTTGTCAAAGAGGTGAGCAATATGACACATTTTGCATATTTGGAATGCCTAAGACCAAAAGAAAATGCAAAAAAAAAAGCTATTCATTTATTTATTTGATTATCTATTTCACTCAGAGAACTAATGTAAAAGTAAGTTTAAAAAAGTAAAATAAGCACCTTACCAAGTTTTTTGTCATGACATAGAAACAATGACATTATCTGGACCACATACATTTTGACTCTTAACCCTAACCTCATACAATTTTTTTTAAGCAAAAACATATAGTAATGATTCACTTGTTTGTCCATAGTACCATTGTTTGAGTGTCAACCATGAAAGACATGTCACTTCCCACTGACCTACTGTATATTTAGACAGCAACCCTGAGGCTAAGGAACTGTTAAATCACTTAACAATAAATACCATTGCCGTAGTAGCTGTGTGCTTTGGTGTATTGGTATAGAATACATTTAATCATTTTAAATATACAGAGAGAGAGAGAGAGAATGAGAATTTGAAAAGAAGGAAACTCAAAAAACAGGACAGACAACAAACTGAATTCAAAGCCACTCCCAGTTGTCAAGAGACAAGATAAAGACGATGTTTAAGATAAAGGAATGTTTAAAAAGTTTGTTTTTATGTTATGTGAGACTGTAAGACTCACCAAGACACCAAGGCACAGGATTGTCCACAGAAGTTCTTACAAAACATATTTAAATAAATCCTATTTAAAATAAAAAAGGCATTAATCTTGCTGTTTTAATTACATATATGGACACAGCTAATGGAAACCCATTGTCTGAAAGATATATATAGACAGCTTTCAGCTGAGATCTCGTGCTTTGTCATTCCTGCTCAGAGAGTGTGTTTTTTGTGTGTGTGTGTGTGTGTGTGCTGTTTTCAGTGTGGGTTTATCCTACTGTGTCAAGCTGTTTGGCTTTCTCAGCTGTTGGGAAACCCTGAAATGGCTCTGGAATGGATCCATATTCAAGTTTCATGTAGCACACATGCAGGCTCCAAACCAATCACAATCTCCCCTTTCCAGAAATGATAATAGATGCAATTTTAAAATGTGATCAAACTTTTATTAGGATTATTGGATTGTATCCAGTCATATATACCACAGGCGAAGTTACAGAAAAGTTTTATTCTTCTTCTTCTTATTATTATTATCATTATCAACAATTTTATAAACAACATCAGAAATACCAAAGACCTCAATTGTGATTTACTGACTACCCTATATACGGTGGAGATGAAAATTAGAGAACGTAATTTTGAAGTTACTGCTTAGTCCTGTTTGAAGTTAGGAAGTGTCTTGGTTATTTTGTTAAACACTATTCTACTAGCATGGTATAGCCACAACTACAATGATTTGAATGATGAAGATTACATTATTTCTTAAAAATCAAGTGTTCATAAATTGATTTAAATAAATTTAAGCTTCACTGTACATCAACTTAGACACAGTTATGGACACATAATACATATATTTTTTTATTTATAAGACTGATAATAGCATATTCCAAATGTATGATTTTCCATGCTAGTTCTATACAAGTTTAAATACAAACATTTAAAAAAAAAAAAAAAAAAAAACAGTCTAATCTATGTGACTATAAGGGTGGGTCACAATGAGGTACAACCCGAATACCAGAAATGTTTTTTAAATTTGAATAAAATTAAAAATTAAAACTAAAAGACTTCACATGAAAATCATATGAGCCAATATTTTATTCACAATAGAACATAGATAACATAAATGTTTAAACTGACAAATTTTACCATTTGTAAATGCACAAAATGAGCTCATTTCAAATTTGATGCCTGCTACAGGTCTCAAAATAGTTGGGACGGGGGTATGTTTACCATGGTCTCCTCTTCTTTTCAAAATAGTTTGAAGACATCTGGGCATCGAGGTTATGAGTTTCTGGAGTTTTGGTGTTGGAATTTGGTCCCATTCTTGCTGATATAGGTTTCCAGGTTGATATAGGCTTCTGAAGAGTTCGTGGTCATCTTTGACTTATGTCTCGTTTAATGATGCGCCAAATGTTCTCTATAGGTGAATGATCTGGACTGCAGGCAGGCCAATTCAGCACCTGGACTCTTCTACTACGAAGCCATGCTGTTGTAATAGCTGCAGTATGTGGTTTTGCATTGTCCTTCTGAAATACACAAGGCCTTCTCTGAAATAGACGTTGTCAGGAGGAGAGCTTGTGTTTCTCTAAAACCTTTATATACCTTTCCGCATTCATAGTGCCTTCCAAAACATGCAAGCTGCCCATACCGTTTGCATTTATGCACCCCCATACCATCAGAGATGCTGGCTTTTGAACTGAACGCTGATGACACGCTGGAAGGTCTCCCTCCTCTTTAGCCCGGAGGACATGGCGTCCATGATTTCCAACAAGAATGTCAAATTTGGACTCATCGGACCATAGAACACTTTTCCACTTTGAAACAGTCCATTTTAAACGAGCCTTGGCTCATAGAACACAACGGCGCTTCTGGACCATGTTCACATATGGCTTCCTTTTTGCATGACAGAGCTGTAGTTGAAATCTGCAGATGGCACGGCAAATTGTGTTTACTGACATTAGTTTCTGGAAGTATTCCTGGGCCCATTTAGTAATGTCAATGACAGAATCATACCGATGAGTGATGCAGTGTCATCTGAGGGCCTGAAGACCACGGGCATCCAACAAAGATCTTCGGCCTTGTCCCTTATGCACAGAGATTTCTCCAGTTTTTCTAAATCTTTTGATTATGTTATACACTGCAGTTAATGAGATTTGCAAAGCCTTTGCAATTTGACTTTGAGGAAAATTGTTTTTAAAATATTCCACAATCTTTTTACGCACTCTTTCCCGGATTGGAGAGCCTCTGTCAATCTTTACTTCTGAGAGACTCTGCCTCTCTAAGACATCCCTTTTATAGCTAATCATGTTTCAGACCTGATGTCAATTAACTTAATTAGTTGCTAGATGTTCTCCCAGTTGAATCTTTTAAAAAAAAATCAGCCCTTTGTTGACCCCGTGCCAACTTTTTAGAGACCTGTAGCAGGCATCAAATTTGAAATGAGCTCATTTAGTGGATAAAAGTGTAAAATTTCTCAGTTTAAACATTTATGTTATTTATGTTCTACTGTGTATAAAATAGTGGCTCATGTGATTTGAAAGTCTTTTAGTTTTGATTTTATTCAAATTTAGAAAACGTCCCAACATTTCTGGAATTCGGGTTGTAGTTTGCCATTGACCTTTCTTACAAAAATAATAAAACATATAACAAAATGTATATTATTATTCATTTATTTTGCCCGTATCACTCCACATTCCAATGGTGCCAGGTTTCAAACCCCTGCTTAAAAAGATCACACTGCTATTTAAAAAGACTCTTAATTTAAAGGTCCAGTAGATCAGTAGTTAAGCTGTTTTTAAACGTCCTTTTCTCCTACCATTCTGGACTTCTAACAACGGAAGACATTCCATGAAGAATCTGTTACATATTAAATATCCTACATGCCTGTTCTTTCTGTATGGCTCTGTAGACTTGGTTGCAAGCAATAAATCTACAATTCTCCATTTTCTAAGATATTTTGTAATTTCTAGTTTAATTATTCATAGAATGTATAGTGAATCTTAGCTTTAATCCAAAGCCACTTAATGATGAATGCAGTATTAAGAACATAACATAACAAAAAAATGGACATAGGTACAGAGCATTGGATAGCAAGATGGTTGGTACCATTCTGTCTTGTTAAAATATCTCCTGACAGTTAGGGCAGTGTTTATGTCTGTGCAATCCAGGACTTTTTATTTTTAATATATCTTAACAAAATGAAAAAATAAGCCATTGGTATCTGCATTACACAACACTTAGTCTGTTAACTTTGACTGTACAGGAAAATGCAAAGAATGCAATGTATGACATTTTCTTTTTTCTTTTTCTTTTTTAGCTACTCTGTGGTGATTATGCCTGCTTTGAAACATGGGCTAATATTTCACAGAAGAGTCTGACTTGAGGAGGGAAACAACATTTGGAATTTTGTTATATCTTTTCTAAGGACCTCTTTAGGCAATTTCTGTTTTGATTATCTTACATATTTTCACAGTCCAGATCACTAGCCAGCACCCCACACTACCCCAGAACATTATGCTAACAAAAATTATGCGTTTTTACTATTGGTAATTTTCCATGTCTTCCATGTAGGACGCAGAGAGGGCAGCCTTGTGAATGGACCCTGAGCAGACCAGATGGAAACAGAAAAGACCAGCCATGAGACGGAAAAAAGTCTGATACTTTCACAAATCAGTGCCACTCAGCAGACAGACCCTCTTCTCACCAAGCGCCAGAATGGAGATCCGTCTCAGCAGTTCAATGGGGACACTAATTGGAGCCATTTCAAGCCCAATCCAGTAGTTTACCCCATGAAAAGTCAACAGGAGGATTGTTCTGGGCCTGATAATATGCAAGGGATATTGGATCAAAGCATGCATGAGATGAATGGACAGATGAAACATGCTCTTAGTGAACAGACATTTTTAGATTTTCACCAGCCTAAAAAACTCTGCACTGATTCAGAGGTGAATGGAAATGAGGATCTGAGGCTTTGGGATAATAGAGATGCAGGAATGGAGAACCGTTTAGAGGGATTCCCTAATCACAATAAGCCAGGGGATTTTGAGATAAAACATAGTAAAAGAAACTGTAACTTTCCCAATGGGGATTTATTCTTACTGTCAAGGAACAAGCCAGTTCCAATACCCAATGGTGCTACAACAAGCCCACCCTCAGTAAAGGGTACAACTGGTGACCTCTTAGAGAAAACTTTGTCTCAGTATTACCCAGAGCATGTGTCCATCGCACCTCAAACCAATTCATCTCAAGTAGATCAGGTCACCAGCAACCTGCCGGAGCAGGAAACTCCTTCACCTTCATTAACCTCAGGTTTTCCTATTTCACCCCAAACATCTGCCTCCGAGCCACTTGCCAAGGCACCCCCAGAAGTACAAGGCAGCAATGGTTACAATCCAGAATTCACAGTGAATGGATACTCTAGTTTTGTAGCCGAGCAAAAGAAGCCTACTTATCCTCTCTCTGACCTGCCAGATATGGGAACACAATTGCTGAGTCAGGAAGTTTCGGAGTCCAATGTGCCATCACAGACAGGCATAAATGGTTGCTCACAGATTCAAGAAGATAGAGAAGGCCTTCCGAACGACTCTGATTGTTTAAGCAAGTCCAACCAAGATTTTAGCCGTGAATCTTATATATTGCCCCCAGTGATGGCAGGAGCACCATCACAAAATACTCAGAAAGGTCAGCAGAACCTACAGATTAAGGTGCTACAGAAACAACCAACCGATGAAAGCCTCCTCAACAATAGAGACTTTTCCTTGCCACAGCAACAGATTCTTGAGCCACATATAGTAGACAGCAGGTTGACCTCCCAGGCCTGTACATCAGCTTCTCACAATCAACACAGCGAGCAGAAAGATAAGCCTAAACCAGATCAGGAAAAGACAACATCAGAGAATACAGATCACTCATCCCAGATTAAATGGATAGATTTAAACTCGGCTTCAGCACCACAGCCGTCTACTGACCACCCCCAGATGTGGGATTTTTTCCTTCCACAGACCCACCTGCAGCAGCATACAGTCACACAGAGCCAAAGTCGTTGTATAAATTCCATGTCCTCAAACAACTTTCGGTCTCAAAATTTCACTAATCCTAGTTGTCCCTCATATGAAAATAAGGCACATGATAGTTTCAACAACTCCCTACCTCCTACAAAGTTCCCCCACAATTCTGTCCCTGAATGTCAACAGAACAATTCTGGTATGCATGATCATAGTAACATGCAATTTAACAAACGCACATCCAAGCAATTGTGCAAAAATGATCAAGACCTGATACAATCCCAGAGCTTCCTTTCTCAACCACCACCTGCTGAGCCTCATCAGCAAGACAACAGCACATTTCCCCATCAGCTCCCTCAGGATAGACAGAATATGCAAGCAGCTCCACAATCACAAGATGTTTCCCACAGCCAGGTAGATGTACCACTCTTGAAAAGGCTTAAAACAGAGGTCTGCCTTCATTCAGAATCTCAGAAGTTATCTCTAGTTACAGAAACACCAGCACAAACACTGTCTAGTCCAACTACAAGAGAAAACTCTACATTTCCAGACTTGTTTAAGTCAAATGTACAATTCTTGACTAAAGAAGCCGAAGCTCTAACAGAAAGAAAACTCCAGCAGAACATGCAGTACTCTCAGAACACCAGTAAACAATATCCAAACTACCAGCAACCTCTCCAACACAGGGTACATAATCATTTTGAGTTTCCTCAATCTCCGATTTCTCAATCACAACTGTCACAAGTTTCTAATAGTCTTCAGATACCTGCTCAAACATTTACCAAAGCTGAATTCCAAGAACTCTTTGGCCAAATACAGAGAGAGTTTCTCCCAAACCAAGGTGCTCAAGGAGATTTGCAGAGGCACGCAGCCTTGCGAATGCACCTTCTGCAGAGGCAGGAGCGGCAAGGCCCCAACAACATCAGGCCAAATATGCCGGCCATAAAAAGTGAAAACTGCTCAGGTTTAGAAACCTCAGCTCAACTTCCACCCATAGAAGTAAAACAGCAAGATCAAGACAAAACCAAAGTTATGCCAGTGGTAGTAAAGCAAGAGCATCCTTCTTCGTCCTGTGAACAAAGCCAGCAGAGGAGTATTCTAGCTACCATGGAGCAGCAGTTAAAACAGTATCAGCTCTCACCTGTGTTTGAAAGAAAGTCTTTGGTCAGCAAGTCACCCAATAAGGTGAAGGTAGAGATCGCTGGGGCTGTGACTGTGCTCTCAACCAGTGCTGAGGGGAATGTCAAGGAACAGTGCAAACTACAAAACTTTACCCCACCTAAAAAGATTGAACCTGGGTTACAAACCTTTCTGGAGTCACCCATGAAGATGTTTGATACACAAATGAAAAACTTGCTAGATACACCTTTGAAGACACAGTATGATATTTCATCATGCCATTGTGTTGGTAAGAAGTTTTACACAGCTACTTTTAGTCCAGTTTTTACACATTTTGTGTTCTTTATACATTTGAACTGGACACCTGTTAAGACCTCTTAAGAGAACATCTTCAGTAATACTTAATGTTAATAGTTTAATGCTGTATCTTGTGATATTTTGTTGTTATTAATGACATTAAATCACATATTAGTTTGGTTTATGACCATCTACTAAAAATACACAATACCTTTCCCTTATTCTTTAATCCACAGATCAAATCAGTGAAAGGGATGAAGGCCCATATTATACTCACTTGGGATCAGCACCAACTGTTGCAGGCGTCCGCAAAATTATGGAAGAAAGGTATGATATTATGAACTCTAATGATATTATGAACTCTAATGATATTATGAAATAATATGCTAGGGTGACCATACGTCCTCTTTTTCCCAGACATGTCCTCTTTTTGGGCCAAAAAAAATGCACAAACAAAAATTTCTTAATCGCCCAAAATGTCCGGGATTCGCTGTTTTCTTAATCCCGCTCCCACTGAATTTCTGACCATTGCCGCCTGCTCCCGCAACATGTGTTTTGCTCCTGCGATTTTCGTGTCCTTTAAACATTCTAATATTGCATATAATTTTGGCGCATCAGTGAGCCGCTATCTGTATGCGGTGTATTTAAATATTTTTCAATGAGCGTTTGCGCTGTTTACTTTCACTTTCGATTTCGCGATCACATGCACTCTGTGTAAAGGGAGCACATCTTACAAGATCAGATATTTGTCAATGAGCTCAGGATCTGTTGAGCAGCAAACACTCAAGCATGGTCTTGTCAGTCATCTCTCCTTACTCTCGACCTGTGATCAGTCAAATCTGACTCCTGCAGCTCTTGTTAGATGTCCGCGTTTTTCCACAGAATTGGGCTACTTTTAAGCTGTTGCAATGAGTTGATATTTTTTTCCCCAAGTGGATTAAAGGTTTGAAATATAGCATAAATTACATTTGACTTAAATTGTTGTATTGAAACATTTTGCATTCTACATGATAAAACTTTCATGGACTTTTAAATGAACTGTTCCCTCCTGGTGGAATGATCCGCCCAACTCAATTCAAGCAGCTGAGTCCTTAATATTTTAAGAAACAGCTGAAAACACATCTCTTTCATCTTCATTTGACCCTCTAACTCTACTCTATTATAATGCTAATTCTAATTTTATCTGCTTTTTTAAATTAAAAGATTGACCCTCTAACACTTGCACTCTCTATTCTATTTCTATTCTAACTACTTGTTTTATTTATAAAGAAAAAAGAGCCTCTAACACAAGCATTCTCTATTCTTTCTACTTATTTTCTTTTTATTTATTATAAACAATGACATTTTAACTCTAGCATTATCTATTCTTTTTCTGTTCTATTGACTTGTTTTATTTTTATTTATTATAAAACAAAATAAGCAAACAAAAACCTTGCTACATACACTGTTAGGCAAAGCCCCGCCCATGTCCCCACCCACGAACCCCGCCCCCTACTGTCCTCTTTGTGGAAAACTAAAATATGGTCACCCTAAATATACCACATATTATATTACTACCTTTCCCTTTGACAGATCTGGACTGACTGGAAGCGCCATTAGGATTGAAAAAGTTGTGTACACAGGAAAGGAAGGGAAGAGTGGGCAGGGCTGCCCCATTGCTAAATGGGTAAAGACTGTTTATTTTCATCCTGTGTGTTCTTTGTGTGTGTGTGTACATGTATTGCCCCTCTTTGTCTGTTAAATATTAAAGCAGGCTTGTTGGTTTTCTTATCAACAGCGCCCCCTATGGAAAACACAATTACTTAACCGATGTCTCAAACTGATTCCTGTATATTTTCTAAATATATGTGTACATGTGCATGTGTTGTGTAGGTAATACGGAGGGCAAATGTAGATGAGAAACTCCTGGTCTTGGTACGAGAGCGGGCTGGTCACTCATGTGAGACATCCTGTATAGTAGTAGTCATCCTAATTTGGGAAGGCATACCAATCAATCTGGCTGACCGTCTCTACTCAGAACTCAGTGACACTCTAACAAAACATGGTGCCCTAACCAACCGCAGATGTGCTCTGAATGAGGAGTAAGGACAAATGTTTATTACTGCTTTCTCACAAATACAGTGAACACATTATTATCAATTCAGTTAATCCAAATTGATAACCTTAGGTCTTTGTATTGCTACATATGTATCTAACCACTTTCTGCTGAACAAAATAGTAATGTATAGTTATGCTGCTGATTATGGTATATTTAATAGCTTCAACAAAATATAAAATCCTAGACATTCTCTAAGGTATATTTACAATATGTTAATCTTCAAATGTCACATTCTGTAATTTCTGTTATTGTCTTTAGGAGAACATGTGCATGTCAGGGTTTTGAACCTGATGCCTGTGGAGCTTCTTTCTCCTTTGGTTGCTCATGGAGTATGTACTATAATGGCTGCAAATTTGCTAGGAGTAAAATCCCTCGAAAGTTCAAACTACTTGGGGATGATCCCAAGGAGGTGAGATGCTCACACACAAACACACAACTGAATTATATATGAATTAAAGGTGGGGTAAGCGATTTCTGGTAGCCAATGTTGATATTTGAAATCACCAAAACAAACGCCCCTACCCCAAAAGGGTCTTGCCCCTATTTAGTTCTTTGAAACAAAGCAAAACCAATGTTACTCACCTGTCGAGAAGAAACAAAGCAACCTCGGCATCCGATCACAGGCCTTCCCGCTCCTTCAGTTATCTCCAGTGCTGAAAAGCTGATCCAATATTTACACGGATCCTACTTCTTGCCTTATCGTAACTAACACTGTGTCTACATCAGACTTGAGTGGCACGGCGCCACAAAATACTATAGAACTCATTATAATCACTAATAATGCTGTCTACACTGGATCCCGACCGTAAACTGCTGCCGCATTCATTTCAAATGATTTTCAACGGTCACTTTATCGCGTCCAGTGTAAGCCTTCTTTTTCCGCAGACGTTTTCCTCTTTTGTTTTTTATCCGCCATCTCTATCTTTCTGTCGTTGCTCGGCTTGGCTAATGTCCGTCATGTGCACTGAGCTCTCTACCCCGCATCATAAGTAGACACGTCCCTTAATGCTGATTGGCTTCAAGTTTGTTTTGGTATTTGGCCCCGACACATTTTCTAAAGCGTTTTTGAAAAGATACATACCCCACCTTTAAGGGCATACAAAATTAAAGATAACAGGAGTATTTTTTATTCCCCTACAGGAAGAGAAACTGGAACAAAATCTCCAGGGTCTTGCAACTTTAATTGCCCCAACATATAAAAAAATGGCGCCTGATGCATACGCCAATCAGGTATATATATATATATATATCTCTGCTTCAGATCTTATACCACTATCAAGAATATGTTAAGATTTTACGTTTCCTGAGAAAGTGGAATAATAAGTTGCACTTTGTTGATGTTTGCAACATAAGTTGATGTTATAATATTTGAAAGTCACAGCAAAAGTCTATGTACTGTGGAGCATCTAAAAAAAGAACTAAACTTTTAACTACATTTTAAGTTTAAATTTTACATTTCTATATCTACCTATATTTTACAGGTAGATCATGAACACAGAGCTCCCGATTGCCGACTGGGTCTAAAAGAAGGACGGCCATTTTCTGGAGTTACAGCCTGTCTAGACTTCTGTGCCCATGCCCACAGAGACCTTCACAACATGCAGGGGGGCAGTACTGTGGTAAGAATTAAATGCTTATGATAGAGGGCCATAATAAGACTAATAAAAAGCATTCACTAAAACAATCAGCTTTTTACGAACCAATACAAATCATCTACACATTGCTGTACACCATGCAGGTGAAAAACTAAAGGTGGCTAAAACAAAGTAGTGTATACAATATTAAAAATTCCAAACCTCCCTCTCTACCCCTGTTGTAGGTCTGCACACTAACACGGGAGGACAATCGTGAGATTGGAAAAATTCCTGAGGATGAGCAACTACATGTGCTTCCCTTATACAAGGCCTCATCCACTGATGAGTTTGGCAGTGCTGACGCTCAGCTGGAGAAGACCAAGACTGGTGCTATTCAGGTGCTCAGTGCCTTTCGTAGACAGGTGCGTATGCTACCAGAGCCTGCCAAGTCTTGCCGGCAGAAGAAGCTGGATGCCAAGAGAGCTGCAGCTAACAAACCAAACAACCCCAACACACCTAACTCCAAAATGGACAACACCCAGCAAGCAAAGCAGAAACAGGCCGCTTCTGAGAACCCAGGCCAGAACACAACTGTAACAGGTACAGAAGCAAAGCTTCAAAAACCATTATTCAGTTATATATATCGTTTATTTGGGGAAGATAAATTGAATTATATAACCAAGTAATGGAGCAGATTCCAAGTGTTTATCAATATTACAACCGAAAGTTTATATTTCGGTCTAATCAAATTATTTCTTCCAGGCCCAGGTAATGTGAGAACATATCTGGACTCTGGGCATCTCCCACATGCTCATGCTGCCCATCAGCCTCAGCCTCAGCAGCAGCAGCAGCAGCAGCAAGCACAACCTAATCCTAATCCCTCTTACACTGTCCCACCATTCCCTAGATTCTCAAATGCATCAGGAACCTTTTTAAACAGCTCTAAATCAGTAACCCCACATCCTCAAACCCCATCTTCTGCCAGTCCTTATCCCTCTCCTTTACATGCACCCAACTCTTACATTAATGTGTCTAATGCACCCACCCCATATCCCAGGTCTCTTACACCCAACCCTCTCTACACTGGTTACCAATGTAATGGAGGACTCCCCATGGACAACTACCACCCTTACTACTCTTCAAATCTAAAGCATCCAGATACGTATCATCCCCAAAGAAATTCACTATACTCTGAGCAACAATACAGTGCACCTCAACATTACGGGTTAAACTACCCATCACACTATGGAGAGCGTAGCTTGCCAGCCAATGGTTATGGCACCTGTAACATGAAACCTGGCATGCACACCATGGGACGTTACCCAGGTTATGGTCCTAATATGCCACCTGATGCTTTCTCCAGGCCTCCCTCAGCCCATCTACATTTGGACTATGCAGCTATCAACAAAAGCAGCCAGTTTGAAGCTTACCCCAAACCTCATATGTCACAGAATTCTCAGATGTTTCCCCCAAATCTAAATACCTTAAGTATGCAAAATAATAAAGATTTAGAGATAAACATGCATGGAGCAAATGGTATCTCTCAGGTTTTTCCTCCTTTGGGTACTGAATGCTTCAACCCAATCCAACCTCCAGGTTTGAGGCTTTCCAGTGAAAATGCCCTTAACCCCATAGTCAAACAGGAACCCCCTACCCAGACTTCAGAACAAAAAGAAAAGGAGGATGTGTGGTCTGACAGTGAGCACAACTTCCTTGACCCTGAAATTGGAGGAGTGGCAGTGGCACCTAGTCATGGATCAATCATTATTGAGTGTGCTAAGCGGGAGCTCCATGCGACTACACCACTCAAGAAGCCTGACCGCAACCATCCCACCCGTATCTCTTTAGTGTTTTACCAGCACAAGAACTTGAATGAGGCAAAACATGGACTGGCTCTGTGGGAAGCCAAGATGGCAGAGAAGGCCAGAGAGAAAGAGGAGGATGCTGAGAAGCATGGTTCTGAAAGTACATCCAGCAAGAGCAGTGGAAAGAAGGTGAAAAGAGAACATTCAGAACCTTCTGAACCTTCAGAGCCTCCATATAAGCAGTTCCTTCTCATGCTTAATGAGCTGTCAACATCCTGCACTACCAATACATACGTAAGCACATCTCCCTATGCCTACACCAAGGTGACTGGGCCTTACAATCAATTCCTGTGAAAACCGCCATAGGTCCAGAGTAAGAGTGGCATCAGGCAAATTAAATGGTGCTACAATACTGTTGCAGACCTCTGTGCCACTGGCCAAATAACCCATAATGTTTGCTCAGTTTGTGTGAAGTTATTAAGAGTTGATAGATTCAGTATCCTATGGAAAGGTAGATCATCAGTGGGATTTTTCATGCTCTTAAGAAGTCAAGCTTTACTGTTTAATCAATTGGAAATATTTATTTATTATTTAATTACTCTATGATAACACACTGTTCTTCATCCATGGTGCTTAGAGTCCAACAAATCTGGACATATTACTGGAAAAAAAATACTCATGTTTGGTGACTTTTTGTAGCTAATCACTTTTCTATGGTGCTAGGGAGTGTTTTGAATGTGTTTTCAAATGCCTTTCTTTAACAACACACAACAAAACACCTTGTGTTTTGAAGTAATACAGTTATTTTGATTGAGCAATTAAGAAAATAATTTGCTTAATTAGTGTTTTAGAGGCACTTTTTAATAATAGTGAGGGTATTACTTTATGCCCTCCAATTTGTAAGACAATTCGTTACACTGCAGCCATTTTAGTTTCACAACGTGGAAAACAATAATGATGAACTCCATGGTGGATAGTCAAACATCATATATCAGCCTTTTAAAGAATTTCTCTGGTGCTTATACAATTTCAGAAATCCTTTATACTTACTGTATAGTGAGCCATTGAGGGTCAATTTTGTAAGAGTAATGTTCTGATTCACTAAAACTGTGACATTTCAGAACACTGAATACTGATACTTGGAGTCAAGAAAGACAATGGTCAATATTAGGTCATTAAAGCATGTATCAAGGAACACATAACAGGGTTACTTTTGCATCAATGTCACTGTTTCAAAGGCAGCTGGCTTGGCTTGCTGTGGCGGTTATTACATAATGCAACTTTAGCTGTATAAAACAAGTTGAGATTTGTACAGTAAATTATTACTATTATTATTATTTTTTCGAATGTATGCTTAGATAATAGTTTAGTAAAGATGAGTACTATTACTTTGGGTTTGAACTGATCTTATTTCAAATGGTGCTACTTGACCTGCTATACATATAATGTGAGAATTTCTAAGGGCGTTGAGAAGGCTTATGAATGACGTAGAAAAACCTACTTATCATATACCTCAGAACTAGTTTGGCAATAGAATTATAATACCAAGGTGTTTCTGTTATTTTATTTCCAAACACTTTGTAGCAAATATAACACAGACCTTAAGGCCATCATTGATGCTAAGTTCATTTCTTACTTTCTTCACACTTGATCTATTAGAAAGTATCACTTGAACTTCAAGTTTCAATGGAATTGCAAAATCAGGGATCTCTGCTCATTTCTGTGCATAAACATCACTTTTGTTCATGTTGTCTTCTCTAAATCAGGTTTGAGCCTTTGCATTTTAAATCGATCTAAATTTCTTGTATATACTACACACATATCTAACTTTGTTATAAAACTAAAAGAATCTGAATTTGTGTACTGTTGAAGCAAAATTCAGATAAACTTTTCAAGAAGTAATTTGAACATTTTAACATGCACTGATTTAATTAAAGGGAAAGTGTCACAACATATATAAAGCAATGCATTTGCTCTTTACTGAAAGGTAAGACCAATCAGTTAAACTATTGTGTGCACATTAGTTGCATATGTACAGTTTGAGGCTAAATGTATTTACAACCACTAAACATGGTAATGCCTCTTACACAACCCTGTCCACTGAATCAAATTAGAAAAGCGATGAATAATTGGTAATGAATTATATACAACTCATTCGATTTTTCATTCGAAATTAAAGCACTTCATTTGTTTTTTCAGAAATACAAAAAAAATGTATGTAAATTCAAAATAGGTAGATTTTTGTAAATTGAATAGATTATGCTACATTGTATATACCACATGCTTGCATTGCAGAAGTCTAAGTCCATGTTATGTACAAAGTTTAATTTAACATGTTAAAAGTACCATCACTCCACACATATAATAATCATAGATTTTGCCCCTAAAATCTTTGTCTTGTTGGTATTCAGGTCACTTAAGTTGTTTTTTTTTTTTTTTTTTGGAATTTTTGAATACAACAGCAAAGTTTACAATTTTGTTTTTTATTAGAAATCAATTTGATGTACTGACTAGTTATGAAAGAAGCTTCCAATTTTGTAGTTTTAATTAGTTGTTAAATTTCCGTGTACAGAACCCAGCTTGAGTAGCAGGTTGTGTATGAAGCAAAAGAAAGTGGTGGTTAAAATTTAGTGAGTGACAAGGATAGCCATACTTGAAGATGCTTCGGAGAGTTTCTGAGTGGAGTCAACTTTACTTGAATGACTTTCTGACTTCAACTAACGAACTGGGGTGCACAACTTTTACATTAAGCTAGCTGTTTATGTATACCTGTTGGTATTTTGCCATTAGACACTAAAGGTTTAAATGTGCTATTTTCTGCCTTTTTGTATTGCTTCCCCTTTTCCCTTCAAATTTGTAATGCTTAAAACATTGAATTAAGAATGGCTTTGAATACTGTAAGTATTGTAATGTACTGAAGAACTGAATGCAGTTTATTTGAAAGCTGTTTGTTATGATTTGTTATCATTCCTAATATTGCTGAATTGTGGGTTTTTTTAATAAAAATTATATTTATTTCAAGAATTTACTGTAAATTGTGCAACTTTATATTTATCCTTTAATGATTAAATAAACCAAACATATAATATGGTTTTATTTATAATTTGCAAACGGTACAATTACAAACGGTGCTTACAAAAGTATTTGACCCTTGGAAGCTTTGATGTTTTATTTCTTTACAACACTTTGATTTTATAATTATTTTTTTTGCATTTCATTATTTTAGATTACTAACAAAGGGTGTGAATTTTTTTTTACAAATACTGATAACATTTAAATTAGAATACATTTAAACCACAATTCTTCTTTCAATGCATTAATAAAGTAATCAAGTTTTTTTGTATTTACAATTTAAACACTTTTTATTTTGTAAATATATTATCATGGAAAACAAAAAAGATCGATCGAGTTCATTTCCTGTATACTGACGGTACACATTCCAGGGAAAGAAGTGGAGTATTATTTATTTTTTAAATCAGGCATGGAATTCTTGCTACAGAATTTGATTTCTTGGTCATCTTGCCAAGACAAACTCTTCTTGTCCTAATACCCAATTTACATTTGGTTTGTAATTACTGACATTAGGAACCAATGTTTTCTTACACTTGTACCTAAGCTTAAACTTGTTCACTTGTTCCTACATGACTTGTCAGAGTAGGTGTATAAATAGAAATAAAACACACACACACACACATGAAAAGGCACTGTAAAAGTTTGAAGAAGAAGAAAAAAAAAGTAAAACCTCAAATTGTAGTGATTAACTATTCAACCTTTAAAGTATAAACATGAGCTTTGGCACTGAAACACGTGCATTTTAAGAACATAAACATATTCACCAATTTTACTGCAAAAATAACTTGGTCATTTCACCAAATGAATGAGAGATGTCTGTCTGTGTGTGTGTGTGTGTGTGTCTTGTTATAATAAATAAAGCAATGTTTTAAAAAATAAAACAAAAAACTTTGCCCCAGGGACATTACTGAACCCATGTAAAGGCATCTTCTGGCCTTTTCTACCTTCTTCTGAGATGACACCGCAGAGAGTGAATTATCTTTTACTTTGTGAAGAAGTGCCATTTGTCCACTGCAAAATAGAAATGAAGTTAACAAAGTCATGCAACTTGTAAAAGTATTGAAAAACAATAAATAACAATGTTACCTTCAGATGGTACTGGGAGGGGTTCCCCATATTCTGCAGCCTACAACAGCAAAATAGTATTTGTCTTCTATTATTTGTCTTCAAATGACAAAAATTAGCTAGTATGACATCAATACTCACAGCTTCAAGAATAGCACTGGCCTCTGCATCACTGCATTTGAACGGACTCTCACATAAGGAAGTGTTTTGACTAAGAAAGCGATGGATCAAAGTAAATAGTCACAAAAATCAAAATGGTCATCACAATGACTAGAAAATATCAATTGAAAATGTAGAAAAACTAAAATGTATTACAAAGACAAACTCTGCTGTCATTTAATAAATCTGAAATAAAAATCAAATCTAACACTCACCAAACAATCTCATCACCTTTCATCTTTTTTCTCAACACTAATGCTTTCCAGTAGCTGTGTGTTGATTTTATGACTTCTAAAGCAAAGTCCTAACATGATATCAACAGCGTTAACATTAGATGATTGACCATTAAATGGATTACCACTTCACTCTCATAATCAATCTTCCATGATACACTACCTTATCCTTAAACTGTCCATTGAATGCGAACTGGTTCTCAGGCTTCCCATCTGGCACTTTATATTTTTTAAACCAATCCACAGTAGCCTCAAGGTGACCAGGCTTAATCTTTCTCACATCCTCAATACCTGTTAAAGATACACTAGTTGAGATTACACAGTCATAAATGCTGATAATACAATAACAACATGAATATTTTTAAAAATTACTCAACTGTTAAGGCTTGATGCATCAGGGTCCTCTATATTGATGGCTATTAACTTCCAGTCAGTCTCTCCTTCATCTATCAAAGCCAGAATTCCAAGAACTTTAACCTGAATCACCTGCCCTGTTACACACACCTGTGACACAGAAATATACAGTGCCTTAGAGTAGTAGTAATCAGACCCATAACCAATCTGTGTTAGGAAAGAAAGAAGAATGTATAACGCAAAATATTAATACACTGGTATAACAATGGGCCAAAAATGCCACCTACACAGTGTTAGAAAGGGGAAAGAAGTAAAACTGGTATACAAAATAATATGAGGATTGACTGAAAAGTCATTAAAAAATAATTTTTAAAAAAGACTGAGAAATATTGATTTTAAGGCTTCAGTGTTTTGAACTGAAAGAAAAACTCAGATATAGGATTTTATTTATTTATTTATTTATTGTGAAACACAAAACTGCTAAATGGTTTAAATAGTTTTGTAAAATATTATATCAACCAGTGGTTCCCACCTTGGAGCCAATCTCACACACGTCTATGGGGTCATTGTCTCCACAGCACATGGTTTCCTTGTCAGTGTGGCTGGGATCTTCCCATGTCTTTAAACATTGGTTTAAAAAAAAAAAAAAAAAGTATTTTTAGAATTTATATAGTTTGACAGAGGATTAATAATAAAATAAAGTTACACACATACACAACGCAAGAATACTGTACAATTAAGATAGTTTTGAAAATCATAGCCATCAAAACCATGACATCACCTGTGGAAGTGCACCATAGTTCCAAATGTAACCTCTGTGTGGAAAAATGTTAGCAACATATCGCAGCTTGCCTTTCTTCACATCTTGCTTGATCGGGTTTAGTGGTTCCTTTGTTGCTATCTGTGGACACAAAATAAAAATAACATACTACTGCATTAAGCACAATATCAGAACTAGGGCTGTCGTGATTCGACTATAAGATTTTTAAAAACCCTCAACTAACCAGCAAAATACCGGAAGTGGTGCATTTCACGGATGAGAATCCATAAAACCATAAAAGATAATATCCGTAAAACACATTATTAGACTGTTCCAAGGCTGCATGAGTACAGCGGCTCCGTTCACAGTAGTTCCACAGGAACTGTTATCATTTACATGTGCGGAGCGTCTCAAACTCAGTCTCTGCATGTTGTTGTGAGTTTGGGTTTATTATAACGTTCATCTGGGAACGCAACCATTTCATCAGATTTGTACGGTAAATAATTTATAAATCTACACAGGAGAATACATCGCGGTTTCAAAATAAAAGCACAAACCCTCACTCTGAGTTTACACGTTTTGATGTCCACATATCATTTAATTACAGTGGCTATAGCATTTCTGTCCTAAAGAAATGGCCAAATATTAAAGATTAAGTGGACATTTGAATTAAATGGTGCTTGGTCGATATTAAACAAGGATTAGATCGCACAGTAATGTGTAAACCCAATCGCCTTTGTTGTAATGCGTAATCTACATTAGCTCTATTGTTTTTAATACATTATGTATTTTAACATGTATTTTATGTTTTGTTCAATAAAACCATATGATTTCTTGCTTTTGATGCTTCATTTGAACTAATTATTATTGCTATTATAGCCTATACGTATTTCAAGTCATTGTAAAAGCTATTGTTCACTTACATCTAATATTACCATAAAAAATTAATTATAATTATAGGGCCCTATGAAATCCATTTTATTTCCAAATTCAGTTTTTTTCCATTTTCATTTTTCTATACTCTGTTTTAATTGGTAAATGAAATTTTATTAATCAAAAAGCCTGTCTAATTAATTGAGTTTTACACTTTTATCTTTACCAAATTCTGTTTTTCATTATTTTCTGGATTCCATATTAATGGTACCATTAAATTCTTTTTTTTTTTTTTTTTAAGAAATACTGCACATTTACATTTTTGCTCCTAAATAAATTCTGCTAAATAATATTTCTTGTAAATACTCCTTTAAAAAGTGTTTTTTTGATTATAATTTTATTAGTAGTAGACTAGAACACATGGATATGTTGTCATTCTTACACTATAATACTAAACTTTGATTTCAGTGATTTGGACTGAGATGGACGCTTGCTTCTTGCAGGTGAGTTTTAGTTTTAGTTTTCTTATTTATTTATTTCTTATTTATCGGCCAAATCAGCCAACTGATCAATCAAATTAAGAAATAGAGAATTGCTGGTCATCTTAGCCACAGTCAGACATTAGAAAAACTGCTACAACTCTGTAAAAATATACTTACCTCCATCTTGGCATTTGACCAACGAGGTACTTCTACAACCATATTAAACAATATCTGTTAAAGACAGCACAACATTATTAACTTCTATTTTGCGACAATAAGTTCCCAAAATGTGTAGATTGATGAATGGTTACCTCGTTCGTTTTAAACTTCTTTGGTGGAACACCACATTCCTGATATGTGAGAAAGATAACAAAATTTGAAAATAGACTGGGCAAGAACTGTGCCTCTTATCTTGATGTAAAAGTTATTCAATCAATTCCTAATTTATTTATTACTACACAACATCACTGATTTGAAGCACATTATACCAACCTGTTCATCAGCAACATACAGAGGAATGTCATGGAAAGGGGATATGTACTTTCCATCTGAAGTTTCTGCAAAGCAAATGTTACAATCTGTGTCATTCATCCAAATTCAATTCATCTCAAGGTATCAATGAAGTATTCTCTACTCTGTGTTTAAACCTGTTTTTATACAGTCTATGGTTTAAACGACCATGAGACCTTGTGTGTTACTAGACCATATGTAGTAAGCGTAAAGTGTACAAAATACAACGATAAATGGGCAAATTACATAGTTTAATCATTAGGTTTTATCTCGCGTGAGTGTTAACCGTAAATGCATTCATGTTCTGTCTCTTGCTTATGACGTTCAGAAATCTCCCGCCGTTAGAGCGCATAAATCCAAACAGCGAGGTAACTTTCTGTCACCAATAATCGTTTTATTTGAGAGGTGTGAGCCGTTTATAATGCTCATTTTTATGAATGACATTAAAAGACGAGAAGGGCAAACTTACTCAAGTAAACCCTGTGGTCAGTAGAGTTTGGCCGTCCTCTCAGCTCTGTAAGGTAATGCGCCATTTTTCTCAAGTGAATGGAAGCAGCTGAAAATAAAGTCGTGCTTTTCCGAGAGGACTGTGAAGAGAAGAAGGCAGCAGAAAACCTCGTGGCAGTATGAATAACTGAACGCATTGTTTACATCGACGTATATTCCTGCTTGCGTTTGAACGTCTCGCACATTACGCGTCACAAAATCTCTTTTAGATATCCCATACTGCCACCTATCTCCAGATGACCGTACTTCACACAAAAGGTTAGCCAAAGTATCCAAGCAAACATGCAAGAATGAGGAACAGTGCGGATATTACCTGCGATAGGGAGATTGTATGAGATTTAGGTTAACTGTTATGTTTTATACCTTTCACTTATTGTTATTATATATTTTTTTGTTATTTAGGGTTAGGGTTATTTTAATAATAAAAAAGAACCATTCATTTAGTTATACAAATACAAAATATTAGGCAAATGTAAGGCAGAGTGTTCGGTAGGGGGTGCTCTTCGTCTTTCTATAACTGCTAAAAAAATGTAAAAAGGTAAAAACTCAGCTGTGTTGGTAATTGCATTGACACATATTCACCTTTTTGTTTTGTTGTTACATACAAGAATATAGGCTATAACCTTAAACATCCTTAGCAGATGCAAATGAATCAAATGTTTACTCTTTCCATACATTTAAAAGTGAAAGCTGACCTCAAAACTCACTATAAGTAGGCTATAAAAGTGGTCCAAACCAATCACACACTGTAGTTCAAATATTCTGAGATCCAAAAGCTTTGTGTGAGGAGAAGACTGAAATGAAACTTTTCCGCTAAAATCTCATTTGTTCATATGTATCTTAAGCATTTCAAATTGTGCAAGTCATTTTTGAGAGATGTTTAGAGAATAATTAAATCCTACATTTTTAGATTCCAAAATATTAGCCAGTTTCCCAGCTATTGTATTAACCACAACCGTTGCAGGAAGTTTTGCATCCTCAAATGCAGAAGAAAACAACCTGGACAACAGCTCAAAAGGTGCCAGTATCTGGAAATATTTACATTATACAAACCAGGACTGATCTCACCAGTTGCACAGAGGTTAACTATAAAACTCTGCACGTTGACATAAAATGTATTTTAATCTCACATTAATGCACTTGAGGTAGGCAATGAGACTATAAAGACTTGTTATTGTACAAAGATTAAAGGCAACCAAAACCAATCAATACTGTGCAAAAAATATAGTAGCCCATGTCAATTCAAGCCCCTATAAAACTAGATCCAGGTAGAAGTGATCATTAGCTGTAACCAGCTCCAGTGGTGCAGTAAAGTAGGAAGATAATGTATCCCACAACATGTTTCAGTTAAAGGAGAATCCTAAAGACTCCAATGTGTTCATCTTAATGCAGAAAATGTGGTGTGTTTATTAGTGTAAACTGCTTATTATTTCAACTAATGTACTAAATCGAAACAAATTTGTTCATCTCATTCAACAGATGGTGCATTACCAAGTATTCATTGGGCCTGTATGCATAGGCCTAGTTACAAAAGAGTTTTCCTTTATCTTTTTAAGTTCAACTGTGATATCACAAATGTTGAGAAGACCTTTGACTTCTAGTCAAACTGGGCCTAATAAAGAAGGAAAACAGTTCATTTTTAATGAAATGCAGGTACAATGTCAATAGTCCCCTTTTCTCAGGCAAAAGACTTCAATCAATCTGTGATCCTCTCCACCTCAATAATCTGATACTCCTTTCTGTTGCTAAAATTGATTCGAAACATTGATACGGTGAGTGAGTCATGTTGACCAGAACGATACAAAAACCATAAAAGTGTACCATATGATAAAAGTTTCCAGTACAGGGGCAAAATGCATAAAATCTTTACTAATACAAGAACGTTTATCAAGCAAAACATATTACCAGTAACAGAAGAGTACAGGTACCACACAGCTCCTTGTTTATTTATTGTTTCATCAGCAGTAAATAAATACATTTTGAAAAAATAAACATTATTTACCTTCAAAACAGGGGGTTAATTGACTCTAAACTCATAGACTCAACAACAAATAAATCCAAAAATACTTTAATTGCCTGCTCACAAAAAGAGCAATATTACATAGTACTTACTAATACTACAAACATACAATGTTTATGTTTTTATTATAAAAGTATTTAGCTAAAATGTTTGTTTAAAGAAAATGCTCAGTGGAAAGGATTACTTAATTAAACAGACCAAATTCAGATGCCTGAGTCATTTATGCCACAGCATTTTATTTTATTTTATTTTTATTTTTGGTGTGCAATCACCCAATATGACTTGAATCAGATTGTCATCGGCAGAAGAGAGTTACATTTACAAAATCATTTCACTAATTGGGTACTTCAGTGAAGTTTTAGGGGGATAAGGTACAAAGTATAAAGAAAGTGACTCAGTGAAGCTGTTGTATCCCTAAAGGTACAATTTTTGCACCTACCCGATGTTATGAAAGTTAATTTCCTTGTCTTTTGTTTGCTTTTCTAAACAGAGCCATGGCTGCCTGCAGGTTATGGACTAAGTATCACATGATTATGATAATGACATTTTTCCCACCCTCATGACTCTTAATCAAGTACTGAATACATTCTAATTTTAAACAATTATTGAGTCAGGTTCAGTCTGCCTCAACTGCAAATACTGTTATCTACCTATCCCCAAATAAAAAAAGGTAAACAGTTTTCTCATTATGTATATGGAAAAGTCTCTGCCATCACTAGCTGTTAACATGCCGTATGGCCTTTTTTTCCTGATTTGGCGAAACTGCTGATTATGATCTCCCATCTACCCCACATCATTTCATCTATACAACTATATCTACTTTAAAATACAATAAAAATGCTTTTTTTTTCCTCCACCAATTTTCCTCAGTATTCTAAATAGATCAACTAGTTCATCCGTTCCAGTTCATTTGAAAAATAGAAAATGAAAATATAAAAACAGTCTACCTAACAACTGTTGTATGCAGAATAACACATTCTGATGCTGTTTCTCTCTGTAATGGGTGGATGAATGCATCCATTCACTCATTCTTTATCTACACCAGACACACATTGTTATGCAGCTCATAATTCCAGATTTACCAGATTTCACGTATGAAAGGTAAGTTATCCATTCACATCCCTGTATATGGGACATTTTCGACTACATTTTTACACAGACAGACAGCTGAACCCCTGAATGTAGTCATGAATGTTAGTCAGAGTTAAAATAGCAACCATTTCAAATTTCAATTTGAGTTTTGATAGGAAATCTGATCTATTAAAACAGTAACCAGAATATAGCAAAAAACTTATTTGAAAGGCCACAGTCATATGACATATTTGACAGCGTTAACACATTTGGTCTTGTGTTGATACATGCACCAGCGTTGTCGTAATGCTTTGTAAATGTTGACACAAATCGAAAACTTTACAGCCCTGTTTGATATGTCGACCTTTGTCATGCCCTTCAAAGTTAAGTCATCAGACCCTCCTTCTTGTTTAATATTAACTCTATCTACACACGTATTTTCAACCATCTAAACGGATTGTTTAGTTTCTCACACACTTATGACAACCAAAATTTGAAGGTATGCTAATCAACCAAAATTAAAGTTTATGTTTCAGCTATGGATTTCTTTGTGGTTATAGATAGATAGATAGACAGACAGACAGACAGATAGACAGATAGACAGATAGATAGATAGATAGATAGATAGATAGATAGATAGATAGATAGATAGATAGATAGATAGATAGATAGATAGATAGATAGACAGATAGATAGACAGACTTATTTCTTGTGTCTTGGCTGGCTGCTGGTCTGACTCTTGGTATTCCACGTGTCCAACAGGTATGCAAATGCTACCTTGCAAATTCAAGTCACTCTGCAAAATATTTTGCTGTGTGAATCCTGTTTCATACCATCTATCTTCACCTTAAGGGAGACCAAACTCCTTCATCTCTAGCTTCATATGTGTGTTTTTTGTAAAGAGAGACGTGAAGGAGGTGTGGCTACAGCTCTCCTGAGGCAGGTATAGCGGAAACAGAGGGGGAGGGTTTACCTGCATGGAGTTAGTGTACAGAGCAATAGCAGCAACACTGCACCTGTTCCTCTTCCCAGACTCTCCCCTTCTCTGTCTCTCTCTTTCACCTTTACACCAGACAGCCAAACAAGAGGGAGCAGAAAGGGGTCAACATGGATCCCAACCAGGCCAGTGGGAATGACAGAGAGAATGAAAAGGGGGAGAGAAAAGAGAAGGATAAAGGCATTAAAAGGAGAAACAGACTTTTTATAAGATACCTGGAAAGGAGGAAGACAGATACTATTGTGGATGATGACGCTTCCAAAGGTGACATCAGCATCGCAACCTTGGTGAGAAGGAGCTATTCTGACAAGACAGAGTATAGTGCTAAACTTAAAGGTAATTATTCTGTCACAAACTAACTTTAATGTGCTGTTTCAGCTAATTTGTATGAAGCAGTGCTCTCTTATAGTGGTTAAACATAAAATATTTTTGTAGTAAAGCCTTGCTGACTTTATAAAGACAGTTGTTGCGTTAACTGCAACGCATTTTGCAACAGTCACCTATTTTTTCTGTCATCCTGCAGAGCAGCAGGTTAGCGCAGAGTTGGTTTTTTGACCAATTATACTCTTGTAAAGCCTCCCATCTCAAATTCCATTAGATCTTTGTATGCAGCGAAGTAAAAAGAGGGCATGTATGTGTGCTGATGCTTAGCACCTGTTGCGTTGTTACGTTACAGAGAAAGCTCTATTCCCACTGGACTGATGTCACATATGCAAACTGAACCTCGGCCACAGTGCAGAACATGGCTGTGGAACAGTCGTAAACAAGCTCAGCCACAGTGCCTTTGTTGTTTACTTTATCAGGAAGTTTCACCGTATCTACTAATCTATAGTTAGTTTATTCCAAATTGCACTCTTTTTTTGCTTCATTAGAGCCTTAAACTCAATGAAGAAGAAATAATGTGAGAAATATACAGTTGTTCATTCATTCTTTCATTTTCTTGTGAACATCATGTCACAGTCTGGTCGTGCTGATATGACAGAGTCATCATAATCTTAACCTGAAAATGACATCACTTCAAAAAAACTAGTTTAACCAGTGAGCAGGGAATGAAGCAGTTCAGGACAGCCAAGTCATGACATTGAGGACATCTTACAGATATGTGGACAGTCTTGTCATACAAGCTTCTTAGTTTCCAGACAATAGCCTTTATATAAACAAAATGAGTTGTCATTCATTCAAATCTTCACAACTATATCTTTGAAAAGCAAACAAACCATTTTACGTATTGACTATCTGAAACGCTGACAACGATGAATATGTTAGCAGTTTTAGTTCCCTTTTCTATAGAATCATTAGCAATCAGACTTTAAAATCATTTTCATAACTTTTAAATTCTAGATGCAGTATGTTCGTTATTCAAATGAAATACTCCTAGTTATTAATATATCTGCAAATGATTCCAGCACAGTGTTGTAATCCATTTTATATCGTTTATATTTATATTTAAATTTCTTAGTTTGTCTTTGACAGTCAGCTGTTTGTCATATGGCACATTTCAAGTCAAATACGATGACATCATTGAGGAAATGTTGATCCCTGAACAGGAAGTGCTCAAAAAACTGAGTGTGCTAGATCATTCATACACCAATGAAACAATAGATTGATTGAAAAAGAATATTGTGTTAGCAAGTTAGTATGACTTTGTTTGAAATATGATATTTTCATGTCTGTCCCAAGAGAAAAATAAATGTCTAAAGCAAACACTTGATCACATGAGACACAAGCTCTTAGTGGACACTTGCAGGGCAGGTTCCACTTGTGTGTGTGTGTGTGTGTGTGTGTGTGTGTGTGTGTGTGTGTGTGTGTGTGTGTGTGTGTGTGTGTGTGTGTGTGTGTGTGTGTGTGTGTGTGTGTGTGTGTGTGTGTGTGTGTATAAGAGATATGTTTGCATCCTGTATGTTTACTTTTGAGTTATTGAGTCAAACCGAGAAAAGAGAGTAGGATGACAGTCTTGCTTGAGGCTGGCATATGATTGAAAATCATTAAAATGAAATAGGCAAATCATTATCGATGGAGGTAAATCAACACTCACACAGAGCTTGCAGCACATCCCCAAGCTTGAGTTCAGTCAGGTCACGTTTTCCTGCAGAAATGTGATCTGTTCTGTGCGGCACAAGTTTCCATTAGTCGGCCTTCAGTGAAAGGCTTTGTATTTTCCTTTCGGCCAGTCTAAATTGCTCAGACAGTTAAAATGCAGCTTCACTAGAGAATAATTTATTACTGAGGAAATCCACTGTATTAGCTTGAGTCTGGTTTCATGTGGCACTCTTTTCTGAATAATGAACACGTTATGGTGATTTGTAGGGCAGAGATTTGTTATATGATTCTGTGTGAATGGGGATGAGTGAAATACAACTCCTCTATTATCATAACCAAACTCTTTGTCTAAGACTTGCTCCTCAAATTATGTCTGTGCGCTGCACATTTTTTCACACAGAATAAGTCACCGTTTTGTTTCCTGGTTAATTAAAGTTGCTGAATTTTAAACTTTAAGTGTAAAATATAGGATTGGATCTTTTTAGAAGTGTCATTACCATGTAAAGCAAGGGAAAATCCTCACATTCTTACAATCATATCCTTATTTGCATCTGAAATTATTGCAATTCGGTCTAATGATTAGTCTGTTTAAACACTAAATCTACTGTATCTTTGGGATGTGCAAGTACTAAAATATATAAGGCCTAGACAGCAATTACATCACAAAAAGTAATATGACACCTGGCCCCACCTTTGCCAGTAGCCTCTCTGTTTCTCTCTGTAAGAGGAAGTGTCATATCAAGGTGATCAGGAAACAAAAAATCATCTCACTTCCCAAAGTACATACCTGCTTTGTTCAACTTTCTTATTTTTTTTTTTTTTTTTTTTTTTACTTAGATTTTGAATGCAATTTGAACATATTCTGTCCTACTAATGAAAATACTGTAATGTAATTGCTCATCTGTGCACCTATAGTGCAGTACAATGTGTTTTATGTTGCATTTTCTGTAATATAGTTCATGTTTATTGCATTATTTTGTGTTATATTTTGATTCACCGTGTGGCTTTCTGTTTAACAACTTGTATAATTAAGATAGTTATCAATACATTTTAAGGTACAAAACAGATTTTGGCAGTTCAAGTAACATTATATCATTATTAACATTATATCACTTGATGAAATACAGGGTTATAAGTTGTATAAATTATACATGCAATATGGTATTTCATAATACCTAAAATGCTGTCACCATATTTAACTGTGTATATAAATCTAAACAGCATAATTTGTTTATTTTTTCCTTTCTCACATCAGAGAAAATGTCCCCCCATGATCTCTCCTCACCCACGTCCCCAGCCATGGATCCAGAAGAGATCCGCCACAGGAGGATGATAAAAAGGTCAAAGGTCATTGAGGAGCTGGTTAGGACAGAGGGAGACTATCAGAAGGACTTGGAGCTCTGCATAAGTGAGGTTCTGCTTCCTTTAAGAGCAGCCCAGGCATGTTCACAGTCCCACAACCATATTTCCGTAGAGATGTATTCTCTCTCTCTCTCTCTCTCTCTCTCTCTCTCTCTCTCTCTCTCTCTCTCTCTCTCTCTCTCTCTCAAAAAAAAAATAAAAATAAATAAATAAATCTATCAGTATGTAGTGTTACCTCTTAAATAAAAAACTCTGATGTGTTATTTCATAGGTGGTGGATGTAGATCGACTGTTCACCAACATTGAGTCTGTGTGTGTTGTCTCTGCTGAACTGCTCCAAAGACTGAAAGATGCCATAGCTGACCCTGACCCTGAAACACAACTCATAGGTAATTTTGAAATAAAATTCAAACAGACATATTTGACTAACAAGCATTGCATTAACAAACAAAAATGTTTTATAGTGATAATGACTAACGATATTCAACATTTCTGTAAAGCAACAGCCAACATTAAAAATTAGGATTACTTTATTCATCTTTATTATTAATCTAAATATTTATAAAATTAATAAACCCTATATAATTTTAAGATCTAGTTTTAAAATACAAAAGATTAAATTATAGAATTATCTGAAGATTTTCATATCAAATTATTTGAAAATGTATTTACAATATTTGTAAACTTCATAGAGTTCTGGCTAAAATGCAGTCTGGTCTTTTTTTAGGAGAAGTGTTTATCCAAGCCAAAGCCGTCATAGAGGATGTATACAAAATTTACTGCTATCATCATGACGAGGCTAATGCTTTACTCAATTCTTATGAAGCACAGGAAGACATCCAGCAGCATTTTAGAAGATGCATATCCACACTCAAGTAATGATGTTAACTGCATTTATCTCTTAGATAAACGTGTAATGTTTAGGCCTTTGGCTCTGAAGTTCACATTAATGATTTGTTGTCTCTTCTCTTACAGGAAAATATATGACCAAGAGTAAGTATGCATTTTCTAATTTAAACATTGTCATAAATAATACTGTATTCATTCAGATTTTTCATTTCCTAATCATAAACACTGAATGTTAGTTTATAGACCTAGTTCTCAACACAACCTAGTCCTAAAGTGTGTTCACAAGCAAGACATTGCTTGATAACTACGTAATTAAACCTCCAATTTTGTTGTTGCTAATAGCATGCTGTATCAGCTGTGCTACAGAAACATCATAAAATTAATCTATACAGTTTGTATATAGTGAACAAAGCGGAGTGCACCATGTTCTGTTTTTAATGTTTTCTTCATTCAATGTCATTTTTTTAGAGGGAAGCCCAATTTACTTGACATGGGCTCTCTACTCATTAAACCAGTGCAGCGTATCATGAAATACCCGCTGCTATTGGCTGAACTGTGGAATGCCACACCCACGAACCACCCTGACAACAGACCCTTACAGGAAGCTCTGACCACTGTAAAGATTATTAACATCAACATTAATGAGTTCAAGAGGAGGAAAGACATAGGTGAGACATACACAGGATATTTCACAAACTATATCAAGTACACAAGTAAAAAGAAAATCTTTTTTTTTTTTTTTTTTTTTCAAATCAGCTTAGATTAACAAATTCTTTCTTTCTTTCTTTCTTTCTTTCTTTCTTTCTTTCTTTCTTTCTATTTGATTTGGGAGTTTTCAAGTATGCAAATAAAGTACACTTGTGTTGTTTCAGTGCTGAAGTATAAGAGGAGTGACGATGAGACCTCACTGATTGGTAAACTCAATAAGTTCAACATTCATTCTATCAGGAAGAAATCAGACCGGCTGACAAGCTATTTCAAGATTCTCACTGGTGTTGAGCCACAGGTACTTTAATGAAACAAGGTTAAAATGACCATGTTTTACCTCTGTAAAGGCAGTGTGACCATATTGTTATGGCTTCTGTCTTCACAGGTGAGAGATGAAGAGTTTGACAAAGAGGAAAAACTTTTCCGTTGCCTTGAGAAAGCTGTGAGACAACTAGTGAAAAACATCACCTGTTACTTGCTCTATACTCAGGTATGAAGATGCATTATTAAATGTGAAATATTTTTAAGCATGCAAAAATAAATACAATTAAGTCTAGACAAATGAAACAATTAAAACATTCAAAATTACTTTTAAGTGTTTGTGTAAAAACAAAATTAAGCAAAAAATTTAACTTTAATATGTCAACAAATGTGTGCATATTTAATTAGACAATTCCTCATTTGCATATTTAAACATAACATTTCAAAAACCATATATAAATCAACTGGGGGAGTATGGTGATGTCTAGTTAAATTCTTTATCCTGTTCATCTGTGGTGTCTTAAAAGTATTTTCTAACATAAGAACACTTATTTTGCTTTTAGAAAAGGAGGATGCACCTCTTGGAACCTCAGTATTTGTACAGATAAATTTCAGATATTAATCTAAATTTTTATTAGATAAGTGAGTGTAATTACATCCTCCATAAGTATATTTTTCCCACCAAAAAAAATCTGTTGCATGACAGGTGTTCTCCATCTTCCTCCTGTGCTGACCTAACAGTATTTTGGGTGGTGTATTTTGACCACAGTAGGTCTTTTATAGTTTTTTACACCCCAAATACCGTCCTCCTTGCATTTAATCAGCGGTTTCTAAAATCCTTTAATCTTATTACCTTGACACGAATGTACATGGTGATTTCAAAATATATGTAATGATTTTAGGGACTCTTGATCTATGAGATAATTAATAAATTCATTCTATAAGCAAAATCATAAAAATGACTGACGACAAAATCAATCTCAAAATGACTGCATTGATCAATTTTAGCAATATTTCCAGTGCATACATAGGAAAGTACTGAGATTATTTTAGCTATTGAGGGTTTATTTAGTGTTTTGGGGGAAAGGCAGAGCCCCAATACTGTGAATTTGATTGCATTTCTATTAATTGAAAGCATTTCAAAGCAAACTTTTAAATAATGTGTCCTCTGGGTATTTTTTAAGACTATTTAGGGCCTGAAGTATATAATTATATTTCTCTTTACATTGTAGGAGATGATATCCATTGCTGTTCAAAATGCACAGGACCTAGAAGCTATAATGAAGGATCCAGACAAAATAGACACAAATGGCTTTCAGCACAAGAGGAATGGCAATGACCCATACAAACAGTTTGTAAGTGTTTTCCTTCACACAAACATGTACTTGCATAATTTATCAAGTAAAATTTAAGTCCTCCTCAGTTCTTTCTCATTTCTTTCTAAAAAAAAACCTGCAGTATGAGCCATAACATCTCAAACAGTCAATGACGATCCTTTTTAAAGTTCCTTTATAAAAATACATTTAAGCAATAGGAAGTACAGTAGGATGAGATAACAGCAAAATATATCACCAGAATGCTGATCTCTGAAATTAATATTTTGTGAGACTCATTCGACTATTCCCTTAAGGCTTATTTGACATTTCATACATACACATCCCTGTGCTTTCTTTCTATCAAATCATTTAGTTTGTAAGGTATAAACCTCTATTTTGTTAAATAAATGTCTGCATCAGTGAATATCAGCTTTCCCACCCTTCATCCTGTTTACAAATTTGTATGGTTTGCGTTCCTCAGAAAGATCATATGGAGCATCTTGTTCTTGCTCCACTCTCAAGCCTGCTGGGAATGTTTGCATCACCACAGAAGCTGATACAGAAGCGCTACGATAAACTGTTGGACTACTGCAGCCAGTTGGATTCCCGATCCTCCAAAGAGGAACAGGGCCTGGCCAAAAAAGATTACCTGGCCCTCAATGCCCAGTTGCTTGAGGAGCTGCAATGCTTCAACCGAGCTGTCAGGACAATCCTCAACAACTGCTTGATTTGTGTAGTAAAATTAATCAGAAAGCTGATGGAAGCAGCTCAACCGCCTATCCACCAGTTACCCGTAAGTTAAAGAAGGTAGAAAATTATGCTAAAATAGTTTTAAAAAACAACAAAATCATAATGAAATGTAGAGAAAGTGACAGAGCCCTTTTTCACCCTAGAAAACTAAGGTTCAAGTATCTTGCTCAAGGGCAAAATGGTGATTTTTTTTTTTTTTTTGGAACTTATCAGGTTACTGCTGTGGTCCACACTTGGATTAAAACCTAGAATCTTTGTGTTATCCAAAACCATTAACCTATTGTATTCTAAGCATAAAGGTTCTTCAGGCATATAATATACTGTAGCTTCCCACAGAATCTGAAAAGGAAAAATTCACATAGGCTACAAGATTAAACTTAGTTACAGTTACTTCCTGTAAAACAGCAATAATGCAGATAAATACCAAAATTCAAAAGTGTAATATGGACAGTGGTTGTTCCATCCATAGCAGCCCTTCACCTTTTTGACTGCTTTGTACCAAAGCCAATATTCGAAGACCCACATATCAGGCTGATATGAACCTCTATGACTTCTGCTTTAATAAAAATCAATCAACTCAAAATATTATGTATGTTTAAAATAACTATATAAGTTTTTTTTTTTTTTACCCTGATATAATTTTTAAGATTACTCTGATGGTACCCTTACTTCTAATATTGTGAACGACTTCTGTTCCTTCCACATGTTCCCTCCCAAACGTCTGTTCTGAAAATATGTAAGTTCGGTGAAAGGGTTTGAAAAAAGGGTGGATTGCTTTACAGCAGCAACAGATGCATGTGTACAGAAATCGCTGTAATTCACTGTACAACAGTGAATTACACTCACTTAACTGCTTCAAAGTCTCAATATTACACAAAACTACATACAGTCGCTTTAATTTTGTACACCATTATTTTAAGTATTTTAGCATTGTAATTAAGATTATGTTGATATAACTAATTTTAAATCATTTTAAGACTTATTAAATTCCGTCATGGATGTTTAATATGACATTTTAACCATTGGTCATCTAGGTTCCCTTGTCAAACTTTAGTGAAGTTCAAAATTCAATCATGGAGGAGCTGAGCAATCTTGGATTCTTCAAAGATAATTCCCAAAAGCTGATGGAGCGCAAAGTGAGCTTTGAAAAACGGGACAAGAAAATGGTAGGATTACAAATGAAAAAAATGGGTAAATCCATAAGGTCCCAGCTGACTTGAACATTCTCTTCAGGTCCCAGAGATCCCCAGACAGACAGAGGAGCACAGGGCCTGGCTCCTGGAAGAGTTTGCAGTGGATCGGCTCTATCAGCTCAAGCGTAACTGCAATGCCTGTCAGGAAAATGACATCAGCCTGCTGGAGGGGGAGCTGGTGGCCCTGCTGGAAGACAAAGACCCTATGGGGAGCAGCAGCCGCTGGCTGGTACATACTGGGAGTAAGTCTGCTTATGTTTGTTCAAGTGCTCTTACATTTGTTTTTTAGAAGAAAAATATATAATAATGCACAAAAGAGGGAAGTATTATGAGATATTGATAGTCATTAACTGTTAAAATATAGAACCTTGTTGTAAAGTGTTAACAAAAAAATGTTTAGTTCTGCAGGCTGTAACCACTTGTTTACAAATAAATAACAGGACACACACTACCATTCAAAAGTTTGGGGTCAGTAAGACCAGAGATGGACACAATTACATCAAAATTAAGTGAGCTGTGGTCAGTAACTTATTGCTCATGCTCTTGCACACACTCCATAGTAATGCCAGCGAGCGATGGCCAGTGAGATTCACTGACATCATGTTGACAGATGAGGTTCATTAAAATTACACTGTAATGACAGTTTCCCTTCGATTTTCCTATCAAAACCGCGCTGAGTCATTCATATAATAATTAGTCTACAGGCTTTCATTTTTTAATTTTCGTTACATGCTGTTCAGACATTAGCAATAATATTTATTTTAATTTAATACTTTTTTTCCAGTTTGTCTAAAGAAACAAGTAGCTAACGTCACTTGTCAGCTAGCAAGTAAAGTTCTAGAGCAACATTTTCTTCTGTCCTGTAATAACATTCAGTGAGCAATATCTCATAGTATATATTTTAATACATACTTAGCCAGTTCGCACTGAGCATCAAAAAAAGCTTCTTTTTATTCCAGTTGGAACCATGGACAAATTTTTTCACCCAAAAATGAAAATTTTGTCATTGATTATTCACCCTTATGTCATTTCACACCTGTAAGACCTTCTTTCATATTTTTGATGAAATCCAAGAGCTTTCCTTCCATAGGCACCAACACAACTTACACATTCCAAGCCCAGAATGGTAGGAATGATATCGTACTCCATGTGACTTCAGTGGTTTATCCTCCATTTTATTAAGCAACGTGAGTGCTTTGTTTGCACAATAAAACATAATTTACAACTTTATTTATGAAAATATTGATCTGCATTGTTCACAAAAGCATTAAAAGCATTGTGTCCATGCCATAGAAGACTCAAGTCAACACAACACACATGAGTGAGTGTTCACTAGAGTACCACAACACGTGTTTGAATAATATTTTTGGAAATAAAGTGGTAAATTGTTTTTTTTTTTTGTGCAAAAAAAGCACTCATGTACTTAATAAAATGGATTACTTAACTGAATGGATGGATGACCAACTGAAAACACAATGAAAATTAGGACAAAAACTAAACATAACCCTGACATAACTCCCACCTCCCGGAAGGCGCGTCCTGCGCCGTAACAATACCACGGGAGAGGCTCATGAGGAGCGGGCACTGGAACGGGCCAGGAGGAGCGGGCACTGGAACAGGCCCAGGACGAGCGGGCACTGGAAGGCGCTCTGGAGGAGCGGGCACTGGAACGGGCCCTAGAGGAGGACTCTGGAGTGAGGATAGGTCGCAGAGAACTCCGGGGGTAGCGCCATATCTAGGAGTTCTGGGGCAGAAGCCGACACTGGAGCAAGCTCAAGGGCTTGGATGAGGGCTAAGTTTGTAAGCTGCCAGCTGCCAGCTGCCAGCAGGCTTGACGTTGCGGCGGCTGGCGGGCTTGACTTCCCCGCGGATGGGGGTTCTGAGCTGAGGATGAGGATGGAGCTGGAGCTTTGGATAATTCTGGGATATTTGGGGCGGGGCAGGCGGTCCGAGCCGTTGGTGCGGTATGTGGAGGTTCTTGACATTGGGGTGAGCTGGGGAGACGTGGCATGTTCCAGCGGGGGCTGGACGACGAGAATTCACGTATTTCTTCTACCTCGAAGTCGGAACCATTAAGGAAGAGGATGAGATTAATTAGCTTGATCAGGGGAAAATCACAGATGGGAAGATCGCAGCATATCATCTCATCATCCAACTCCAGCTGGAAGCACACACCTAGAGCGGCATCGTGCCAGCCCACCAGGTTGGAGAGCTCGAGAAAACCCTCCACATATCGCTCCTACCTCCGACTGCCCTGCCGCAAACCCCACAACGTGTCCTCAGCTGCAGCCATCTTTTGATCCATGCTTCTGTCACACGCTGTTGTAGGAAGGACACAGGAGACAGGAGATGTGGTACAAGACATTCTTCATTTTAATAAATCAAGTTTCAACCAATCCAGATGGGAAACACAACGTAAATAGACGAGCAACGGAAAAAGGCTAAGGGAGAAATGAGGGTTTAAGTAGAGGAGTAAACAAAGGAGCTGATGAGTAAATAAATCATGAACAGGTGAACAAGACGAACAAATCAGAAAACTAGGTCACAGGGGAACAAACCAACTGAAAACACAATGAAAACTAGGACAAAAACTAAACATAATCCTGACAGATATATTTAATGACATGGATTACTTAATGATGTCTTTCCTACCGTTCTGGACCTTGAATGTGCAATTGCATGACTGACTGTAGAGGGATAGAAAGCTCTCGGATTTTGTCAAAAATATCTTAATTTATGTTCCAAAGATAAACGAAGGTCTTACGGGATTGGAATGACACAAGGGTGAGTATTAACAACAGATTTTTTTTGTTTGTTTTTTTGGGTGTACTAACCCGGATCCAAGAGGACATTATTCACTTGCATCTAGCCAAAAACTAGGGAATACTTGGCAGTACTATTAACACAGGTGAAGAAAGAGCTTAATTGCCAGGTATGTTTACTCATACAAGGAATTTGTTATGGTGACAGAGGCTTCCACAGCACAAACAGATTGACAGTGACAAGACAAGTCACAGATAATAAAAATAGAATAAGTAAATAGGAAATAATAATTTTTTGAAAGACCACAATATACAAAATAAAAATTATATGGTATTTGTGAGTACAGGTGTGTTATGTACAAATGCAAAGAAAATGTAAATAAGAAGCTTGGTGTGTTAAATAAATGCATGTATAAATAGTGTTTTTTTGTGTGTTTGAAGAAATATAATGTAGAAAAAAAGAACTAGGCCTACTTGATTATGTATTTTGAGTATTTCAAATACAAAATATTGTCTCTCAAAGTATTTAATTACACATTACTTTTGATTTTTTTTGTCCAGTAAAATACAAATTACAAAATACGTATTTAGTAATTAAATACATATTTCAAATACATTTAATTGAAATACTGCCCATCTCTGAGTAAGACTAAGTTTTCTTTATACTCTCCAAGGCTGCATTTATTAGATTTATTATTTTTTTAAATGCAGCAAAATATTGTGAAATATTATTACAGTTTAAAATAACTGTTTCATATTTTAATATATTTAATTTTAATTTATTCCTGTGAGGGCAAAACTGAATTTTCAATAGTTATCACTCCAGTCTTCAGTGTCACATGATCCATCAGAAATGATATTAATATGCTGATTTGGTACTCAAGAAACAGTTCATATTATCACAGTTGAAAATTGTTTTGCTGCTTAATATTTTTGTGAATTCCTGATTTTTTTCAGGATTCTTTGAAAAAGAGAAAGTTCATAATAACAGCATTCATTTTAAATAAATATTTTGTAACAGTATAAATCTCTGTAGTCACTTTTCATCAATTTAATGTATCCTTGCTAAATAAAAGTATTAATTTATTTTTTACTGACCCCAAACCTTTGAGCAGTAGCATATGTTCTGTTATTTATTTGTAAATAAGTGGTTGTAGCAAGTAAAACTAAAATTTCTTGGTGAAACTTAAGGTTTACTGTATTCATTAGTCTTGGTTAATGTTCATTTCTACATACATTTTAACATTGCAAGTTGTATAAACAGTAGGTTGTGTATCATGAATAAATATGAATTAACGATAAACCATAGCAAATTCATAAATGATCTTTAACCCTAGATTAATAAATTCTGTAACAAAATATCATTCAATTTGTTACGAATTTTAACAAATTATAGTGTTTTTTTGTTGCTGTTGTTGTTGTTTTACCCACGTTTATGCTATGAATTCAAATGTGAGTTTAAACCAAGAGGCAACATTGACTAAAGCATTAATAAGGCTGGTGGAAATTTTGGATGAATACTATCTGTGGTAGCACTCCATAACTTTATGGGAGAAAGTAATGAAGTCCCCTCAGGATAATCTTTCATCACATGTCTATAAACTAGCCTCTCATTAACTCCACAGAGACTGTTGCTTCACAACAGGACCAGCGTTCTGGTTGTTATGTCAAGTGACTTATTGTCTGTATCAACTACTATAGGTTGTTCAGGTCAATGGGGGATAAAACAACAGCGTTTGGAAGTAGAAAAAAAGAATTTAGCCACTAAAGCCCTTGAAATGACACGTTTTACATGAAATATTTCAAGATCACAATACGGAAAAAAGAGTGTTCTTTGTAATTTCGTCATGAAAGTGATATTTTAATTGTATTACTTAAGAGGAATGTGATAAGTGGAATCCATAATCCTTCAGATAACTCATTCAATTTGTTTGAGGCCTGAAACTGATCTGTCTGAGATCACGTTCATTCTTACGGTCTCATAAAGCAACATTTTTTTGCTCCTATTAGGTTAACCAGGCTCCTGCTGCTGATAATGACATTTCTCTTTGTGTGCGTGTGTTTAGGTACGCAGGGCTATGTGTACTCCTCATTCCTGAAAGCCTACAACCCCCAGCGGGAGGTGACCGAGAGGCCAGATGACTTTGACAATCTGAGTCTGTTCGTGTCGAACAGCAGGAGCAGTAGCATGCGGAGCTTCAGTCCATACAGCACTTCAGACAGTATGTCCCCTCAGTCTGGACCACAGGATGAGCCGGACCCCTCTGAGGACCAACATGTAAGACACATGAAGACTGTGTATGTGTAGTACAGTAAGCTTAAAAAATGGAAGTATTTTGATACAAGCAAAAGTGCTGTAGTTTCAAAATTTTAGCAACCGGTCGAAACAGCAAAACAGTGAGTTTTGGATGGCCAGAATCATTGCCAGGAACAGTGATGTTTAATTAGTGCTTCTTTGATGATACATTTTCATTCATTCACACTACGACTACGTGGATGAGCTGCAACAGGAAATAGGATTTTGGTTTCAGTGTTTGGTAAAAATTATTTTGCATGGATGTGATTCGGCAGGTAATCATGGCCGAAGCCCAAGTTCAGAACAACAGCACAGTTGTGAGTGTGACATTGCTTGTATACAACAGCTCAATGAAAAAGAATATATTCATAAACACACATATTAGGCACAATAATGCAGCAAAAATTTTTGGTCCCACTTTATATTAGGTGGCCTTAACTACTCTGTACTTACATTTAAATTAATCATTTGGTACAATGCACTTATTGTGTACATACATGTTTTTACATTGTACTTATATTTTTAAAAATACCTATATGTAATTACATCTGTAATTAATTTCTGTAATTACATTTATAATTACACTGTTGACCCATACCTTAGACCTTAACCCACACTTAAACCTACCCATACCACCAGACCTGTCCCTAGCCTTACCCGTATCCCACCTCAATAGCAGCAATAGCGTTTTGCAATACAATATGAACACAATAAGTACATTGTACTTATTTTTTGATGTAAGTACATAGTAGTTAAGGCCACCTAATATAAAGTGTGACCAATTTTTTTTTTAATTGGAAATGGTTCCCAGCGAAGTCAAACAGGATCAACCTTTCATTCCTAAATGAATCCATGTTTTTGAACTAATCAATCAAGCAAATGAATGAATGACTCATAAGATACAAAAAGCCACTTACTTGTCACCTCCTACTGGTAAAATGATGACTTGCAGAACTGTATGGAATGTTACAAACACACACAAGTGGAGTAAAAGGAACAGTCAAATGTCCTATTTCTGTTGTATTAAACAACGGATAGACAGCACCATCTACTGGTAATATGTCCAGGAAAGGATCTCAGGAGGACAAACCAAGACATTTCAAACGAGACAAAAAGATACTATTCAGATACCATTCTGTTGTGTGGCAATACAGTGCATTTTGTAGTTTCAAACTAATATCTTTTCTTTTAAGTTAAATTTTCTTGCTTTAAGGTTGTACTGTTGTCAAGCTGAATTATTAAAGAGACTAATTTTACTTTTCTTTTTCACAGTTCTATGCAGTTTATGCATTCCAGGCACGATGTGAACAAGAGCTCACACTTCAGGAGAACCAGCATGTTCGTATCCTTCAGTTTTCTGACCTCGTTGGTAACAAAGACTGGTGGCTCGCTGAATCTAATGGACAAAAAGGCTACGTCCCAGCAAATTACCTTGGAAAGATGTCATATGCTTAAAACTATTTTTTTAATCTCTATTAATAGTTTTTTTTTAATTTAAAAGAAGAAAAATATGAATATAACTTTTAAATTAATTGCTTAATGAAGGCCACCCCCGCACAAATATTTTTGCACATGTGATGCTACCAACAGTGTTTGCTTGAATTATATACAAATTATTATAGAGAGCTTGTTAATCAAAAAATGTATTTTAAGTAATTGTATATAGTAATATTAATATATAAAAGATTATGTGATGAATAAAATATTTACGATTATGCAAATCGCCATGTCAGTTTGTTTGTGGGCTGTTGTTCATTCATCTCCTACACTTTTAAAAAAATATATATATATTTAAAACCACAACAATCCATTTTTCTAAAAAAAAAAAAAAGTGTTATTTATTAAACACATCATTAAAATGAGCAGCTTGTTTTCAGTAATGTGGCTGGTTTAGAAAGAATGAGGCACATCTTCAAACCAAACCGTTTCTGAAAGACCGGTAACATTCAAATTCAAGTATATTTGATTTGAAAAACAGGATTTGACTTGCTCTTTAACACAATAGTCTGGCTTTTTCTTCCTCATTTCTTCAGTTTCTTCTGTGCTGCTTTCTTCTTCACCATCTGCAGCCGTTTCATAGCATTGAGCTGAGACTCCTGGGAAGTGGGCGTCTTGCCATCAGCTGAGGCTTTTGCTCCATTGCTGCTGTTGTTGTTGCTGCTGCTATTGCCACCACTATTGCCCCCGTTGCCCCCTCCATTGCCTCCTGACCCACCGTTGCCTCCCAGGCTGCTAGAGGGTGCTGCCCCAGGTGACTGTGATCCAGTCACAGTCATTTTCCCCAAGCTATCTCCACTCGTTGAGCGGCTCAACACCTGCTTGCCAAGTGTGAGTGGAGGGGGTGGTTTCATGGGTACCGTGCTAGAGCCGTTGTTTCCATTACCACTTCCACCACTGCTGTTTGCTGAAGGTTTAGTAGCCAGACCGGGCTTAACATTGGCCAGCGCAGAGAGTCCGACAGGTTTGGAGGCCGAGGGAGGTGGGGTTGATTTACTGCTACCTGGCTGAGTGGTGCTCAACTTGGTACTGGAAGGTCCTACATTTGAGGTCTTGGTAAAAGCGGCCCATCCTGTAAGGCCTGGGGGTAAAGACGAGCTACTGCTGGAAGAGTTTCCTGATGCCACAGATGCCTGAACACAAAAAAGACACTTATTTGATCAGATATATAGTAAAAACAGTAATATTGTGAAATATTATTACAAAAATAACTTTTCTATTTGAATATACTTTAAATGGAATTTATTTCTTTGACGGCAAAGCTACATTTTCATCAGCCTGCCATCCTGTTCACCAATATTTTAAAAATTTATATAAAAAAAAAAAACCTAGCCTGACCTTCTGAGATTTCAGTATGGAGATAAAGGTCAGGATCATGATTTTTCTGTAGTATTACAGTACACTGTGGTTGTATACATCTGTTGTTTGCTTTTGCCATCTGACAGAGAGCTTGGACCCAGAACTGGACTGTGATACTTTTTTTTAATAGCAAATTCAAATGAGCAGCATATATTTAAAATACAAATCTTTTGTAACATAATAAATGTCCTTACTGTCACTTTTGATCAATTTAATACTTCCTTGATGAATAAAAGTATTAACCCCCTAAATAAATAAATACAAAATGAATACTAAATAAATAAATGATCAAAAAAAAAAAAAAAAACACGACTAGACTGTTGCAGGGAGAAACAGATAACTTTAAAGCTAAACTTAAATTGCTAAAGTGCATCCCAATTTGTGTACTTTGCACTATTCACTGGCATTTTGTAGTATAAATAGAGTGAGTAGTATGTTCACACTGAAACTTCCCAAGAGAAAAAGAGCCTTTTACATTCCCGAAAAAAAAGCAGCATTCTGCATCTTTAATTTGATTCTTCTGACCTTTTATATTTAAATAATTACTGACCTTTACATTGACGTCAGCATATGTTTTTGATATGTCTAGCTTATGTCTAGTTTGTAGTCAGTCTATCATGCATCAGTAACAATATCATTTTAATTCATGGCTGTAAAACACTTAGGGCCATTTTTAATGATCCGAGGCAGACCTGGGCATGGTATGGCCATCTTTGGCTATCCTTGACCGGCCCCACATGAGGTAATTAGTGAATTAAAAGTCAATCGCAAATAGGTGTATGCAATACAACCGCACTGCTTTTATTTTCAAGGCAACAGCCTTATGCAGACACAAAATGTGAAACTGCAGTGTAAGCTACCATTTTTATAAATATTTGTAAGATATTATATTCAACATATTTTACTTGATGTAAATGTAGACTGGTGAAGATTTATTTTAATAAACCTGTTTGTGTGGAGTGTGGAATGCACCTGCATGACAGGAAGGCTCCAGCGTGAGGAGTTGCATTTTTTCCTGATAATGAAACAACTTAAAATCAGTTCGAAACCGATTTTATTTCTGTAAACTCATAAAAACAACAAAACGTTGCTTTTATAAAATAATGAAAGCAGGACGCGCTTTCTGCCATCTCTGAAGCTGGAGCGTGTTAGAAAAAAAGAACCCGAAACTCAACGTACAGCTGCCTCACAGACATGTGAAATAGGCTATATCTATATCTAATAGAAAGTGTGGTGCCTTACTGAGAAGTGTGTAATACTGTCTCACAAACTCCCGCCCTACCAGCAGGGGACTGGGCTTCTAACTGGTATTTAATAGGGCTGCCCCCAACAACTTAACTAGTCGTTCATTGAAGTCATTATTAACTAATAACATTTATATTAAAGCTAATAATCCAATAAGCTTCAATATATTCCGCACTCAAGCACACGTATAAAGGTTGTCACCAAGCACAGGCAAAAGTCGCCTAATGATTATGAATGTGTCAAAAAAAGGAGATATTTTAATTATTTATTACGGTAATTCTCTCTCATCTCCACAGTACTGGATGCGCCCACTGATCTATAATAGAGAACTATTTTCCTCATGGTTTATAGACTGACACTTTACTGATGTCTGCACTCTATTTTCAGCAGTTTAGAAAAATATAAAGAGATGGTTCAATATAGCTATTGGTAATGAATACATTCTATGAGAATGTATGTTTCAGGTTTTAACTGCGAATGTCACATCCATTATCTTTGAAATACATGATTTTTTGTTCAAAGTTGTGATGGTAGCTTTTGAAACACAGTAAAAAATTTTTAAAAAGAATGCACATTTTCAAAACTTTTTTTGTGAACGTTCATTAGCTAGTGCTATGATTGTGTGATCCACATTTTCATTGTATGATTGTAATGTTCCATTTACTGTTTTTTTTTTTATAAAGAGATATAAAATATATTGGGCAGAACTGAGTTAAGTGTATTGGTCCGGCCCTCTGCACCCGCCCAAGTTTCTTATGTGGCCCCTTGGGAAAATTAATTGCCCACTCCTGATCTAAGCACATGGCGCAGATGCACTTATGACATGTACGAATCCACTTTTGCTAATTTAACGCTGGAAAAAAACATCGCCGCACCAGGTGCATGGCCCAAAAGGGTGGCCTTGGGCATAATGTGCAATAAACCAATCAGAGTCTCATCTCCCATTCCCTTTAAAAACCAGTTGCGCTTGCACCATGGCAGATTCGCTATTTACATGGAGCAAAGACTAAACGCTACTCCAGAAAGGAAACAGATCTGCTTCTGTGCGAGGTTAAAGCATACACAATAATAATCTTTTTCGTAATCCTTTTATTTTTAATATTTGGCATGTTTGTGTGCTGCTGCATGTCCCTGTGTCTGTAATATATTGAGTGTATGTGCATTGCGTACCGGCCTATAGGTGCATATTACTAACGCGCCATTTAAATAAATAAAAAATTACTGGGCCATTGACTTTAGACCAGGTTTTAGTTGGTCATTGGTGCAATTGTTTTCAGCTGCCTCAAAACAGCAATGTGCCAACAATGCACCTGAACACACCTCGTTTTCAGACCAGTACGCCCATGGGCGAATAGACGGGTGCAAGTGCATTTGGTAATTAAACAAATTGGCGTTGGACATGAAAATGATAACTGTGTTGGGCTAAAACTAGCAAAAACACTTGCATCACACCTGGCACCGGGTGTATGATAGGGCCCCTTAAATTTGTTGTAATTTTTCAACTGACTCAAGTACTTTGAATTTGGGACCCCTGGTCCATAACCTGTACTGGTGTGAATACACTCACCTTCACCTCCGTTCTCTTAAAGGCCTGGAATGAACCTGTAGTTTCCGGTTTGGGCTTTAGTTCAGCTTTCTTCACTAGTGGATCTTTCAACATAGGTGCTGCTGTTGCCAAAGCAGGAGCTGGTTTCTGTGGAGGTTTCTGGGTTTTTTGGGCCTGAGACATTAATAAACATCACACTGAGTGTTGCTACTATTATATCAAAGTTTTTAAGTGATATGCATCTAACTTATTGTCATAAAATTCTTACCATTCGTTTCATTTGCCTGGTGCATCGAGCACAGTACCACACTAGCCGTGGGTCATTGACATCCTTGTCTGTAACCTGAGGTTTGTGACACTCCTGATGATACAGATTATGACATTCTTGACACTCCACTAGTTGATTGCCAGAAGTCACAGTCATTTGTCTGAGAAGAGAGAAAGCTGGATCAGTGTCACACATACATGGCCTGAATTTAGTGAAGGATTCAATGGACATCAATGACAAGACAAATACTGTTCCAAATACATTTATAAATAATATTATTCGCTGATATTTTGAATTATTAGCTTTTATTTTTATAGTTTCAGTTTTCTTTTGAATTTTAGTTTAAGTTTGAGCAATTTTGTACAATTATATTTCTGTGTAGCTTTAATATATTTCAGTTTTGGTTTTAGTTATTATTTTGTATTTTATAACTTGTTTATTTATGGTAAGAAAATAGGTAAATGGTATTTAAACAGCTGACTTTAAATGTTTAAAGAGTTCAAATGAAACCAGAGTACACATAACAACATTATAAATCCTTGTGGAATCCAAACCAGCAAACTTTTGGTTACCAGGCCTTTCTGCCAATATTACTCTACTACATCACTCACCGACAAACCACACAAGCAAGACCCATTTCCATGGCAAAGTCATCAGCATTGGTTTCATCAATATCCGTGAAATCCGGGATGGGAATGTCCTTGGTTTGAAAAGCAATCGGCGAGGGATGACTGTCCTGCTTTTCCAAACGAGGTTTTTTTGGTGGCTCCACTCCTTCCCCAGGATCAACCCTAATCTACATATTACATGATTTTTTATTAGTGTTTTCGATTGAGCTTTTCCAGTTATAACTTATTAACAATGATAAATAATAGTGCAAAATGACATTGAAAAAGACCTTTTCCAAAGACCTCTTCTCGCTCTCTTTCTTGGTCTTGTCTGAGCTGCTTGATTTACTGCTGCTGCTGGTGATGGATGATGATGATGATGAACTGGAGGAGGATTTGGAGTCTTGTTTGGTCATTTTTGGTAATGACACCTTGCTCACTTCGGCTTCCTAATGCATGGAAAAAGAGTTGCACATTAATACATCTAACAATGAAGCTCCAAGCATAAAAAAAACTTTTTTTTTTTTTTTTTGTTTTTTAAATTTGATAACCTTCAGTGATGTCCTATAGATGGAGTCGCTGCCCCTGGCCAAAGACTCATCCAGCAGGGCCTTGAGTTTCTCTGCTGAGTCTTTGCTCTTGGAGTGAAGGTACCCCAGTCCCTTCAGAAAGATGGGGTCCAGCTCTAGACTTACCGCTCCAGCCATTGTTTAGCGGTTATTATATGATTTTACATAAGACAACGAATCAGCTCTCTTCCTATGGAGTTTAATGTGTTGTATACAAGAATAACACTAGATAACCCGCATTTATGTCCCGTACAACCTCTAGTTTTTAAGATAACTAAGCAACTGGAACCGACTGACTCAAGATTAAGGTCTTCAAGTTTTTGTTTAAAGCTCGTTTTTATAAACAGTAGTAACGTTAAATCACAATATTACCCTTAGCGCTAATTAACTAAGTTAGCAGTGAGCATTTTGCTGCTTGAAATGGTCCGACAACCTAACAGAAACAGAACAAACGGAGAAGCCTTTGATGAAACTGAGAAGACTCGAAATGGGCGGGGCTTAGCGGCAAGGATGTTGTCTCTAATTGGTCGAATGCTATCGTTTTTCGCTTTTACCTTCTAATTAATCTGTTTTATGTGTGTTTTCAATTCAAAGACAACAAACGTTTATCAATGTCACGTTTAAATGACTGTATTGTTATCACATAACTGCTGAAACGGAACCTGTTTTTGTCACGTGATACTTGTTACTTTTCTTACCGCTGATCAGAATGGCTCAATCACAGTCGTTTTTGATGACTCATTTTAGATTATTAAAAAGAAAATTACGTGGCGGAAATCCATAAGTGGGTTACACACTATTCCTTGGAGTAAACTGAGTTAAATTATTATTGATTTTCTGTACAAATGTTTCTAATAAGAAAAAACGCCCTGAGTTTTGAATGTGTCTCACTGTAAGATCCTGTTTTCTGAGCCTTTAAGTGCCCCCTACAGGATGGACAACCTTGAATTGAGTTGATATTTGCCGACTAGACTCTTATTTCTCTCTGGTGACGCTTTGTGTTTCTTTTAAATCACACCGACATGAGCGATACCTTTTAGCTGTCATATTCAGTCACAACACATCCACAAGAAATATTAAGTTTCAAATGATTTACAAATATCACTATATATTAACAAATGAAAACAAGCAAACAAAATGAGAGAGTATCAGTGAATTTAAAAATCAAAGGAGTCGGACACTAATAAATGTAACACAAGGAAATGCTACGTAGTGCGCAAAATTGTGTTGACCTCGATAAAATGGTTCAGTGAGGTCTTATAATGAACGATCAAAAGCCGTATTCTTATACAACCATCCAATTTATTTATTGTGGGATTTAAGTGGCAAATCGCGTCGATTATGGCGCTGTTGACAGAGGTCGGAAGAGTGCGTTGTAGCAGCGTCATAATTGTGCTGTCGAGTGTAAGAAGCTGATTGGCTGTTCCAGTGTGACGGGGGTTCTTGTCCCAGATCGCAGGGGTTAGACAATAAGGATCCAAACAGCAGCATTTCCATTAATAACACAGCATAGATGGAATTTATCTCTCTGTGGTCTTGAGCAGCTGTCGCTGACACACATACAACAGTTACAATTTTATGAGACGACTTGAATAATTCTTCTTTTTTATTTAATCACTTAAATAAATCAAATAGATCCCAGAAAAAGGTAAGTGGATCTATAAATCCAAAACCATTTCAGTTAATTTCGACATGCTTCATTTCTCTATAGTCTACCAGGATTTATTTAGATGTCATATTTTTATTATTATTATGCATAAATAAATGTTGATTATGACGTTATTGACAATTATCAGACAGTAAAGTTGAAATAACCTGTTTCTTTGTCATTTTTCTTAATGCACTGCATAGAGCCCTCATGTAAGCATCATTTTAATAAATTACATGAGATACTTTTAAAGCATTCTTGGCATGTTAATGATAATACAAATTCTTAGAAAAAGAGTCAATTTACTAATGAGAAGTGGAAGATGATTTTAATGTGTGTTTTATTTTTTATGTTATTGTTGTTAGTAGTAGTAGTAGTGTAATGCATATTTTCCCCTTCAAACCCCATCAGATTCTGACTTTTTAGCAAAGAAATGGTGATGGAGAAGCCCAGTCCCCTGCTGGTAGGGCGGGAGTTTGTGAGACAGTATTACACACTTCTCAATAAGGCACCAGACTTTCTGCACAGGTATATGCTTTGTAAAATCATAATTTCATGAGTTCATCTTTCATGGAATTTTCATCTGAAAAATGAAAAAACTTTCTCATAATTCAGATTCTATGGACGAAATTCATCCTATGTCCATGGTGGACTGGATTCGAATGGAAAGCTTTCAGAGGCAGTCTATGGGCAAGCTGTAAGTCTTGATGTTTGTTGAGTGTTCATGTATAACCTGTCAAAACATCAGAAATTTAAATATATTTACCAGCATCTGTTCTCCTCATCTCTAGGAGATACATAAGAAGGTAATGTCCCTGCAATTCAGCGAGTGCCACACAAAAATCCGGCATGTGGATGCCCATGCCACTCTGAGTGATGGTGTGGTTGTCCAGGTGATGGGAGAACTTTCCAATAATGGGCAGCCCATGAGGAAGTTCTTACAGACATTTGTACTGGCTCCAGAGGTGTGTATAATAATAACACGTCACGTGAATTCCTTATAAAAAGCATAGACCTCCTTAGAAGTTTTGTTTTGCAGCATAAATCCCCAAAGCACCTATTTAGTCTTTTTTTAGCATTCCTTACTGAAAATGAATTTCTACAAATTTGTCACTTTATTAAACACCAAATAATCATCTGCATTGGTATTCACCTCCACAGTCGGTGTTTAGTATGGGGTTTCTGCTGGTCTTACAGAGGTTCTTACACAAATCAAGGCATTTAAATGGTGTTAAATTGGAACAGAAAGTCTTAAATTTGTAAAGTTATGGTATTAAATGTTGCATGCACTGCAAAAATGAATATCTTCCTCAGTGTTTTTGTTTTCAGTACAAATATTTAAACATCCTTAACTCAAGATACATTTACCTGAGATGCAAAATGAGGATATAAAGTCTCTTACCTGAAAAACTGAACAAAACTATGTGAGTTTATGCTTAAACAGGAACAAATAACAACTTGTTTTCATGTTTGTGAGCCCACTGACAAATTTTGTTCTTGTTTTAATCGTAAACGTACTGCATTTTTATCAGTTTCTCAGAAAACCAACTTCTTATGTTATTTTTGTATTTGTATTTTTAAACTCTGAAATGTTCGTAATTCGTGTGCTCTCTATGCATTTACATTTAGAAAACTTAGATATATCGAGTTCCCTTTAATTTAACCCTTCAATGTTCTTAACTTGGTCTTAAACGGGACATCGGATGCAAAGTTCACTTTTACATGGTGTTTGCAAATAAATGTGTCTTAGCAGCATGTGGACATTAGCATATTTCTGCCCTCAGCTAGTTGTATGCTGTCTGCCGGTTTCTTCGCGCTTAAGCGGCTGTAGCGACAACAATGTTTCTTAAGCAAAGCAGGTGTTTTGTAGTTGGATGTCAAAGTAAACATAATAGTCTTCATTTTCTCTTGACTCCTGACACCACCGCATTTATACATTGTTAAATATAAAAGACCCTGAATTTGTCAATAAGTGGTAGATTTGATTTCACAGTTGTAAATGAATTACAGGTATAAGCTTCAAACTCTATATTTATTTTCAAAGTTAACGTAAATGATAAAAATGACATGCCCAATATAAAGGAGTGAAAATAACCAAAAAGCCCAAAAGCAGCAAGAAACTTTCACTGACGCTCAGGGTGTCTGCTGTTCATTTTAACCCACAATGCTAAGAACAAACTTGTCCTGCTGTGTGCTAGTATGTACAGAATGACATTAATTTCACCTGTGTAGGCCAATCTGATAAACTGCATCCTGATCATGATTTGCCCTATAAATATACTGCCCTTTTTGTTTCATTGTTGTGTAGGGTTCTGTGGCCAATAAGTTTTATGTTCACAACGATATCTTCCGATATGAGGATGAGGTCTTTGGTGACTCTGAGGCGGAGCTTGATGAAGGTTAGTTGATAGTTAAAGATTGTTACACGCATACAGTTCATACATTCAGCATCTACAAAAAGACTGTTGGTTCTCATATCCAAAAGTATTAGCAGTGCATGTCTTGGCATTGGTGTTGCTCTAGCTCTGTCTTTTTCTTTACAGTGTACTTGGACCCCAGGGATTTCCATTTGTTGCTTCATTTATTGTTCTTCACGTTTTGAACTTTTTATCCATTTAGTGAAAATTCATCGTACTTTAAGTGCATAAATGGTCTGTGACTAATTATATTTTGTGTCGTTTTGAGATGGATGTGATATATGGTTGCTTAGCAACTAGCAGTTAAATTTGCAATATTCCAAACATCAGCTCTGCTACACCATTTGAGCTAAAATCTTAAAATTATAGCCTCGTGGTTAGTGCGCCAACATATGTGACCCTGGTCCACAAAACATATATTTGTAGCAATAGCTAAAAATACACTGTATGGGTCAAAATTATAGATTTTTCTTTTATGGCAAAAATCATTAGTATATTAAGTAAAGATCATATTCCATGAAGATATTTTGTAAATGTACTATTCTAAATATATCAACCTCGTTTTTGATTAGTAATATGCATTGCTAAGAATTCATTTGGACAACTTTAAAGGCGATTTTCTCAATATTTTGATATTTTTGCAATTTTTAAAATAGTTGTATCTCGGCCAAATATTGTCTGATCCTAACAACCCATACATCAATGGAAATCTCAATTCGAAAAATTGACACTTAAGACTGGTTTTGGGGTCCAGGGTCACATATAGCACAGTTGTGCTCACAGCGACCCAAGTTCAATTCCCGTCTCGAGGTCCTTTGCTGATCTCACTCCCCTCTCTCTTCCCAATGCTTTCCTGTCATCTCTCTACTGTCCTGTCCATTAAAGGCATAAAAGCCCGAAAATATAAAAAAAAAAAATAAATAAATAAGAAGGAAAATCCCCACATGGAGACATGTGGAACAAATTTCAAGAATAACTTCAAGTACTCATAAGTCCAACCTTGAAAATGTTTTCTTTGACATTTTCAGTCAAACCATTACAAATAATCTTCTAAAGAAACCGCTCACCCAATGAATCTGAGATTTATATATATTTTTTTCCTCTGTCTGGATTTTATGAATTTGCAAATTTAAAATTCTTTTTTGTTTGTTTGTTTGTTGTTTGTTTGTTTGTTTTTCATTCATTACTCTAGTCAAATTGATGCAGCATTTTTAGATTGATGCGGGTTGGACTACATCTATACAAAGCTACTTTAACAAGGGCATTCCTCATAAATTGATGGTCGTCTTTATATATTTACAAACAATAGCGTTTGGGATTCAAATAACTCTAAGTATCTAAGGATATAAACAGTCAATGCTACCTTATTATAGACGAAAGTCAGCCATACAAAATACTAGATTTGGTCAGGCATGAAAGACTCAATTATTGTTTTACAGAAGTCACCTAGGTCTATTTCATCAGTATCTTCTAATCGCTTGCAGCTATGTTTTGTGAATTAATTTCTTTAGAGCTACAGTAATGTTTTAAAGCAACAGGATGGTACTTTGTCATTCAAATTTTTTCAATTATTTTTTAAAAACTTTGTGTTATATTGGGACAGAGTCCGAAGAAGAAACCGATGAGCCAGAAGACAGGCAAGCATCACCTGAACCCCTCCAGGACAGTCCCAGTAATGCAAACTGCTATGAACCCCATCCTGTGAGGTAACCCGCATTTCACTTGGAACTTAAAAGAAAACTTAGAAAGAAAGCTTACTGTAATGTTCTAGAATTGTAGAAGTTTCTCGTTCTGGTATGGTACTGTTGAATTCCTACTTTCCATTTTAAAAATATAAATATCTTCATCCCTTTCTTTTTCACCTTCAGCTGTAACAATGGTGTGGAAGAAGCTCATGAGGAAGCAGTTATGGAACTAGAGCCTGAGGTTGCCCCAGAACCCAAGATTGAAGAGCCGAAGCTCAAGGCAGAGGAGAAGGTCGTAGAGGAGTTTGAGGAGAAGGCACCGTCTCCTGTTCCTATGGAATCGCCACCTAACATACAAGAACCACCTAAAGTAAATTTTGATCGTTACATTACATTTAGTCATTTAGCAGACGATTTTATCCAAAGCGACTAACAAACGAGGACAATGGAAGCCATCAAAATCAACAAAAGAGCAATAATATGCAAGTCTCAGTTAACCTAACACAATACATGTAGCAATTTTTTTTTTTTTTTTAGTTTGTTAATTATATAATAAATAGATAAGAAAACAAATAGATAGAATAGAGAAAACTAATGTTAGAGCCTTTTTGTTTTGTTTAAAGAAAACACGCAGTTAGAAAACAAATAGAGTGCAAGTCTTTAAAGGGTAAAGTGTTTATATTTTAATACAAAAAGAAAATAAATAGATAAAATAGAATTAGAATAGAGAGTGCTAGAGTTAGAGGGTCAAATAAAGATAGAAGAAATGTGTTGTTAGCTAAGGACTCAGCTGCTCGGATTGAGTTGGGCAGGTCATTCCACCAGGAGGGAACATTTCATTTAAAAGTCAGTGAAAGTGATTTTGTGCTTCTTTGGGATGACACTACAATGCACTGTTCACTTGCAAAACACAAGCTTCTAGAGAGCACGAATTTAGGTAAAGGGTGCAGAGCCAGTGGTGGTTTTGTAGGCAAACATCAGTGCCTTGAATTTTATGTGAGCAGCTATTGGTAGCCAGTGCAAATTGATAAACAGAGGAGTGACGTGTGTTCTTTTTGGCTCGTTAAAGACTAATCTTGCAGCCGCATTCTGTATTGATTGTAAAGGTTTGATAGCACTGGCTGGAAGACCTGCCAAGATCTTTAATGGCACTTATGCATGAACTACTTTTCATCTCATCACTGAGAAGTTGTTGTTAACCCATGTTAAAAAATTTTTTATTTAATTTGTTAAAAATTCTATGTTAGATCCCTAAGTTGAACAAATGATAAAAGAGCTTGATTGGTACTGATAGTTTGAGAATTAATTTTTAATTCCAATATAATTAGTTGAGTATTCCAAAAAGTTTAGCTTTTTTTTTTTTTTTTTTTTTTTTTTTTATTCTAGATTACTGTTTTTTTTATTGTTGTTTTAATTATGTATGTCTTATTATATTTTTAATTATCATATCTCTGGCAGACTTCATCTTGGGCTTCTGTGACCAGCAAAAATTTGCCTCTTGCTGGCACTGTTCCATCCTCTGGAGCTCAACCACATGTTGTTAAAGCACCAAACCCACAGGTAAGTACTTATGAATACCTTAATATCTTTCTTTCTTATTTTAAAATAATGCTGTTGACTTAAAGTTACTAGAACCATGCTTCATGTGCATGCTTTCTTGATTTTTAATGTTGTCAGCCCAGAGTTGAGACCAAGGCAGAGGTGTCATCAGCTACAATCCGTCCCCGTGACCAGCGAATCCGTGACAGACCCTCAGTAACCTCGAGAGGGCCTAGATCTGGTATGAATCTAGAATGCTTACAACTTTCCAAATACTTTCACACTTTCTGTACAAATGATTTTATTACAGATAACTTTCATTTGTTATTAATGTGTTTTAAACCTTTTTCAAAACAACTTTTGAACTTTTTATTTGGATCTTTTTTCTTATATCACTAGATGGTGTCTTATCTTCTGACTCTCAAACTGGAAAGCCACATTTCAGCTTTGTGAATAAAGGTAAATATGTCTTTCCATTGTTTATAGGATATAGCTTTTGTTTGGGCAATAATGCTGTTAATGGATATAGAAAGGTTGATGTTGTCAGTCCCTGCATAGTCATAGCAGATGAAATTTTGTTTGTTGCTTAGGAAGGGGTGATGAGTCGAGTGAAATGGACAGCAGAAGGGTTGTCAGGTATCCAGACAGTCATCAGCTGTTTGTTGGAAATCTCCCTCATGACATTGATGAGAGTGAACTCAAAGACTTCTTCATGAGTAAGTTGTTTTTTTTGTTTAAGGTTGTGGTAACCATTGCATTGATCCATGTTCTCATATCTGTTAATCAATCATCTTCACATTTGCTTTTTGTCTTTCCCATCAAGCATTTGGAAATGTTGTTGAGCTGCGAATCAACACTAAAGGCACTGGAGGAAAGATTCCCAACTTTGGCTTTGTTGTCTTTGATGATTCTGAGCCGGTGCAAAGAATTTTAGGAGTTAAAGTAAGGAAAGCTATTTTTATTTTGATGCATGTGGTTTTAAAACAATTTTTAGGAATGCACTAACAAAAACATTGGTAACTGCAGAATTATTGCAAAGCACTGTGAGACAGGTACTGTGCAAAATATAAAGTCTTTGATGAGGCATGCAATTCCATCTCTCCCTGCCAGACGAGTATGGAGGATATGCCTGTTGCCGGTTGAGCAATGCCCAGAAGAATGGCTGTTGTAATCAAAAGGGAGAACCAATGAAATATTAATAACTGTAGTCAGTCTCATGATTATTATTAACTAAAACTACAAGTACATATACTCTATATAACATTTTTATTACTTGAAATAAAATATTCAGTAAATATAAAAAAAAAACATAATTTCTATGATAAATGGGAAAAACTTTGGCGTTGCTAAATGGTACTGATATATAGAGTGCATCCTTGCTTTTATTTGTAATACCTGTTATACTTTTCTTCATGTACTGTATAAAGATATGGTATTGAGAGAATATTTTTTGACCCATCGCCATTTCATTTGTGATTAGCCGATCATGTTCCGTGGTGAGGTACGTCTCAACGTGGAGGAGAAAAAAACGAGGGCGATGCGTGAGCGAGAAACTCGTAGTGGAGGTGGAGAAGATCGGCGGGACTCAAGGCGTAGTGACCGTGGTCCAGGTGGGCTGCGTGGCATTCCCGGAAGCAGCATGATGCGAGACCGTGACGGCAGAGGCCCACCTTCACGTGTTTCCACCGTACCTAAACCAGGCATGGCCTCTGGAAGGGGTGCAGGTTCTAGTGAGGGTCGTTTTACTGCTCAGAGGCGTTGAGAGGAGTTCCCCTTGTAGTTTGGAAGTAGTAAAATGTTCATTTATGATGATATTGAGAAGTCTATGTAAAAACATACATCAGGTTTTTTTTTTTTCTTCCAGTTTTACTCCTTGTGTACACTTGCATTTTTGCCTCTGGAATGTCAGCTGTTTCTTGTGAAACAGATCAACAACTTGAACAATTTAATGACTCAAAACACACTGTTCACTTTAAATTGGAATTGTGCTGCAAGTCCTCTGGTTTGTCATTTATCAAGTGGTAACAATTGCAAACTTTGTAGGAAAACAAATCAGTTAGGTATATTTAGCGCTGATTTCTGCTCTGTGATGTTTCTTTGACATTTCCTATTAGATTACCTTCCAGTTGCTGTTGGTGTAAAATGTGCAGATTGAAAGGTGGCTTTTTTTGAAAAAATGTTTTTTATTTATTTTTTTTCAGGCTAGCCTTTTAATACATATTCTTTTGGTAATTTCACTAATCAGCTCATTAATAAGCTAAAGGCTACCTGTAGTCATAACTGTGAGCTAACAATATTTCATTTAATGGTAATGACTTGTACGGGAAGAAAAGAAAAAAGGAAAGTTAAAGTAAAGTGCAAGACCGTGAGAGTGGAGACAAGACATGTCCTCTCCAGTTCTGTTTATGTACTATTTTGGTTTTTATTTTTTAATGTACAGATTTGACAACACTTTTCTTATGTTCTGGGTCTGCCTGAATAAGTGAATGGAGCATTAATGGAAGCATTTGTAAAGTGGAAAGGTACCATGATTTTTGTGTAAAGGCATTTTGGATTTATGCTGAATGTTTTTTCTAAGGCAGAGTCACTTTAATACATTTTTTTTATATAATCCTGATCTCATTTTTGTGATGTGAGTTTCATTTTACATCCAAGCAATTGTTCTTGTTCTTTTTAAATTAAAGCATAACCGTATTTATACAGGGTACAGAGAAACTTTGCTGGTGCATTTCTGACTTTCCCAAATGGACTAGTTTTGCATTCTACATTTTTTTAAAAATGAAATTATGGTATTGTAAAAAGCACTGATTAGAAAAAGAGGTTGTCAGTTTTCCTCCAGACACATAAGGCTTCATTAACAGTTTTTTTTCCTCCCAAGAACTGTTGGTCCTTTTAAGAATTTATGCCTTATTGGGGGAAGCATAATTTTCTGCTGTTTGTTGTTTTGTTTTTTGTTTTTTGTTTTTTTTTTTCTCATTATTATTATTTTTCATGTGTATCTGTTTAATTGATATCCACACCCGTTTTCCGTTTTCATGATGAGGAACGTGTTAATGCTGTTCTTCATGAATGGAAGGAAGTGTAAGTACAGTGGGGTAGACACTGTTTTCATTGTGCAGTGGTACTCAGTCTACAATTTGCACTGATTTTGTAAGTACAGTTTGATGTAGCGCTATTTTTGATGTTTAATGTCTTCCGTGTCAGGTAGATTGCACTAATTGCAGTATTTCTAGGACAATCTTCATCAGGGACATTGCATTTCTTTTGTTGATTTTTTTTATTTTTTTTGTGGGACAGCTTGTTCTCTGTTAAAAGACATTTTGGTTGCAGATACATTTACTTTTGGAAGATTTTGGAAGAAAATATGCCTACAGTCCTGCCTAGAGACTTCTTTCCCCATCAACTCTACCTAGTTCTTTCGTGTTCTGAGTTTGGGACCTGGAACATTTGAATTACTGTGTAAATAAATGCCACAATGGCCTTTCTTTTTAGATGTAAAGTACTTCAGTCAGCCAAATACTTTGAATGTTTGGATTACAGGAGAGAACAAAAGAAGACTATACACCTAGGGCTTGGTCAAATAACTGTGCTTTTCAACCCAAAATATGCATCAGACTTTAATTTTGTTTTATTCGTTCATATCATATAATCAGATTATTTTAACCCTCTAATCCTAATGTAAAACATTGGTTTTCATGCAGTTATTATGAGTTTTATAAATGCTCTGTTTATAGATGTAGTTCATTTCGGTGGAACAAGAACATGTTCTTGTATTAGCAGGTGGTTACCATGTTATTCTACTTAGACTGCATTTTTGTGTGAGTAGAACATGTTGCAGCTGGATGTTTATTTATTACTGTTTTTATTATTTTGTATTATTTTTATTTCATTTTTATTCAGTTTCAATGTGTTAGACTTGACATACAATAAACTGAAATCTGTGCTGTTCAGTGCAAGTGTTGTGGCTTTAAATCAAAAGACAAGATCAGAAGTGTAACACTTGCAGGTTGTTTAATATATAAAAAAACATTCAGCATGGCTTTTTTGTTTTGTTTTTGCATTTATTTATTTTATTTATTTATTTGTTTATTTTGCGGTGAATCAATTTACAAGCAAAGAGACAAACTACAATACATGAAATTCTTAAATGAAATAAATCATATTCCCCCGGGGTCACAGACAAGGCTTAAGCTAGTCCCAGGCTAAAATGCATGTTTGAGCTGTCTCAACTGAAAACATCTTGCTCTGACTAGGGTTGCAAAATTCCGGGAATTTTCAAGACTGGAAACTTTCCATGGGTATTAATGGGAATAAACTGGAAATTTGCTAAATTGCAGGAACTAGGAACATAAATGTAGTTGAGAACAAAAACTTGCAGCATAATCTTGGTTAAAACAACCAGATTTAATGCAATTTCAGTTTAATTTCTACTCTACACTTTGCTCAATCGCACACTGCGGGCTATCGAGGCCACGCCCCCTACATGCACTGTGCTTTCCTCCTTAACATGCACAGATCATTTCTTAAATCCTGCACACAAAATATCAAAATGTCCATCTTGGTAAATATTCATATAAAATTACATGAATATTACAAAAAAATGTTTAAAACTTCCTTGTGCTGTGTGTAATATACTGTGCAACTAAATTAGGGTATACCATAGTAAAAACAAATACACTGACTGAACAAACATTTAGGTGAGATAATAATAAAACAAAAGTCTAAAAATGACCCCCCACACACACAATCCCCTCCAGTCACCTAAGAGAGGGATTCCCCTCCATTTTCTCTGAAGCCGCATTTTCTGCATTTGAGCCCAAAGACTACATCGAAGTTTTGATATTCTAAATATATTTGATCTGTGGGATCAAATATATTTATTCACGTTTAACTAGTAAATACCAAAAAGTGTTTATACAGTAGCTAGACAGTTTATGAGGTAGGCTATGTGCTGTATAGCTCAAGCTTTGGTGCTCCTTCTGCTAGCAAGTTTTCTGTTATCATACAGAAGTGCAGTACTGGTCAAAAGTTTGGACACATTACTATTTTTAATGTTTTTAAACATTGCATATCTTTTGCTCATCAAGCCTTCATTTGTTTGATCAAAAATACAGAAAAACAAACAAACAAACAAAAAAACAGTGATATTGTGCAGTATTACCAGTATTACAATTTAAAATAATGGTTTTCTGTTGTAATATACTTTAAAATATAATGTATTTCTGTGATGCAAAGCTACAGTCTTCAGTGCCACATGATTCTTCAGACATCATTCTAATATGCTTATTTATTATCAATTTTGGAAAAGGTTGTGCTGCTTAATATATTATTATTATTATTATTATTATTATTACCTGTGATTTCTTTTTTTCAGGATTCTTTGATGAATAAAGAGTTTTTAAAAAAAAAACACATTTATTTAAAATAGAAATCTTTTTTTAACAATACACTACCATTCAAAAGTTTGGGGTCAGTGTCTTTTCTCTTTTTTTTAAATAAATTAATACTTTTATTCAACAAGGATGTGTTAAATTCATTTTAAAAAAGTAGTAGCAAAGACTTATATTGTTAGAAAACATTTCTGTTTTGAATAAACTGTTCATAAGTTTTTATTCATCAATAAATCCTGAAAAAAGCATCACAGACCCCCCCCCCCCCCCCCCAAAAATGTCATTTTTAAAATTTGTATTAGTTTGCATGCAAGTGAGTCTATGATCAAAAAAATATATATTTATGTTTGTATATGATACAGTTTTATAAATTTCCAATTAATTCCCATAAATTCCCAAAAATTCCCGTAAATTCCCATAAATTCCTTGTAAGTTTCAAATTTGGAATATTTCCAAAGTTCCCCAGATGAAGTTCCCATGGAAAGTTTCTGAAAATTTACCGGAAATTTTCCGCCCCTTTGCAACCCTAGCTCTGACATATCTTAAAATATATCAGTGTCATTGTTCTGTGTCAAGATGCACACTTTAATGTTTTCTTCATTTTTGTAAAAGTTGCTTAAATATCTTAATTTAACTATGGCCTAGTCCTGGGTTAAGCTAAGCCCTGTTTGTGAAACCGGGCCTTTATCTTAATTTACCACAAGGTCTACAAGCAATTGTTTTATTTACTTATTTTTTATTAATTTAAATGTTATTATTAATATTATTATATGAAAAGCTACTACACATGAAAATAAGATGGTCAATGAATGAATTTATACAATATAGTTGCCCACCATGGTGTTTATGTGTGACTGTGTCTTTAAAAGACCGTCATTGACGCTTTGGTCAGCCACGTATCGCCACGTCTGTGCGCATGCGCCTCCGAGTCAGTTCCGGGCTGGGTGCTGTTGTGTTGAGAGATCAACATCAGGCAGCTGCTGTTTTTAATGACATTTACTGTCTGTCTGTCCTGGAAATTCTCTTTACTTTAACAGACGTTTAATCTGTCTCAACATCGACGTTTACAATACTAGCTAAAGCGGACACATAGCAGGATGAATTACATCTGGGAAGTAGTGGGAAGGCATCCAACAGGCCAACAGCCGACTGGAGCAGAAACAGTGAGTCTATTTACTGCATAAACAAATAAACATATGTGTGAACAAATAAAATTGAATGCATTTTATAAACAACTGAAAGCACCTGCTTATCGAGTCGATGACAAACATTACATAAGGCTGAACAGATCAGCAGTTGTGTGTGTGTGTAAATACGAAAGCTTATGAATCAGGATTTCAAAACGTTTCCAAATGACACTTCCAAATCAGCCAGTGTTTATGTCTGTGTTACCTTGATGTAAAATAAGTTTGAATGACATATGTTCAATTAGACTGTGTGTTTGGTGTGTTAATAGTGGGGTTTTTTTATGTATGGATAATTTGACTTCACTTTATCTCATGTAATGACAAGGTATTCACAAACTGTTCTTGTGTGTCTGTCTATTCATTGTCAGATTCAAAAATTGTGTGACCGAGTGGCTTCATCCACCTTGTTGGAGGATCGAAGAGATGCTGTCCGTGCCCTCAAATCTCTTTCCAAGGTGACCAGAAATTAATGCTTTTCATGTGGAAGTTAGTAATTGAGATATTATGGGTGCTGTGCTTGTACACTGCCGTTTAAAAGTTTAGGTAAAAGTTTTAGTAAGGTAGTAAATTAAATACTTTGCAACAGCAAGGTTGCATTAAGGATTGGCCAATAAATTCTGTCATTTTGACATTCATCAGAGACCCCTGATAAAATGTATCATGGTTTAAACAAAAATATCAGGCAGTACATCTGTTTTCAACATTGATAATTAGAAGAAATGTTTATTAAGCAGCAAATCGGCATACTAAAAGGAAACCTGAAGGATCATGTGGCACAAGAAAATTCAGCTCTGTCATCACAGGAATTCAATGCAATTTAAGATAAATTGAAATGGAAAAACGGTAATTTTAAATTGTGGTGATGTTTTAATTTAATTATGTATTTAATCAATTAGAGGTCGGGACTCGAGACCATAGTTAACTGTTTTATAAGTCTATATACATTGGGCACTGCTCATAATGCATTGGTGATATTACAGTAAGTGGAATATCAGAATAGAAGGACTACAGTACATGCTGCATAAATCTCACAGAATGGTTTATATTTCACAAACATGCCTTAAAGCTATGTGAGATTTTGATTTATTTAATTTTTTTTTTTTACCGTAAAATGTTTCCTCCTACACCTCTAAAGCACTTTTGTCTCAGAAAAGACATTTCTGTATTGACAGAAAAATATAAGAACATGTGTCAAGTAGATTTATTGATTACAGAAATACCGTATGGAGGTTGGCACAATGGCTATGGACCATTTGGTTCGTATACTGCAGACTGACCGGTATGTTTCAAACTTTGGTCAAAAATATAACATTCACTGTAAAGACATTTGCCTCATAGTATGACTTGTCTTTGGTGATTATTTGAAACAGGACAGACACTGAAATCCTAGGTTACGCTTTGGACACTTTGTACAATATTGTTTGCAGTGACGAAGAGGAAGAACCAGGTATGTTATATTCTTTATTTTGTCTGGTTCGTATATTGACATGTTGGGATTTTAATTGATTTGTTTCAATGTCCATAAAGCATCTTGGGCTAATTGGTCTTATTCTTTGATTCCAAATGAATTGTTTTCCTTTTAAATTGTTCTTACAGTCCTTAAACTTTGTTTCAGTCTGTTACTAGTCTCCCTCTTTCAGTTTATGTTTGATGAGCAGGGAAATATTGCATATCTGATCGTCCTCCTTTTTCTTTCCATGTTTAATCGACCAGATGATTCTGAAGGTAAAGCACTTTTTTGTGCATGATGCTGTCTAACCACTAGCCCATCCCTGCTTTGAAATCCCTGCAGAATACCTCCACTATGCATTTGATACTCGGGGAATTTCACAGTATCCCAATTCCATAAAACAGCAACATTTAGGCATTTAACATATAACAGTGTAATGGTTTCTGGTTCTAACAGATGTTCAGTTAAATTGAAAACCTTCTCAAGTGCTAAAATGTTGTTTAGATGCCTAAATGAAAAGATGTGTAAATGAATGGAAACCCAAATCTAATTTACAACGCTTCCAGATGTTTTTAAAGCAGATTTTGTATTTTTAATAGTAGTTTCTGCTGCTGGTTGGGAGATTAGAAAATCATCCAAAACCTAAAATTTCTTTTGATCAATATACTATTTTATCTGCTTAAGATTTGGTAGCAGGCATTTGTTCCTTATGTTCAGCTCAATAAAAGGTTGAGCTACTGCACTGATTACATGGTTTAGTTGTTAGTGGGCTTCCAGGTTAATGATAATTAAATTGTAAGAATAGACAAAAGACCCCAAAATCAAATTTCTATTGGAAACAGGAAAGAAAACTGCACTTCTCAAGCTATGTCCTTGTCCTTGCTTTGTCCTAATATCAATAGCATTAAGTGTAATACATTTTTCTCTGTGTGGAAGAGGTTAAGCTTTAACTGGTGTGTGGTTTTATTTTATTTTCTCCAGTTTACTAACCTGTGGGTTGATATGCTTTTTTCCTCTGTCTCTTTGTATTAATACACTTCTTGTCAGCAGACATGTTCCACTGCTCTTCCATCTGAAGTCTTGATAACATATGTGCCGAAAACAATTTTGTTTGATCCTATTTAGCAGCACACTGTATCTCCTTTTTCCTAGTATTAGTTTTGATATCCATTTCCCCCTTCTTTTTTTTTTTTTCCTTTCCTCCCTGGATTTTTTAGCGTAAAAGTAAAAAAACGGCAAAGAATAAGTTTCTCTGCTTCTCATTTTCTCTTTCAGAGGAGAACCAGCAAAAGCAGGAGGATGATTTGGGAGCTCAGTTCACTGACAAGTTCATCCAGGAACCAGATAATATCACACTTCTCCTCACACTGTTGGAGGTAAGCTAGAACTGATATTTCATCTGCTAACTATACTTTTGTTGTCTTGTTGCTTACTATATTTCTCTAACATATTCCTGATGTTGTTTGACCGTTTTGCCTGCGGTAGGAGTTTGACTTCCATGTCCGCTGGCCAGGTGTTAAGCTCCTAACTGCACTTTTGAAAAGCCAGTGTGCTCAGGTCCAAGGCATCATCCTTGTCAGCCCAATGGGTTAGTCCAAAAATGTCCTTTTCTCTTGTAATTAGGAAAGCATCATTACAAAATTAGCGTGTCTGATTGTTTAGAACTGTTTGCTGGTACCAGTGGTCTGCTTTTGTTTGAAAACACTGATAATTACATGCAAATTTCTTGTGATAGAACACAATTTCTTTTTGAAAGAAATGCTCAAATAATAAATGACTTATGTACAGTGAATATCTGATCACATTTCATATACAGTGTATAAAATACATTACCGTTCCAACGTATGTCAGTATTTTTTTTATTTTTTTGTCAGTAAACACATTTTGAATATTACAAAGGATTTCTGCTTCAAATAAAATCTATTCATCATAGAATCCTGCTAAAAAAAAAAAAACATTGTTTTCACAAATACATTGTGAATCCCAACATGGATAATAGTAAGAAATGTTTCTTGAGCACTAAATCAGGATATTAGAAAGGTTTCTGAAGAATCATGCGAGTCATGTAAAATAGAAAACTGTAATAATATTTCACAGTTTTATGGTTTTTACCGTAATTTTGTTAAAATACATACAGCCTTGATGAGCATAAGAGACTTCTTTGAAAAATATAATGTTTGAATTCGAGTGTATGTATTATAAATGTGACACATTTATTTAGCCAACTTAATGTGCTTTATAACTCTGAATATGAAATTATAAATCAGCCGAGATATCTACAAAATGAAGTACTACAAACCAATGTGATCGATGTGACTACCATAATTAAAAATGATAGGCCACACATTCTCATTAAAAATATAAACTCGACTTAGTTGTAAATAGAAAACACGTGAAACACAAAGCAGGGCACAACATAATAGGGTGCAAGAATTCAGTGGCAAGTCAGGATTCAGAAGCCAATGGTGCAGGTGCTGTTCACATAAGTTTCACACGTTCACATTGGCACCCTGAAAATGAGTACTTAAAGAGAGAATTCACCCAAAAATAATCATTTTGTCTTTATTTACTCACTCTAACTGACTTTATTTCTCAACACAACGTTAGACTCCGCTGACTGTAATTATTGGGTGAACTAACCATTTAAAAAAGCATCTCCTGATACCTAAAGAAGTTTTAGAACCAAAGCATTAGTGGCCATTTGAAATGATTTTGGATTTAAGTATTGCACTGCTTGCTTGCAGTGTAACAACCAGTATATACTTAAAGCGAACAATGTGACAACTCCAGCACCCTTTTGTTCAGTTAATCCTTGAATAAATGCCACTCCCAAAAATCTAAGCAGCCACAAAAGCTGTTTATATGTGGCTTGTGGTGACACTAGGTTTAGTGGTTAAAGACTAATATGCAGCAAAATAAATACTTTTATTAGGCAAGGATATACAAAATTGACAGTAAAGACTTATAGATTATTTTGTAATAATGTATTTTAAATAAATGTTGCTCTTTTAAAACTTTCTCCTCTTCAAAGAATCCTGAAAAAAAAATTGGAAAAATGTTTCTTGAGCACCAAATCAGCATATTAGAATGGTTTCTGAAGGATCGTGTGACACTGAAGACTGGAGTAATGACTGCTGAAAATTCAGCTTTGTCATCACAGGAATAAATTGCATTTTAAAATATATTAAAATGGAAAACAGTATTTTTTTTAACAATATTTCATAATGTTACTGATTTATGATCAAATGATTGCAGCCTTGGTGAACATTTTTTCAAAAACATTTAAAATAAAATATTTTAATTTGGTTGGGATATTCACAACCCATTGCTTTGGCCATTTGAAATTTGGAGGATAGATATTTTTTCATTTTACTCTCACAGGTCAATATCTGTGGCGACTTTTGCTCAGAGTTCAACATTATCATTATCTAAAGCTGAATGGATTCCTTTCTTGATATCTGGTTTCTAATGTTGTTGTGTTTTACACTCGATAGGAGTGTCCAGGTTAATGGATCTACTTGCTGACTCCAGAGAAGTTATCCGTAATGACGTAAGTGTTATTGCTCTACATTAATTTGAATGTTCATTGAGGGAATCTTTATTTAAAGTTAAATTAAACCATTGTACTTTCCCCCCCTCCCCATTAAGGGTCTCCTGCTGCTGCAGCAGCTAACCAAAGGCAACACTGCTATACAGAAAATTGTGGCTTTTGAAAATGCATTTGAGAGACTTCTTGAAATTATCATAGAGGAGGGTTCAAGTGACGGAGGTATACAGTTAACAGACACTTTTCATTTTTAAAATAGAAAATGAATTTCCACCCTTAATTTTCAAAGATTGTGAATTCATCTACATCTTCACCTCACAGGTATTGTGGTGGAGGACTGTCTCTTATTGTTGCTCAACCTCTTGAAGAACAATAGCTCCAACCAGAATTTTTTTAAAGAAGGCTCTTATATACAAAAGATGAAGCCGTGGTTTGAAGTGGGGGATGACAACTCTGGCTGGTCGGCACAGAAGGTCACCAACCTCCATCTAATGCTACAGGTCTGATATGAAGAATCCATTTAATATGTTGTGATTAGTATTACAATGCTTACTAGCTACAATAAGATTTATTGTGGAATTAAAACATTTACTGTGAATTTAGTTTTTATGAAGATTACTTGAATAGTTCTAGTTATAATAATAATAATAATAATAATAATAATGATAACAAATGTTATTATTTATTAGTGTTTTCATTTTTTTTATTATATTATTTTACGATATTACCCACCTTATTTTTAATATAAGAGCAAGCTATTGGTAACTTGAGTGTATGATGGATCTGGTGTCTTTTGCTTCCATTTATTTGACGTGTATAAAAGTAGTCTGTTATGCTGCTTTATATTGCAGCCTGTTATATGTCATCATATTATTTCAATTCATTAACATAATCATAAATGCAATGTTTTTTTTTTGTTTTTTTTTTAACACAAAATAGCTTTAGCGTTTACTGCACTTTGTTGTTCTTCTAGTTATTTACCTATACCAGCTAATGATTCTTTCATATTCCAAAAAAGTTTCAGGTTGCATAGAAGCAACTGTCAGCGAGCATTGTTTTATGTGAAGATAAGTTAAAATCTCTAGTTGTGTTTTGTCTTTGTAGCTGGTACGAGTGATGGTTTCTCCAGTGAACTCTCCAGGCGCCACCGCCAGCTGTCAGAAGGCCATGTTCCAGTGTGGTCTCCTCCAGCAGCTCTGCACCATCCTCATGGCCACAGGTGTCCCTGCAGACATCCTCACAGAGGTCAGATTGCTGTCAGCACCTTATTTTCAAAGTTTACAGTGCTTCAGAATACCGCTGTTCTTCTGTTGATATCAATAGGAATAGTGCACTGAAAAGAAAAAGCGTGAAACTCTCAAGAACTTAGTCAGAGTGTAGTGTAGGCAAGCAAAAATATATCTGTGCTAAACTTTTTAGCCTTTAACTCAATCACTGGCAAGTGAAATTTAACAGTGGACATTATTTGATCACCTACCACAATATTTAGTTGCATGTAGAGAGTTTTGAACAGTACTTTCGATTTAACTGCCCAAATCGATTCAGTTCAATCTTAAAGGATTAGTTTCCTTCCAGAAAAATTTCCTGATAATGTATTCACCCCCATGTCATCCAAGATGTTCATGTCTTTCTTTCTTTAGTCGCAAAGAAATTAAAGAGATAGTTCACCCAAAAATGAAAATTCTGTCATTAATTAAAACCTGTAAGACCTCCGTTCATCTTCGGAACACAAATTAAGATATTTTTTATGTATTCTGAGAGCTCTCTGACCCTCCCATAGACAGCAATGTAATTACAACGATCAAGATCCAGAAATTTAGCAAGGACATCTGTAAAATAATCCATGTGACATCAGCGGTTCAACCGTAATTTTGAATACGAAGCTATGAGATTATTTTTTTTGTGCACAAAGAAAAAAAAAAAGACTTTATTCAGCATTTCATCTCCTCCGTGTCACCTGGCGCCAAACAATATAGAAAACGTATCCGCGTGGCGCACCTGACACAGAACAGCATACGTGGTTTACGTTCAGTGGATACTCTTCAAAATGGCTCCAGGGTAACACAGAGGAGACAAATTGTTGAATAAAGTAGTTATTTTTATTTTCTTTGTGCACAAAAAGTATTCTCGTAGCTTCGTAAAATTACAGTTGAACCCCTGATGTCACATGGATTATTTTACCAATGTCCTTGCTACGATGGGGGTCTAATGGTTAGAGAGTCAGACTTGTAACCTGAAGGTCGCAGGTTCGAGTCTCAGGTCCGCCAGGGATTGTAGGTGGGGGGAGTGAATAACCAGCAGTCTCTCCACCTTCAATACCACGACTGAGGTGAGACCCTTGGGCAAGGCACCCAACCCCCAACTGCTGTGGGAGGGTCAGAAAGCTCTTAGAATTCATCAAAACTATCTTAATTTGTGTTGCAAAGATGAACTGAGGTCTTACGGGTTTAGAACAACGTAAGGGTGAGTAATTAATGACAAAATTTTCATTTTTGGGCGAACTAACCCTTTAAGGTTTTGAGGAAAACGTTCCAGGATTTTAATCCCATATAGTGGACTTCAATGGGAGCCATGGAAAGGCCATGCATGGTTAGTTTTTCGCTGCAGTTCAAAAAGGTAGGGTAGGGCAAAAAAACTGTTTTTAAGGTTGAGCTAGAAAATGGCAGATTTTTAGAAAATGGCTGAATATTTCGCTAGATGAGATCCTTATTCCTCAGCTAGGTTTGTGTAGAGTCTTTTGAAGCTGCATTGAAACTGCAATTTGGACCCTCAACCCGTTGGCTCCATTGAAGTCCACTATATGAAGAGAAATCCTGGAATGTTTTCCTCAAAAACTTTAATTTATTTTCGACTGAAGAACGAAAGGCATGAACATCTTTTGGATGGCATAGAGGTGAGTAAATTATCAGGAAATTTTTATTCTGGAAGAGAACTAATTAGATTAAAGTTCGAGTCTGTTCATTTTTGTTGTTCAGTGTGCTGTAGTGCATAAATGTGGGTATGCAGACAGTAATGTTTCCTGCATTGCCTATGTTCTCTCATGCACCTCATGAGTTCAGAGCTGCCACGAGATGACATGAGTCTACTCTTATCATCACCCGTGTCATTACTATAGCAACCAGTGTACATACATCAGATGAAACCACTGTTCAAAGAAATGTATCCCTATTAAGCACTTACAAAGTAAGGGGTCATTCACACAGTACATGTTTTTGCATTTAAAACTGCGAGGCACGAGTAGTGGGAAAAGGAAAAAAGAATGCAGTGTCTCAGTGTAACTAATTTCAACTGAAACAGCGTTCTAAAAATGCAGTGCTCACGTGCAAGATACTGAAAATTATACAAGATATTATCAAAACTGTCAAAAACATTACCCCTAACTGTGCAGCATTCAGTTAAAAAAGTGCAGTATTGCACCATGTACACAAAGCTGCCGCTTTTTACTTATTCAGTTCTTTTTAACTGTATCAAATATCACTGTACCAGTGATGTACCAACTGAAATGTTTAAAGTATTTTCTATGTCTTTCTTGAGCAGACAATCAATACTGTGTCAGAAGTCATACGTGGCTCTGAAGTGAATCAGGACTACTTTGCATCAGTTAACGCACCATCCAATCCACCAAGGTCTGGTTTGTCCTAAGCACTGTTTATTTAAACAGTAACCGAAAAAGGAAGAGTTGGTAATATGAACACATTGACTGTTTCCTCCAGGCCTGCGATTGTGGTTCTTCTAATGTCGATGGTGAACGAGAGACAGCCGTTTGTTCTCCGCTGTGCTGTACTTTACTGCTTCCAATGCTTCCTGTACAAGAACCATAAAGGACAGGGGGAGATTGTAGCCACACTGCTGCCCTCCACTATAGATGGTAAGGGTTGCCCTGACTAGTTCTGCCATTAGTGGATGCCTTGGTGTCGACTGTTCATGCATCATTTGACTTCAGTTGGTTATGTTTTATACATGGGAACAGTAGGAGGACAATTTTCTGTCCAAAAACTGTGTCCCAGTGTAGCTGTGCTATTTTCTTTGTAAGATTATACTATAATTTAACTAACTTAAATAACTTTGGTGGTTATATTTCACATGGTTATTTTGTTTGTTTTTCACGGTTTTAAATTTTTGATTTGACTAATCAAACTTTTACATTTCAAAATTTTTTCCCCCCCTTGTCATTTGTGTACATTTTATGACCCATGTCATGTCTCTCTATCCCTCAGCTAACTCTATCTCAGCGGGACAGTTATTGTGTGGAGGTCTGTTCTCAGCGGACTCTCTGTCAAACTGGTGTGCCGCTGTGGCTCTGGCTCATGCACTGCAGGATAACCTCACTCAGAAAGAACAGCTGCTACGGGTACAATTGGCTACCAGTCTCGGCAAGCCACCCGTTTCCCTTCTCCAGCAGTGCACCAACATCCTGTCTCAGGTACCCTCTGTCAACTTCAAAATGTGGCAGTGTGTGTTGGAATCCATGGCTGTTTAGTCGACATTTTGGGTTTAAGGCTCTGAGCTTGTGGACTTTAGTCAAGGGTATTGAAACTAATTTTAAAGTTTAATTTTTTACCTCAGTAATTCTACCGTATCCACTTTTTTCAGACACTCACTGTTGAAAAGACTAGACTATGTTGTGTTTTGGTTGCTGGTCTACTGTATGGGGTGCTGATGTGCTAGTTTGTTCTCAGGCTAACTGTCAAATCCACCTTTTTCAACTAGCAGCATGGCTACACAGCTAAACCCAAGGCCACAACTATATCTTGAACATTGGGGGAGACCGTTTTCTTTGAGGGTCTATTAAAAAGAGCCCAGTGGTAATGTTCATTTCATTTAAATTAATTAAAAAAATAAAAAAATTACATGGATTCTGGGGAGAAGAATAATATTTTTTTTTTGGCAAAGACGCTAATTTGAACCATAATATATTTAAAATATGTACCATTTGTCTTATTTGTATGGATAATGTTGCAAACACACAAACAATGCCTTCCTGTCTCGTCACATTCATTTAAAAAAATTACATTAATCACATAAATGACATCATTTATTTTCAATTCAAAGCTAAATTTGACACAAAGGTTAAGTAGTTTGTATTACTATAATAATACATAGAAAATGTGACCCTGGTTACATTAACCAGTCATAAGTGCCACAAATATATTTGTAGCAATAGCCAACAATACATTGTATGGGTCAAAATTATAGATTTTTCTTTTATGCCAAAATTCATTAGGATATTAAGTAAAGATCATGTTCCATGAAGATATTTTGTAAATTTCCTACCATATATATATATATATATATATAAGTAATATGCATTGATGAGAACTTCATTTGGATAGATTTATAGGTGATTTTCTCAATATTTTGATTTTTTTTTTTGCACCCTCAGATTCCAGATATTCAAATAGTCGTATTCCGCTTTCAGATGATGTATAAATCTCAATTTAAAAAAAAACACTGACCCTTATGACTGGTTTTGTGGTCCAGGCTCACAAATATTTAGCTATTTAAATCTTACCTCACACTCTTTCACCATTAAAATCCGATTTGTCACCCTGGAATTTGCACTCTGTTTTTGTTAACAGTAAACACTGATGAGCGCACTTTGTTACAATTTGGCTATTTCCAATTGACTTGTCCCCCTTAATTTCTATGGCGGTTACGGCCCTGGCTAGACCAGCACCAAACCAGCATAAACAAGCCTGGACCATCAAGTTCATACTGGTCGGTCTAAGCTGTTTTTTCAACAGGTGTCCCACATTTTGGAGACACTGGGAACTCGTATGGGAATGGTAGCTTGTGGTTGTCACTAAATTTCAAAATGAAATGTGCTGTGGTTTTTGCAGGGTGATAAGCTCAACCGGAGGGTGAGTATTTCAGTGTGGACGGTTTAATGTGATGGTGTGGCTTGGCCTCATTTTCCACATTGGGGGTTCATTAGGTGTTTTGTGTTCTTTCTGTTTGCTGTTTCTGCCCTGTTTGTTGTGTCCCCTTACTGACCCTGGCAGCCCTGGCTTTGACCATTTGATTTTCAACTGCTGACCGCATGCTCTGGTCTTTCGGGCTTGTTCTGGAAGATACAGATGTTTCGGACTCAATCTGTGAAATCTGTACTGTTATTCACCCATTTTCAGGTGGCTGCAAGTCCAATGAGTTTATGACAGCAAATATTCATTCAAAACTAATTTTTCTGATTGCTTTTTCTGCTGCCCAGTACTTTCCTGTTTTGCTATTTGTGAATTTTTTTCTAAACATGTTGATTATTTTTTGTCAGTTTTTGAGCAATTAACTCTCTCCCATGCCAGCATCTTTGTTTACTCTTATGTCATGATTTAGAACTGCAGTTTAACATTGAGAAAAGTTGCTTATCACTTAAAATTTCAAGTAACCCATAATTCACATAAGCCCAAACTTACAGATGCTGTTTCTTTGAAGAAATTGTTGAGCGGTTGAAGGATACTTTGAACAATCACATAGTGTTTGAATGGAAATGTACACGCTTCATTTCAAACTCTAAATTATTGCATACCATTCAAAGGGTTAGGGTCAATTTTTTCTTCTCTTTGTTCTTTTGTAAGGAAATACTTTCAGCAAGGACACATTCAATAGATCTACAGAAGGAGTAAAGACATTTATGTTTGTGTGTCAAATAAATACAGTTCTTTTGGAGAAAATATTACGATTTTGTAAAAAATATTGAGCAAAAAAACTTTTTTGAAATTTTTTGAGAATAAATGTTTCTTAAACGCCAAATCAGCATATTATAATGATTTCTGAAGTATCGTGTAATGTTGAAGACTGAAGTCAATTTTAAATTGCATTTTAAATCTACTGAAACAGAAATGGTTCTCTTAAATTCTAATAATATTTCTGTGTATTTTTTTTAGTTAATTAAGCCCCATTCATACCAAGAACGATAACTATAAAGATAACGATTTTCACGTGCACACCAGCAAACGATATCGTCTGTTTATTTGAAGCGCACGCGCATCTGCCGCTTTAAATTCTCAAGCTCGTTATCGCAGGATTGATTATGATTGGCTGTCAATGTTTGTATCATTCATCAGCTGGAAAAAAAACGCTCTGAAAGTGGTTCCAACGATATCGTTTCTCTGTGCCTTTATCGTTATAGTTGTGGTCTGGACTCTGCTATTCTTTAATATTGAGAACGATTTTTATCGTTATCTTTATAGTTGTTGTTCTTGGTGTGAACTGGGCTTTAGTGATCAAATACATGCAGCATTGCTGAGCATAAGTGACTGTTCAAAAACAAAGTTGTTTAAAACCAAACCTTTGAACGGTAGTGTAAGTAATGCATGTAAAGGACCATTCACACCGCACAGACAAGCGTTTTTTTAGTGAAGTGTGTTACCCCTGTCAGCATCTGTTGCAGTTGGTCGGGCAGTGTGAACATGACAGTTATTTTTCATGAAATTCTAAATGCAACAGTCAACGTGTTTGTTGGCGTTTGTCTGTGCAGTTTGAATTGACCTAAAGTGTGTTAACATTGAAATATGTAGGGATGCACCGATACCGATACTGAGCTCCTGTACTCGTACTCGTACTCGTACTCGTTAAAATGCGCCGATACCTCACAGCATGTGATAAGTGCCATATTCAGACAAAGAAACAGGACAACATGCAGCAGAATGGAGTTATTAGAGATTACGGATGTCTATGAAGCAGATGTATGCAATGAATAATGTTAAACATTCAGTATTAATGCCTTTATAGCTGATGTGCGCGAACTGAAAAGCAAAGCGCTGAGTGGATTGAGCGGACGCCGGCGCAGATGTACGAGCTTGTCGAGTGAATATACTTTTCTCACAGACATCACTGGAACGTTTGTAGTTCGGTCGGATATGTCAAAAGCAATGCACAAGTTACTTAACGGTAGGTAGGGAGGGAGGGAGAGCGAGAGAGAGCGAGCGCGCGCACTTCTGTGGTCTTTGTTGATGTTCGCTCACAAAGCATGAATCACTTGGATTAAAACTGAATCGTAAATATAAGACAATTTATAGGGGCATTCACTATAAAATAAATCATTTATTTTCAACCTTAAGCATACACGACTTTCTGGCGAAAGTGAAACTAGCAGCCTGTGTGAAATGCGCGAGAATGTACTGTCCCTCTTATTCTGCACCAGTACAAATACGTGCGCGCGCTGTGCATGTTTTGCTTGCTTCATGAGAGTTTCTGCATTAGAAAGAAAGACTTCTATTTCTGAAAATATCACAGTTAGGAGATTTACAACGAGTGGTTCCCTGCATTATTACAGCAAAACGCGTGATTTTTAGCAGCTCTAATGCAACTGAATTAAAGATGATGTGCCATAGAGCAAAAAAAAAACAGTGAAAGTAACAAAAACTTGTAAAATACATTTTAATGTGCATAATTAAGTGTGAAAATAACCGAAGGATATACAGTCAAACCAAAAATTATTCAGAGACCAAATATAATTTTTTATATATTTTTTTTTACCAGTGGGTACAGGACACTATAGTTCATTTATGTAAGTGAGGATAGCAAAATAAAGTAAACTGTGACATATTATGTCCAAAAATTCTTCATACAGTGGACTACCAATAAAATTGATACAAATTTGGAACCAAACATTATTCAGACTGAGTCTGGGAAAAAAACTGAAGTTCAGGTTTGCATGAACCTGGTTGACAGCATGCCCAGGAGACTACAGGCTGTCATTAAGGCTAAGGGTTGCCTGACAAAGTATTGATAGTTGTGTAAATATTGTCATACTAACAGCTGTCTGAATAATTTTGGTTGATTGTAATCCATCACATACCTTTCTATCAAAGTTATCTGATATTATCAAGCTGAATTTGTTCTGACACAGTTTAACTCTGAGTTATTGTCATATATTACTACTATAAACTACAGCGAATATATTGTGATAATGTGAGAAATGTTGAAGGTGTCTGAATAAATTTTGGTTTGACTATCTATTTGATAAATTAAGTTAACCAACTAACATTATACATACTCTTTTGGTTTCTGTACCCAGCATTTAAAAAATTCACAAATGCAAGGAAAATATCGGTATCGGGTGAGTACTGGAAAAAGTGGTATCGTTGCATCCCTAGAAATATGCAGTGAGGCGTAGCGTGTACGAATATCTGGATGATGTATTTCTTCGACTAAAAATACAAAGTCAAATTTTTAAACTCAGTCACAGCTTTCTTTAAGAAGAGCAGAAGCTAAACATTCATTAGGCATATCAGTATCTACAACTGAAAAACGTTGAATGCTTCCATGTGCTAAAAATGTTGGGTGTTCCTTTTGAGTTACACTACCCTTCTTAAATTCATAAAGTAGATGGTAGCATTATAATAGTGCATTAATACATAATTTGGGATGCAACTCTTCTTTTCTACAGAGTTTCAGTTTGAGGCTTGTGTTTGACGTTTCCTTCTCCTGTTTTTTCACATAACTTATATTTTACACCTTTATGTGTTATTAATGGGAAGTCATAGACCTAATCTAAAAAAAAAAATTTTTGATTATCCTGATGGCATTTTATCCTAAAGCTAATTAACTAAAAGTGTGTGTGTGTGTGTGTGTGTGTGTGTGTGCTGGTAGATAGTACAGAAAATTGTCAAATCTTGGAAAGCCTTTAACCTTATCCTTTGACTTTTGGATAAAACACATGTGTTATTCACAGTTACTAAGTGCAAATATGCTGTGATAGAACATGGATTGGGTTTTTGATAACTTAAAATCGAAATGGCACACACACTCAGTTCTCTCTGACTGCTTTGTTTAGTCTTAGGCTCATAGATGTTGAATATAATTTGACCCTCTAACAGAAAACATTTTTCAATTTGTAATTCTCTTTTTTTTTTTTTTATTATCTGTAATTTTTTTTTATTTTTGTTGAATAGTTTTTTGTAAAATCAACTGCAAAACAGGTCAAAGACAAGGGTTATATGGGCTCCGACTGCTCTGCACATTTCTAACTCAAAAAAGCAACCCTCTGCAATATTGCTGTTTATTGTATTTCTACAGAAATGAGCAAATATGATTTGGAGCACCTTGGAAATATTGTCTGAAATGAGTTTTATTAACAAATGACAGATGTTGTTCTGTAATGTGACTTTCTTACAGTGGTTTCTTTATTAACTCATTTGCTCATTTCTTAGATGTTAAAGATGTGTGTATCTCAATATAAATATGTATGGCAGTATGAGTGTGTGATTTAAGACCTTATAATTGTGTGTTTTTGTTCCTGTGTACAGGGCAGTAGAGTGCAGACGAAGGTCGGCCTCCTCATGTTGCTCTGCACCTGGATCAGCAACTGTCCAATTGCTGTCATGCACTTCCTGCACAATCAAGACAATGTTCCCTTTGTATCCTTCTATCCACACGCACACACCTGATTTATTAAGCTGATGTATGTATAAAAAGTGACTAATCTCATTGTAAAGTGATGATAAAGCCTGAATCTTAGTTAATAATTCACAGTGCGACTATGGGCTTTAAGGTGATTCTGGTTACAGGTAGTCGTTGAATTACATTTAGAGCAACCACATTACATCTTTCATTCTTTGCAAACTAGACTACAACCAGTGTGGACTTGACTGTGAGCCATTCTGATGTACAGTTACTTGTTTGTCACAGGCTCTGTGTGTTATCCTTAACTTAAGTTTTCAGCTGACAGGTCAAATCTCAGAAAACCTGGGTGAGGATGAGCGACTGGTTCAGGGTCTGTGTGCTCTGTTGTTGGGCATTTGTATCTACTATAATGACAACAGCTTAGAGAATTACACAAAGTATGTTCTTACTTTACCCTTTTTCTTTATTTCCACTCATACTTTCTTTTATTCATATTTCTTTGTATTATAACTGGGGCTGTCAGTTGATTTAAAATCATGATTAATCTTTTAATTGGTAATTAATGTTCATATAATGTTATTGTGCTAATACATTAACATTACATGAACACAGAACTTTTTGTTTAGAAAGCAGATATGATTATTCTTATATTGTATAAAATTAGGTACAAAATTAGGTAATTGGACAAATTGGTGTTAAAGGGATAGCTCACTCAATGAAAATTCTGTCATTAATTACTCACCCTCGTGTCGCTCCAAACCCGTAAGACCTTCGTTCATCTTCGGAACACAAATTAAGATTTTTTTTGATGGAATCTGAGAGCTTTCTGACCTTCCAACGCTGATTACGTTCTGGGGTACTCTCCAAAATGGCAGAAGACGGTAACTCGGGGAGAAGAATTGCTTTGCGCACATAGCTTCGTAACATTACTGTTGAACCCCTTATGTCACATGGACTATTTTACCGATGTCCTTGCTACGTTTCTAAATTTGTGTTCTGAAGATGAACAGAGGACTTACGGGTTTAGAACAACATTAGGGTGAGTAATTAATGACAGAATTTTCATTTTTGGGTTAACTAACCCTTAACATAAAAGTCAGTAATGACTTGTTTTACACGCATGTCTAAAAATCAGAAGTAGAACTGTTTTCAACATTCATGATGATAACACGTTATTTGAGCAACATATTAGCATATTGGACACTGAAGACTGGAGTAATGGCTGCTTTAAAATGTGTTTTTTTTTTTTTTTTTTGCCATCACAGAAATAAATAAATAAATACAATTTTTTTTATTGTGAATTGTAATACTATCACAATATTACTGCTTTTGCTGTATTTGTGATGAAACAATTGCAGCATTTGTGAGCATAAGAAACTTCTTTGGAAAAACAAAAAAAATCTTACTGACCACAAACTTTTGAATGGAAGTTTTGTTTCTAATTAATCTGATAAATTAACGTTACCATTGGCAGCCCTTCTTATAACATTTGCCCCTATGCCATCAGTTGTGCCTCCTGTCTCTCACTGTTTCACAAAACATTTTCTCTTCCTCTCCACAGAGAAAAGCTGAAGCAGTTGATTGAGAAGCGCATAGGAAAAGAAAATTTTGTGGAGAAGCTGGGCTTTATAACCAAACACGAACTGTATTCTCGTGCTGCTCAGAAACCTCAGCCAACCTTTTCCGCCCCAGAACACATGCTGTTTGATCATGAGTTCACCAAACTTGTTAAAGAGTTGGAAGGTCAGTGTTGGAGCCCTGAACACAAACTAATACCTCGTTATTGACATCTGTCAGTGATCCGATCACAAGTGCACAAGTGTTAAATCAAGTCTAAATGTGATGCAAAGTTTTGTTTTTGGGTGAATTATTCCTTTAAGAGTCCAGGGGCAGTATTACCTCATAATGTGTCATAATGTTGAAGTCCGCTTTTCATTCTGTGCTTCATAAAATGTTCATTTTGTTAATATCTTCCATCCTCTCTGAATTAAACCTTAAAGAAAATTTGATTACTCATAATATGACCCTTTTACCTCATCCATAATGTTTTTTGTCTTTTGTTTTTTTCATAATGGTTCCATAATGGTTGTTTATTTGTTCATAGGTATGATAACAAAAGCAGTGCTTAGGTCAAGTGAGGAAGAGAAAAAAGAAGAAGAGGTGAAGAAAACACTAGAACAGCATGACAGCATTGTAACCCAGTACAAAGGGTTGATTAGAGAACAGGTAAAAATACATCAAACTATTTTCCATTCTCACATTTATGTCTGTGCAAGGTTTCAAAGTAGTCCTATTGATATTTTAGTCTATGTAGTATGTTCAATTCTTTTGGATTATTCATGAAGCAACAATAATTTGCACACTTCATCAGTCTTATTTTATATGAAAATCATAAGCTCTGTTGAAAAAAATTAATTATTTCCCAGCTAAAAACACAAACTATTTTTATAACAAGTACATGTAAAAAGTAGTCGTTGCACACAATTGTCTCTATTTTTTATAAGATGTTGTTTATTGAATATTTGATTATTATCTGTACTTACCATAAAGCTGATATGCCAATACACTTAAATGATTATTTATGTTGTGATCCAGCCAATGCATCTTGAGCAAAGTATTTGTCTACTTCAAATATGATGTTCAAAAGTGTGCAAATCTGACCAAGAAGAATTGACGAACAGATTTCTATTTTCTATATTTATTTAGAGCTGTTATTGCTGCCATAGGTAGCCCTACTGGATCTTAATACAGAGAAGTGAATCATTATGTATTTGGCTTAGAATATGGCTAATATGATTATAGTATTATAGGGCTATAATTGTCATAAGGATAACTAAACATATTCAACTTCTGACCGCAGAAGAGTGTGTTACCCCTGCTTAAACACTGGTTTCTCTATCCTCTGTAGGGTTTTAAAAGGAAAAATAGACATTTGCTTAAATTACACATTAATTTTCCATTTCTCCTCGGTTCATTTAATTGCAGGATTCTCAAATAAATGAGCTGAAGGAGCACGTAACGTTGCTGACTTCCCAGAATGAAAAGTTGCAGAACACCATAACACAGCAGTTCTCTCAGATCCAGCAGCACAAAGATCAGTACAACATCCTCAAACTCAAACTAGGTACTGAGAAAATATCAGATATATATCAGTAGTCTTTGCAGTATTTTAGTTGAAGTTACTGTTACAATTGATCTTCTCTTTCATCACGCTCTGTAGGTAAAGAGAACCAGCAGACAGGTAACCAGGCAGAGGCAGCACACGTGAACGGCCTGCAACCAGAGGAGCTGAGCCAACTCCGAGAACAACTTGAGGAACTGCAAATACAAAACCAGCTGCTGCAGACACAGCTGACTGAAAAGGACTCGCTAATAACCAGCCTGGTATGAGTGTTCAAAAATTCAAAATTGAAATGTACTTTCTATTGGTATTCTAATATCTTAGCCTTTTACAGTAGCATTTACAATATCATTCAGAAGCTCGGGATCATTATTATGTTGTTGCAATGAATCTCTTATGCTCACCAAGTCTGCATTTATTTGATCAAAAATACAGTAAAATGGTTACAAAGGATTGTTACAATTTTGTGTCTATTTTAATATGTAATAAAATGTAAATTATTCATGCTATGGTAAAGATAAATTTTCAGCAGCCATTTCTCTGGCAAATCTTTAGTGTGACATGATCCTTCAGAAATCATCTTAAATGCTGATTTGGTGCCCAAGAAACATTTACTACAATGTTGAAAGAAGTTGTTCTGCTTAATATTTTTGTGTGTGATACTTTGATGAATAGAAAATTCATATAAAATGTACTGACCCAAAACGTTTGAACAGTAGTGGTATATTTGGAAATATTTGTTTTGTACCCAACAGAAAGCTGAGGGAGTACCATCAGCAGAGGGAGTACCATCAACTTCAGAGGTCACAGAATTACAAAAGGTCAAATTCCAACCTTTCCCTTCAATATATTACATACAAAATGCTAATATTATATACGAAACACTTTGAACGTAGTTGAAAGTAATTTTTTTTTATTTTTTTTTAAATGTTTGATTGCAGGAGGTGGAGTTGCTGAAAGCAGAGATAACACAACTACAGAGTGAAAGACAGGAGCTACCAATAATGGTACAGACAGTACAGTCCACCACACTGTAGTCTCCGCTTCAGATAGCATTCCCACAGACCACCTGTATTTCAGTCTAAGAATCGTAAAATCCAGTCTTGTGGAGTCATCATGGGCAGGCTTTTTACATCAGTCCACTAGGAGTGGAGGGAAACACTGTGATTTATATTTTTAATTAATAAATCGCTTCCCAAATTATGAAAATTGATTTTCTAAATAATAATTAACAAAATAAAATTGGCAATTGAGAGCAGTGCAGCACCCAGACAGATTAGAGAGGGGACACCTCAGGCCTTGAGCTGCAGTCGGGTACATGGGGATGTGCAATATGTATCATCTACAAACATATCGTAAATGTGTCACTCATTTTGCAAAAAACAAGCCTTGAGAGGTCGTGGTTTCACTGCGTGATTTAGCCTGTTAGAATGCCAACGAAAATAGTTTCAAAAGCAGAAACATTGTGCATCTCTGAGCAACACACAGAAGTGTTTTGTTATTGAATGAGTCTGTGTTTCAGTGATCCATTCATAAGACAGTGACTTGCTTCATTTCTGAATGAATAATATGCTTTGAACAGATTGTTTGAATGATTCATTTACTCATTAAGACAAGAACTTACCACCATCTACTAATAGTTTTAGTTTCAAATTTAAAGTATTATTTAATTTTTCAATATTCTTATTTGTAAATGCATCTAAATGCCACTTCAGAGGCATGATCTGTGCCACCTCTGCAGTGTCACATTGGCCATGTACACACTACAGCTAAATGTAGTGAACTCAGTTCACCTTTTACTCCTTAAAAGCGTTCTGTACACACATAATTCACTAAAATACAGGAGTGTCAACCGCATTAACTCCCGAAAAATACAGGTAGTGACAACCGCATTTACAGAAATTCTACGCAGTGTGTACGGACGGAACTGAACTAGTTGTTAATGACGTATTTAAAACGTGTATCAGAAATGTGTCTTCATCTGTATGTAAGATGCAAGAAAATAACAGTGAAAAGAAGTCTTAACCTTAGCATATTTTGACACGGCCGGGGCTAGCTGTGCTCTTGAACCCTGCGGTAAAGTGTCAGTGTTGCCAGATCTTCAAAGAAAAAAAACAACAACAACAAACAAGGACAAGCACTAAAACACCCAAATGTTTTGTTTTGTAACACTAAAAAATATATTATATCTCATATCTGCAACAGACCACTTTACTAACTCCATAAAGTGCCTAGATTTATGAGCTAAGACCAAACAACATGCCTAAAAGCGCTCGTAAATGTGAGGACGGGGCAACACTGCAAGACAACGCTCTCTAAAGTAGCCTCCTGAGCAGAAACAAAACACAGCACGTCTATCAGCGGTAGTTCAGTTAAAATCGACGGAGAAAACAAGTCTTTAGCCAAAAAATGTGCTGCTTCACTCCTGCAAGAAGCCAAAATGTTGCTATGGTTACAAATGCGGGAGTGACTGCAGTTCCATACACACATGGAACAATAATTTACGGGACTCACTCCTGTATTTAAATGCGGTTGTCACTCCTGAAACTTGCAGTGTGTACGTGGCCATTGAATACTATCATCCAGAAATGAAAGGGGCAGGACAAAAACCACCTGAAATTAAGTAGCCTAAATTTATTAAGTAACTCCTGCAATTTCAATTAAGTACAATACTGAATTGAAATTCGATTAAAAATGGGGAAACCTCACAGTGAGTCCACCAGAAAAATTTAATTGTTCACAAGGTACCTGATCCTACAATACACACACATTTTCAAATTGCACTAAATTTTCTGTTTTAAGGTACTTTAAAATGTAATTTATTTCTGTGATGGCAAATCTAAATTTCTAGCATCGTTTCTCAGCGTCACAATCCTTCAGAAATCATTCTATGTTGATTTTGTGCTCAAGAAACATTTCTTATTAATGTTGAAAACTGTTTTTTTTTTTTTCTGGATTGTCAGATTTGATGTAAAAGTATTTTTATTTGAAAAAATATAAAAGTGTAAAAGTCTTTACTGTCACTTTTGATGCGACCTCGCTGAATAAAACCAATGATTTATTAAAAAATAAAAATAAAATAAAAACCTAACTGACCTTAAACTTTTGAACGATTGTGATTTGTGCTCATTAGTTCAGTATTGTCTTTCTTTCAGGCTGCAGTTCCAGGAGAAGACGGTGTCTACACAGAGAAGATTGCAGAGTTGGAGAGCAGGCTCTCTGCTCAGAAAGCAGAGACACAAAAGCTCAAGGTGACTTGCCCCAGAGGAATGGCCGCCTTCCTTTTTTCATCATTCACCTGTTTGCTTACTTTGTGCTTTTTACACTTTATATAATTTCCCATTTAAAACTTACTCTTTTTTTCTGTCCTACCCTGTCTTTCAGGGGGAAGTTAAAACTCTTCTGGAGAGCAAGGAATTGATGGAGAAAGAACATGCTTCAGCCACGAGCACAGCTGCCATCATGCAGGCAGAGAACAGCAAGTTGCAGCAGGAGGTGCAGGAGTCCAAGAAGGAGCAGGACGATCTTCTCATGCTACTCGCTGACCAGGACCAGAAGATTCTGAACCTGAAACAGAGACTCAAGGACTTGGGAGAGACGGTACATTCCTCACAACAATGCAGCACATAGTTTCACTGGCTTTGTATTCATCAAATTTCTTCTTATTCTTGGTTCTGATTTGACTTTTTTTTTCCCACAGATTGAAGATGAGGATGATTTGGATTCAAGGGACCAGTTTGATGATGATGATGATGAAGAAGAGGAGGAAGAAGAGTGTGATGAATAAAAAAGTATTGACTTAATAGTGGAAGTGAAAGACTGCTAATATTAACCTGTCACTTACACACTTAGAGAAAGAGATTGTAAGCCTTGGACAGTAGAGCCGATCTTCTGATTTTTAGAAGAGTCACATATTTCTTTACTTTCTTCATAACTGCATTTTATTTTTTAGAATTTATTTTGCAGTGGAAAACAATCCCAACTAATTGAACCAGACCCATTTCATTTTAAAGAAGCTTTGAATTTATTCAGATAATAAATACAGGTGAATACTCTCTTTGATCAACATTATGTCCTGGTAACATACTGTAGAAGATTCTGGAGGGCTATTTGCACTAATGATGGAGAGGAGAAAATAAAGAAATGATTTGTTTCTTTGTTATACCTAGTGCAAAGCCACAGAGAAAGTTCAGTCTGCATTTCCATACATTTTGGCAACTTGTGAGTGAGTGAGTGTCTTGATGATGGATGGATGTATTCTGTAAGACATGCCTTCTCTGCTCAGGTGCATAGTGAACTCTGTTTAACATCTCATTCAAATTTTCCTTTTCCTGTTTTGCGTTAGATTGCTGCCTGGTCAAATGGCTGTTGTTGTTGTTTTCTTTCATCTGTTCCTCCCTGTCAGCAGTTTTCAGAATTGTTCATCCATACATTCATATCTACAAATGATCAAGCACACTCAACCCACTTTGCATTACATTGTGTTAGTACTACCCGTGTGTTCTTCAGTATCACACTTCTGAAGTCCCATTAAATGTTGGGATGCCACACTTTCAGGTTCCTAAAAAACTGGAGAGGTATTTTGCAAAATTTGATTCAAGCTTTGGTTAATTTATGGATAAACAAGCCTCCTTAGAATAAACTATATAAATGCTTGTCTGTGATGTTTTGGTTTTAAACTAAAGTTTTTAATGTTCTTGGAAGGTGTGTTCTTCAATATACAGCTGTATTTGAGGATTGACTGGGGCCTTTTCCTCTGTCAATACCCACAAATATAATTTTGCCATGAACTGCATTCATGGTCATGTTTGATAATGAATTCTACAATAATTATTTTTAGGAATACACTGGAGGAAAAAAAAATGCTACTATATAAGTAAATATTTGCTATTTGTACACTACAATTTGTTCTTCTGTTCAAGGTAGCGTTAAAATCAAAACTCCAAACTGCAATAAAATTTTATTGTTTGAAATATTCTAATTTTTATCAAATTAAAATTCTATTTTTATATTTATGTTTTAAAACATTTACCTGAGATGGAAAGCCATGTTTTCAGCAACCAGGGCAGAGAGACAAGAAGACAAGTATATCAGAGACTCATGGGCCTGTGACATTTTTACGGGTGGCCCTTTCCCAAATGAATACACTGTACTAGAGAGACTCTTGGTGCTTCTGTCATTTAAAGAGCAGCATTTATTTGAATTAGAAATATTAAACTATAGAATAAGATTACAAATATATGAATAGCTGCCAATGAAGAAAGATTGAAACAAACGGGTGTAGTTCTGACATTTATCAGTAGGGGCTATCGGGACCATTCTGACCAGCCAAATCCTAATTAATTAAAAGAACACTAACTACCCCCTCATTATCACACTGTAGAAAGAAACGCGTAAGTAAATAAATAAATAGGTTTAAAAATAATAAATGCAGTATTACAAGAATTAATAAGCTATTAAAATATTAAAAATCTAATTCATGCCTTGGTTGCATGTTACTTTTAGACTTTAAAAAAAAAAAAAAAAAAAACGCCCGACCGGATTTATTATTTATCGTGCATACTTGGTTACACACATGTATCCCGTACATTACTTCATTTATTTATTTGCATGTTTTGAGTTCATATTTGGCCCTCTGATTGTTTACTGTGGGATGGGGGGAGGGGACAGTGTTCTCAAACACAGGTTATGGGTTATATCATCTCTCATCATCTCCCCACCCTTTACTCCACCGCAGCGCCGCCTCACACCCATAGACATCGAAAAAACGGGACGGATGGTGCACGGAATACACGGAATGAAAATGGGCGGGTCTTAGTGTGTCCAGGTATAATTAGTACAAAAAAGTAAGATATTGTTTTAACTCTTAACCATATCTTTAAACTAAATGAGTATTAAAGTTTGTCGGGAATGTTCTTAATTGTGGGAAATTGCTGTTCAGGCAAATGCTGGTGTAACACGGTGTCACGTGGTGTATGTTACTTTTCACTTCGCTGTACAAGCTTGGACCAATCATAGTAGTTTTGTGATTACTGACTGAGACTTTTATTTCATGATTTTATAGAGATTGCTTTGCGATATTTCGATGTGTTTCCCGGATAACAGTTCCCTGCATTAATACGTTTAAACGATTACACTTTGTAGTGTATAAATGTATCGAATTAAACCAACAGTGTTCCGGGATTTGAATGAAACTCAATGGTGCGTCTGTCTTTCTGAGCGCCCAAGCGCCCCTTTAGGAGGACAGGTTTGCGTCCCGTAATGAACACTAACAGATGCCAGCTGATGCTCACACCTCACCTCAAACACTGCGGCATCATCCTACAATCTCTCCCTCTCTCTCTCTCTCTCTCTCTGACACATTTCTGCGAGTGAGTGTTTAAAAAGACGCGGATCTAGTAGCCGTGGGTTATTCTCAGTTCGCTTCATACTGCATGACCATCACAAAGGTAGGAAAACCCATAATTATATACACACTTAGCTGTAGTTTTCTGCGTAAGTGTTCCAGACTGTGTTTTTAAATGTAATTTATTATTATTAGGCTATTATATGCTATTTTATTGACGGTGATGGAGCTACTTTAGGAGACCTTAGAATATCAACGATTTTGATAAATTGTCAAAAGTGTAGATTTGATAATTCTACCAATTTATGGTTGAAGGCTTTCTTTTATATTTCGTAATGCATTGACATAACTAACAAAATTACATTTGTTACATTATTAGCCTGATTTGTTCATTAAAATTAATAAAAGCTTTAGAGGTATAGGCCTATTTTTATTGTTAGTACATGTTAACTAATAGGCTATTATCTAATGTCAACACATGGGAACTTATTGTAAAGTGATCTTTGTTTTATTGCATTTATTTTGTTTAGACTTTTTCACAATCCCTTCTAGAGCTGAACTGAGACTTACATCGCGTGATCTTTACAATGAAGGATGAAAGTGTTTTATTTATTTATTTTTTTAACATTGACTAGATTGTTTCAAATGTGAACAGAATATTATCACATTCATTAAAGAGATAGCCCTATAGTTTCAGTCATCAACTATCCATTTAGTGTTCATTTTCCAGTGTACATGTATTAGCCTATATATTTACTCTTTGAAAATACTAATACAAATAATCATTATCATAAACAATTATCATAGAACACATGTCTGCCAGACCACTAATGTTTAGTCGAATTGGCTTGAATATTGTCATTCTTTAATATTAAATGTAGGAAATGGCCTGGCTGTATTACTGAGTGAGACAGACAGACACTCAGGGGAGGCCAGGTAAAGAAAGACAGTTCAGAAGGGTTGCCAGGTGTCAAAGTCCTGAGGGTGAAACGTGTCAAAGAGAGGTGTGGTCGTGTTCAGACACGTCCATGAGCCGTGAGTGCTGCTTTAGTCTGGGTCTTTACCTGGACACATAAGACTCTGGCTCTTCTGTCCATTCTTACTCTTTAATGGTATTTTTGTCTGTACATTTGCAACAGTTCAGTGATAATTCTCAGCATAGGCTGAGGAGTTTGATTTGTTGGTTGATTTCAGGTCAGGTGAGAATACTTACTGAAGCAAAATATTTTTATGAGCATTTGTACAGGGTGAGAAGGAAAATGCCAACTTGAAGGCTTAACACTCTTTTTTTACTCGGAAAAGGTTTGAACCTGCATTGATGAACCATACGCAATTGTATACAATCCATTTGCTAGCACTGTCACTACACAAGTAGCTTTAGATAAAAGTGCCAGTAGTTCACGTTGGTGAGTGTTTCAAATTTTATTCATTTATTTATTATTAGTATTATTCATTTAGCATATACATGAATGGCTAAGCTTTTAATCTCCAGAGCCACTGAAGTTGTACTTAGCACATTTGGTGTTTAGTATTCTTCGCTTCTTTGTTTTGCATCACGTATTTTTATTAAATACAGTTTTGCGCTGTTTCAAAGGAATTCCGCTCTTGGTGTAAACAGATCATTTGTTCATGATTTGTTTCAATTTTACATTTTGTATTTGGTTGTAGCTGTAAAAACTGTAGAGGTTTCTACTCAACGTAAACAAGAAGTCCCATCAAGATCTTGATATTCAAAGATCTTGGATTATTTTAACTTTTCCCTTCTAGCTCTTGACCTTCAGTTGACCTTATAGTGAAAGATCATAGATGAGTTATGGTGGTCAACTAATGCACTAGCCGGTTATTGTTGAACAGTCAATTATATACTATTAATTTTGAAAAACTGTACTATTGTGAAATATTGTTGCAAATTAAAATAACTGTTTTCTAATCAATCAGAAATCATTCTAATATGCTGATTCTGTATTGTACATTAAAAAAAAATACAAAACTCTAATTGATCAAATTAGCTCTGTCTTGACCAGACAGGGAATCCACAGAGACTGTCTTTTTTTTGGTGAAGTTAGACATTTGTGGATGGAAATGCACACCCATATATTGATTCAAAGTTTTTTTTAGAATGGCAGTCCATCATTCAGTTGTAGAGCTGTTGGGGAAAGAAACAAGTCAACATATGCACATCAATAATGTTAGGTTCTCTTGACATCATTGTAATACTACTTTCTTTGTCCAAATTTAATTTGTTCATTCAATAAATAAAAATTTCTCATTCATCTGAAAAGTTAATGTCAGAAAAAGTACATAATTCTTGTTGAGCAAATAATAAATTAGCAATGCCACAAATCTTTTTATAAGCCTTAGAAATATTTCATTCTTATACACAGTTAATCTTGACCTCTGAAGAATGGTACTATGTGCAGTAATAAAATATAGACACAACAATTAGCACAGAAACCTCAATAACATTCAACAAACATAATAAAGAAAAAAATATGAGCTCGTAACCCATACAAAACAAATAGCTTGCAATGGTGACAAAAACAGCAACATAAATCAAGTCAGCAAACAGCAAAACAATCCTGACCACCTAATTCATTCATGTTGCAGTGCATGCTGGGAGATTACAAACCCTCAACAAATAAGCAACATCGCTCAATGTGAAACAACTCTTATATACATACATATACATGTTGCTTATTCTATATCTATACAGTATATATAAATATAAATATGCGTGTGTGTGTGTGTGTGTGTGTGTGTGTGTGTGTGTGTGTGTGTGTGTGTGCGTGCGTGCGCATTTTTGTAACAAATGAGGACATAAATTTGTATAATGACAAAGGTATTACAAGGAGAAGGTGACTTTTCAGGACATTACCGCATGTCCCCACTTTTCAAAACGCTTATAAATCACACAGAATGGAGTGTATTGAAAATCTGAAATAGCACAAAGTCTCCTGTAAGGGTTAGGGTTAGGTGTAGGGTTTGTGTAGGGCAATAGCACATACAGTTTGTACAGTATAAAAACCATTACACCTATGGGATGTCCCCACTTTTCACAAAAACAAACGTGTGTTTGTGTAGAGAGAGAGAGAGAGATCCATCCATCCATTCGTTCATCATCTAAACAAGCCAGTTTGTTTTATTTTTAGCTTCACATTACAGTTACTGTACTGCACTCTGAAACCCATCAAGGAGCCTTTCCCAGCATCCTCTCTTCTTAAGTAGGTTATTGAATGGCATGGATTCTTCCTGACCTCACATCCCTCTGTAATGCTCAGGTCATTATACAGTTTGTGTGTGCAGCACATCCCTTCTTTGTATTAGTCAATAAACATATTGATTTAGTTTCAGGTTTCATAAACTCTTCTGAATGTCATAGTGTTTAAATGAGCAGATGGCTGTATTGTTTGCAATATTAGGATATATAGTTTCACTCATTTAGGCAGGTGAACAGATCATGAATAGACATTCATGATTTATATAAACACATTTTATGTGGATGTATTTAGTGTCCACTGTCTGTTGTATAATATACAGTGCCATAATATTATAAAACACACTAATACATCACATAAGTTCCCCTTTCATCATCTGTTTGGGGGGGAGGGGGATTACAATTTATTTATGAGTCTTCGAGGAAGCCATAGTTCCCTATTAACATATTACCAATATTATATGAATCAATAATGTGTCTGCTAGCAGAGTAAAGCCGTGTGGCATGTGCTTTCCACCCATATTGCAAACATTATTATAACCTGTGATTCACTTTGTGAGCTTTGAGTAATGTTGCACAATTTTGACTTGACAAGAAACTACTATTCATGTTTTGTAATAGCTGAATACATAATCATAGACTGTTTTGTTTCTCTGAGGATTGGAGATATATCCAGATTATGTCTCTTTCAGGACCAACAGATTGGTGAGCCTCAGTAGCTAGATTTTCTCTCTTAAGAGGGAAATTCAAATGTAAGCTTTGAAAGTCAAATTGAACAGTCCCACTTTTTTAAGAAAAAAAAAAGAGCATGTGCAAATGAGTCACGTCCTTCAGCTTTAGCACATTGGTAATAAATTCACATTTTTCCTTACTCAACACATGCATTGACAAACTGTTGCTCACCTCAGTGATTTCACCAAACCCAAAAGTAGATCACCTCCTGCCAGTCCCAAATAAAGATTTTTGAGTATTTGAAGACAGAATGTATGGGGGGCATATGCAAAACATGTTTACACAAATGTGTTCTAAGTCTAGCCTGGAAATTTAGTGTTTAGCATGGCCGCTTCAGAAACTACTTTTTAATCTCATGTTTACTTTTCGATTAGGTTTAGGTTATGGTTTAATGTAGTTGGTATTTTTTTAAATGCCATAGAGCATTATTAACCTTTTAGCACCACTTACAGGACATTTCATTTCGGAACGGCCACAATACGTACAACAGCCAATATAATATAACTTTGCCAGATTCACGTTTATTTTTTTCTGATAAAACCAAATGCTCTTTTAGTGCTACTGACTGGCATTTCACTTTGTCAAGTCAAGTCACCTTTATTTATATAGCACTTTTAACAATACAGATTGTGTCAGTATCAAATTGGAGGATAGAGTGTCAGTAATGTATAATGATAAGATTGAACACTCAATTTTCAGTTAAAGGCATTTCATTATTGAATTCAGAGATGTCATTGTCTAGCTCAGTATAGTTTAGACAGTATATGTGCAATCAAATCGACGATAATCGTTAGAAATGAAGTGTGCCCAACTGAGCAAGCCGAGGCGACAGCAGCAAGGAACCAAAACTCGCTCTGTGACAGAATGGAGAAAAAAAAACCTTGGGAGAAACCAGGCTCAGTCGGGGGGCCAGTTCTCCTCTGACCAGACGAAACCCAAAGTTCAATTCCACCTGCAACCAGGTCAAATTGTATAAAGGGCTTATCTGATTCCCGTGGTCTTGTCCCGATGGAGCATTTTAATTTATAATTGAATGTATTTGTTATATTTGTGTTTTATTCATTATTTGAAGTTTTTCATTTATATGATTTATTCATTTGCTATAATTGTAATGTATAGTTTAATGCATTTATGCACTACACTCTGTAAATGTTTTGAAACATGCAAGAAGAAATGAAATTTCATTGTGCAGAAATATCTTGTTTTTCATTGAACCTGGGCTGGTTTATTTAGTTTATTTGGACTCTTAATATTCGTACATAAATAACTGAATTTTTTTGTTTTTACTACACTTATACAGCTAAGAACAAGATTTTAATGTAACATTTTGTGTTGAAAGCTGTAGACGTGATCAAGCTTTTATTGCTATCTACAGCTGCTATCATATCACTGGTTTATTTTTGGACTTTAGGGATGTCAGTTAACAGATATTGTTACAGACTCAGTTTCATGATCTTGTGTTGGTGCAATAAAGCAATAAAGTTTTTCTTTTTTATCATTATTTATTCAGGACGTGCACTCATGTCCTTATTCCAGATCAAACTTCACCTACTTTGCAAGAGTGAAGAGTTGAGACAGGATAAACAAACTCAACCAGACCCTCATAGAGAGCCCATAGCTGACATTTATCATATCAAAACACAGTCTTTCTCAAGATTTTAGGGTCAATTAACATAACAAAGTTCAGTGACCTGGATACTCCAAGACAATACTAATTCCAGTGTCCCATCCTCACAGTCAGGATTTAGTGAGGCCTCAAAGGCCCAGAAACTGAAACCAGGCGGTGTATTGTTAAAATGCAGATCTCCTCCTTCAAGATCAAACACCTTTCCACACTGAAAGATCTGGACCCATAGAGCTTTTCCTCTGTTGTAGCGGGTTATTAGCATAATGTCTGTAATCTCTGCACATTAGTCAGCTCTAAAGGCCTCCAGGAAGATGTATGTCAAGCTGCTCTCTAATTGCTTGGATAACAGATCCTGACCTCATCGCTAATGGTAGTGTGAACTTCTTCTTTTTTTAGTGATCGACGTTCGCCTGCAGCAAGTCAGCAAAAAGATACAGTTAGCAGATTTTTCAGTGATTCATATCCTCTTATGACTTGCTGGTGTTGAGTTACTAACATACCTTCCAGGTGAAACTTGAACTCATCTGACAGAAGCGATACTTCCGTCTGCTCTTTTTAGACTAAACCTGACCTGTGGACTGGACTCTGTCCCTGTGTGTGTTTATGCTTCTCATATTGAGTTGCATCCAGTAACTCTACCACTTTTACGACTCCAGTCCTCATTTCCTGTGTATTTGTTTTACCCTGCTTATTTACATAGCATAAACATATTTCTATCAAACCTCTAATGTATTCATATAACACTCGGTAATGACCTGAGCTTTCCTTGTTGTACAGTAACACAGAAAAACAGCCTTTGCTTCGGCTCAGTTGAAATGTCTGTCTTGCAGCAAACAGATACAGATTTGAATACCACAAAGAATGGGTGATATGTCAAATATTCACAATACATTCTTTTGGAAAAGAAAATGAACAAAAGCACGCACATCCAAAAGAACAGATAAACTAAATATAGGTCCTAGAGCAAAAATAGAAAGGTAAATGTAGAAAAAAAGTTGTCACACTACAGCATGGAATAAATAATCCCACAGAATTCAAAGTGGTTTAAATCTTTCCTTGCCTCACAGCTAATAAGTATGAGAGTGTTAAGATAAATGTTTTAATCACTTCTCAGATTTATACTAAAGCAGTAAAAATGCCATTATTGTTTGTGCGATTCATTCCTGTGAATAAACTCAAACTGTCTGTTTCACTGAATCGATTCATATTCAGATTCAGTAGTTTGCATGACTAGTCTGAAGCCTTTGTGTGACTTATTTCAGTAAATGTTTCAGTGAAAATGCTGATACATTTGGCTGTTTATTAGAAGTGTATTATATTATTATTTTAATAAATAAAAATCAGAATACAAACTTTTCTTTAAAAGCAATCTTAAAGCAAATACACCAATGTCAATACATTTATTGAATATAGAAGTATTAAGACATTTTAACACCCTATCCCTAGAGATTAATGTACCGGAAATCAGTGTGGGGAATTTGTCCTATCTTTCCTTCACACCTCCCCATCCCCTGTGCTTTCTGCTGTGAGGCTCCGCCCATTTAGGGAGTGTGCACACTTGATCTCTTACCTGCTTCGCTCACAAACTCTGGACGTGCTGCTGGCATTCTGTCCACATTTACTGAGGCTGTAGGGCAGACGTTTAACATCTGTTTTCTCACTGTCTTTAGGACTTTCTTCCTTTATTGTCATCTTTTCTTTGTCTGTGATGTTTTACAAGAGATCTTAAATGGAATAACTCTGCCTGTGGAAGTGGCAAATAGGGATATTTTCTCCAGTTTTATATCTGCATCTTCACCTCTGTTCTCTCAGGTCTTCGTGTGCTCAGCACAGGCAGGGTGAGTAGTTTCCACAATTAATTTGGTCGTTACTTTGTGATTCAGATGCATTGCATTCTTACTTAAATAAACCATTCAGATCTTTAAAAACTATATTAGTTCATTTCAGGCCAGATGGAGTTTGGAGAGATATTATAATGAATACTATTCTATTATAGTTATGGTACTGATACTGTTACTATTATTATCTGCATGTCAAGGCTCAAACTGTTTTGGTTATATTAATGTAGTAACTGATATAAAGACACTGTCTTGTAATTATAAACTTTTTATGTCATGTTCCACACTGTGTCTGGATGACATCTCCCCTTATATATTTTGGTTATTTTATTAATTATGCTTCAAACATTAATAAGAAGGTTGTGGTATTGTCATGATTTTTATATCTATTGTAACCAACCACCACACCCACACTAGATAATCCGTCACTTCGTTAATTATTACACCAGCCTTTGAAAGCTGAACAACTCAAACATATACAAATCCTGCCACAGAAGGATTTGCTCATTAATTTAACAGTGTTGCAGTGTTTCATGTTCTCTACTTAATTTCAATATATTTCAGTATGTATTTATGTTAGAAGTTTTCTAGTAAATGATCAGACACAGAATATAGTGTTAGGATACGTGTTTTTCCACCCTTGACCTGTATTGCCTAAGTAAGACTGTTTTTCCATCCAGGATGCATTGCATTTAAAGGGAAGATTGTGTTAATCTCAGGTGTGTTTAAATATATGTGCATTTGTTTGTTGTGTACGTCGGTATACTGTGGAATCACCTGAACATTTTTAGTTGCATATAGTTGCAGTTCCAGTCAGACAGCTATATAAACCGTCAAATCTGTAACTGTTATCTGTTCCAGTCACAATATTCTCCAGAATTGGATCTTCACACTCAGAATTCAGCTGCACACAGCTCCGATATGTAAATCCAGTTGTGGAAACACCAGACTTTCTGCAGTCTGATCTTGCTTTTCTGTCTAGTACCTGTTAACTTTATCTTTCAATCAAAACCAGTCATACTGTTTTCACAATGCATTTATCTACACAGTCATCAGGGTTGTTGCAGATGAGAGTATCATCAACAAATTATCTATAAAATGTAATAAACATGTATCGGATGGATATTTTTGAATGAGAGTTAGAATTCTGTGGAAATCTGTGTAGCTCTCTGTGGAATTGTGCAGGTTATGATTAAAAGTAAAGTCAAGTCATCTTTATTTATATAGCGCTTTTAACAATACAGATTGTGTCAAAGCACTTAACAGTATCAAATTGGAGGATACAGAACTCGCTCTGTGACAGAATGGAGAAAAAAAAAACTTGGGAGAAACCAGGCTCAGTCGGGGGGCCAGTTCTCCTCTGGCCAGACGAAACCCACAGTTCAATTCCACCCGCAGCCAGGTCAGATTGTGTAAAGGGCTTATCTGATTCCCGTGGTCTTGTCCCGATGGAGCATTTTAATTTATAATTGAATGCATTTGTTATATTTGTGTTTTATTCATTATTTGAAGTTTTTCATTTATATGATTTATTCATTTGCTATAATTGTAATGTATAGTTTAATGTATTTATTGTTTCTCGGTCTATTTTTATAATATATATTTCTTTGTTTATTATAATTTAAATGTATAGTTTAATTCATTTAATATGTTTCTGTTGTATATATATATATATATGTATTCTTTTTTATGAACGATTATTTGTACATAATGTACAAATTATGTACAAGTCTAATGATAATTGATTAATCTGTAGATGTTTTTTTTTGTTTATTAATTTGAACTAATATTTTAATCTTCATAAAAATAAGCAGAACAACTTTCCTGAGTACCAAGTCAGCATATTAGAATTATTTCTGAAGTGTCATGCCTAATGAAGACTGGAGTAATGGCTGCTGAAAATTCAGCTTTGCTATCACAGGAATATTAAAATTCTAAAATATATTAAACTAGAAAATAGTTATTTTGAATCATCATCATCTTTCACAATATTTGTTTTCCCCCTGTATATATTGGGGGGAAAAATACATTAATACATTTAGCCCAGTGTCCTTCTTTAGACTAATGTGGACATTTAAGGCTATAAAAATATATGTGAATAGATAACTACATGCTATAAATTGAATAGAACACTAACAACACCTGTTTTATTAAATGGAGTAATTTTAGTCAATATTTTTGATGCACACATGTGCCTATTTCACTCTGACCTGGAGGCTGCTATATTTGCATCATGGACATTCATTTCCAGTTCACTCTTTTGGAAAAATACTAAATGAAATCATAATAAAAAAAACATAATGACAGCATCTACCAGGAGGGGCATTTGCGGCTTAGAAATTTGTATTGTATCGAGTAACTTTTATGTTTGTGTTCTGTTACATCTTCAGTATTTCATGAGCTGATTTCATGATCTTCATTGAATATTACACTTACCCAGAAAAATACTCTTTTTACACAGAACTGTAGGCCCTCATGGAAGGCACTTCTGAATATTTTTGAGGTTAAATAATTGTGATGCAAGTTTTCTCTCTCCCCCTGTAGACCTGTTTATGTCTTTTTCAAAACTTTTGTCATTAGGGCAGTAATGTCAAATGTGTATCCATCTTCTGTTTCAATCTAGATGACATGGCGTCCTCAGTACCGTAGTTCCAAGTATCGCCATGTGTTTGGGAAGCCGGCCACAAAAGAGAACTGCTATGATGGTGTCCCCATCACCCGGAGTGTTCATGACAATCACCTCTGCACCGTCAACCCTCGCTTTATCGCCGTCATCACTGAATGTGCAGGGGGTGGGGCCTTCCTGGTACTGTCCATCAATCACGTGAGTGAAACACGCTCATATCTGTGACCAGTACTTAAAATATTTGGACTGTAACTGCTTTTAATACCCTCCTGTTGTGTTTGCGTTATTTAGACCCACATTCAATTTTCAGACTGGTTAACTCTTTATTTCTACTTGAAATTCTTTGAATATTTCTCATGAATGTACACGAAAACGAAAACGGGTTTTCAAGCATCAAAACAATAAGTGTAATACTGCTTTGAATTGTTATTGTTGTTTTTCAGTACATTACAAAGTGTCCCGTTCAATCAAATAGTTTTCCAATAGTCATTCATTTTTACCATGATTTACACAGCCACTAAAATATAATTCAGTGTAACTTCTCAGGCATATTTACCACAAGAATCAGTTTATGGCATTTTAAAAGATTAATTTGTTTTCCCCCAAAGACAACTTACTTGTAATTTTACATTTTTAAATTTTAACACTATTCCATTTTGGCCATTTGTCAGCAATAATTTTTTACTCATTTAAAATGCAATAAAATGTTGTATGCTCACTTATACTTTATATATTTTAATATGTACAGGTCAGAATAAGTATGTTGTTTCAATATTTACATAAATATATGTGTTACACTGAATGACACTGAATGAAAATGTACACCGATCCCACATTTTGACATTTTATTCTTCCCAAACTTATTTTAAACCTTAAAAGTAGACACTTTAGTTGCATTTAATGTGCTTTCTATGTATATAAAAATCACTTTTGTAAAATATCTTTTGATGCAGACATTTAAAAGTCTTTGACCCACTTGCAAAGTTACAACATACAGTACACAACAATTTTTGTAACCACTTTTGTGTCAAATTGCCAAAATTGTTTGGGTTTTTTTTTCACAAATTTTGTATTTTTCATTCTCTGACAAGCTACAATAGAGGTTTCTTGTTTTAGGTAAGTCATTATTATTTTCACAGTGTAAATTTTTGGTAAATTGGATGGAAACAAATGTAGGTCTATTTGACCTGTGACTCAAAAGTTGTACCCAGTTTTTAACATAATGGGAAGGTTAAAGGACAACCTGGCGAGTTACATAAGTTACAGTGTCTTCCCTTTTTCTGAAAACCTTTTTATTATGAGCTTCTATTATTTTACAGCCTAACATACAAAAATAGCTTCTCGCACTCTTTCTTTCTGTCACACACACTCTCCTGCACGCTTACCTGTTCTGACACACTTAGCTCTTTGTGTGATTTTATTGGTCTGTTGACTGTCTCATGTTCAGTCAGATATTACCTCATGTCTCAAGAATGGCACAGGTTACATGAAAGCCTTGAGGCATCTTTCTGTATTGTCTGTCTCTTCTCCTTTCCCCCAACATTAAATGTTGTCTAAAAAAGTAGTGTTATATTATTGTTAACTTAAGTGCACAATTAAATGTGCTTTTGTAGCAAACAACATATAAAATAAAGTGGTCTGACCACACAATACAAGTTAATTCATGTTTCAACATTTCAACATTTTAGTACCTTTACCCACAACCAATGCCCACAGTTGTCAGTTTAGATATGAAAAATGATAAAGGCAAGTTTCGTCACCTGCTAACTGAGTCATTTGTGTTATGTAATTGTTTTTTTGGCTACTAAGGGATGTTCTCCTTGTTGAGACTTGTGTCCTTTGCAAACACATTTCTATGCTATGATTCTTGGTCAAACTTGCAATGACTTATATCTAGTTTTTTTTTGTACTACACTACAAACAGTCTAATCTGTATCTTGTTTTTAGTAAAATATCTAAATAACTGTAGAAAAAGTAAATTGAGAAGCATTTTGGCTTGTTTTCTTTTTCTGAATGTTGAATGTATAATGGAATATAAGTGTTCTCACCAATGTTGTCACTTGTTTTAATATAAATGAGTGAGATTTATACTTACACCAGGCAAAACAAGGCAAAACAAGAAACAGGCTTAAGAAACATTTCTTATTAATAATGTTGCTGAACTGCTTATATCATTGTGGATTCTTTGATAAATATATAAAGTTCAAAAGAACAGTTTTTATATGAAATAGAAGTTTTGTGTAACATTATGTCTTTTCTGTCACGCTTGTTCAATTTAATGTGTCTTTCCTGAATACAAGTATTAACTTCTTTTACAAATCTTACTGTCCCCTACACTGTAAAAAGTGATAAGTTGACTTAACTTAAAAAAATTGAGGAAACCCGTTGCCTTAAAAATTTTAAGTAAATGATAATTAAAAAAATAAGTTAATTGAATTGTCAAGTTCACTTAACTTTAATAAAAAAAATGAAATCATTTTAAGGCAATGGGTTTCCTCAATTTTTTTTAAGTTAAGTCAACTTATCACTTTTTACAGTGTAATTTTTCAAACTGTACATTTTCTAAATCAAGTTTTTATTGCAAACTTTTTTTTTTTGAACACTGAAAATAATATTAACCTAAATAATTAACTGGTTTTATTCAAGTCAAATATGTTATTTGACATTACTTATTCAACTTAAATACATTAAGTTATAACATTTAAGATAATCGCTGGTTACAGACCCCATGGTTCTCTTCTCTATATTTACACAAATATTGGTGTGTAATAATCTTTATATCTTCTCAGACTGGCAAGGTTGACCCTCATCATCCGAAGGTTTCTGGTCACAGGGGCAATGTACTTGACATCAAATGGAATCCCTTTAATGACTTCTGCATAGCATCTTGTTCAGAGGACACCACAGTAAGTGTGGACATAATGTGCATACAATCACAGCACAAATTCAGACTGGTGCATGTTCACATTTTACTGACTAGAATAGATATGAATATGTCATATCCCACCTTCATATCAGTACACTGTAAAAAGTGATAAGTTGACTTAACTTATGAGGAAACCCGTTGCCTTAAAATTATTAAGTAAATAATAATTTAAAAAAATAAGTTAAGTGAATTGTCAAGTTCACTTAACTTTTTTTTTTTAAATTATTATTATTATTTACTTAATAATTTTAAGGCAACGGGTTTCCTAAATTAAAAAAAAAAAAAAAAGTTAAGTCAACATCACTTTTTACAGTGTAGCTGAATTCAGACAGACGTTCTTGATACATTTTAAGATTGTTTTCACATGTATACAGCTTATCAATTGTGCCCATGTTTGTTGTTCAGGTAAAGATCTGGGATATCCCTGAACATGGTGTTTTTAAGAACATCACAGTGCCTCGGAAGGAGCTGCAGGGTCATTCACGACGTGTCGGACTCATTGAATGGCATCCCACTGCCAACAACATCATTTTCAGTACTGGCTACGACTACCAGGTACTTAACCTATACACATACTTTCTCATGGAATGAAAACAGACAAGATTTCTGTGAACTGGCCCCCAGGTAGACATTTAAAATATTCACAGTGATAATAAGCTCTTGGCACACATCACCATTTTATAATCCTAAACTTCCTTTCCAGTGGTCAGATAGTTGTATGGTTTCGGTGTGTGAGCGAAACAAATAAAATACTCACCAGCAGCTGAGTTTTGGTATATTTAATTTATAACTTGAAAGAAACCCAAAAATCTGCAGTGACCTTATTAATATTGGAAGAGAGGCTGAGGGATCTCTTAAATAAATGATACAGCAATTAGTTAGCCAAGCAGTGTTCCAAAAACACTAATATATATATATATATATATATATATATATATATATATATATATATATATATATATATATATATATATATTAAAGCAGCAGTGAGACATTTTATGATGACACTTTTATTGAAAGTATATTTTTCTGAAAGTATTTTTCTTTAAGCCTCCATTTATCCTTATGTTTTGTTTGTGGCTTATTTTATTAAACATATAATTTCAAACTTTACAAGAACTTTAAAAAGCCTAAACTCAGTATCTAAATTTAATATAGCTGTATCAGCAGGGAATTTGCCTGTTCAACATTACATCCTGAGTCAGTTTTTCTATACTGAAACTTGTTTGGTCAAGAGAAATAAAATAGGGCAACACAGCCTTTTTTATTCTAGCTGTAATAGATGCTTATTTTTTATATTAAACATTGAGCTCTAATATTACCCTTTATGTACTGTATTTGTTGTCCCTTTTACAGCCCTATTAGTATTTACTTTTATTTCAGATCTGTAGTAATAGTATAATGATATAATATAATCAGAATAATTAAATAGTTGTTGACCCTGGGTGTAGATTTTAATTTTATTGATTCCTTTTTGATCAAGAAACAGATAAGCTAACTGTTTAGGTTCATCTAAAGTTAAATTAGATTTTAGTTAAACATCTGATGCCTTTTCGTGTCTGGATGTGTTTTCATTCCATATTGCAGTACATTTCCTGGATGATTGGAGCCAGACTGTTTCATTGTTTCTAAATCATGATTTCTTGTCTAAGTAAATTTACACTGACTGTGTGCATTTGCGACTTCCCACCTCCATTTGTTGCCCATTCTCCTCCACCCAGCCAGCCTTAGAACAAAAGTGGTTTTAAGCATCACTGTTTCCCAATCTTCTTTTTCATGGTCCCCCGCCCTTTCCTCATTTTTTTCTGTTTGAGTTTTTTTTTTTTTTTTTGTGCTGTCCTGAGGCAGTGAAGGTGGGTGTTGAACAACAACCTTCACAGCGCATATGCACACTCACAGTATCTCACATTCCTTGCACTGTTTCTGCAGAAACTGTAGGATTCTTGTAAAATGTCTCTACAAAAAATGATAGTTTGCAGTGATGCCATTCAGAAGTTTGAGGTTGGTAAGATTTTGAACATTTTTGAAAGAAAAGACACTATTTATCATAATCAAGAAGACAGTAAAACAGTAATATTGTGAAATATTCTCATGATTTAAAATAAGTAGTTTCTGTTTTAAAATATTTTAAAATGCAATTTATTTCTGTAATGCTAAGTTATAGTGTCAGCAGCCATTAGGCTACTTCAGTCTTCAGTGTCACATGATCCTTCAGAAATCATTCTAATATGCTGATTTAGTCCTCAAGAAACATTTCTTCTTATTATTTTATTAATGTTGAAAACAGTTGTGCTGCTTAATGTGAAAATTTGTGAAAACGGTGACATATTTTTACAGAATTCTTTGATGAATACAAAGCTCAAAGGAAAAGCATTTGTTAAAAATAGAAATCTTTTGTAACAATTAAAAAAACACTTACCGACTTCAAACTTTTGAACGGTATAGTGTATACATTAGATGTCAGTAAATGTGACTTAATTTACCTTAAGTTTTTTTTGTTTGTGTGTTGATGAGTAGGTTATGGTGTGGAAGCTCGATGTTCCTGAGCAGGTGATCAAGAACCCTGTGCGGTCCATCAGTGTGCACTCAGATGTGGTTCTGTCCATGTCCTTCAACACAGACGGCAGCAGGCTCGCCACCTCTTGTAAGGACAAGAAGATCAGAGTGATTGACCCACGTACTGGCACCCTTTTACAGGTGTGTTGCCTTTAGCCTGATGTTCTTCTCTATCGGTCATGCATATGTTTTTGAGGCTCATATCATTATTATTCAATGCAACTTTAACCCAGTAATTAGCCCTACACTTAATTTTGATTATGAGCTGAGACACACGGCATATCATATGTGTACTTGCACAGAAATGCACTTCCCCTTGGCTGCCCCTCTGACACCACACATCCAAAACTAACACCTTTAAACCTTTACCCAGAGGTCAGCATCAACTCAGAGTCTTACATTCACACTGTAGTGTCTCTTCATGTGACTCAGATGAACACAAGACTTCAGTTCATGATTTATGTCATTTTATAGGACATGGTTGATTGATTTTTTTTCACCAAGTATATTTTTTATGAAAGAGAATGTGCGTTTATTTTTAAATCTCACTGAAGTGTAATGTGTGATTTCAGGAGACCAACTGCAAATCACACAAAGCCAGTAAAGTGCTATTTCTTGGAAACCTGAAAATGCTCCTCTCCACGGGCAATTCACGCTGGAACCATCGTCAGATTGCACTTTGGGATCAGGTGGGTGATTCTCAAAACAGGCTTCTTTATTTTTCTTTATTTGTATAAAAACACACAGCATGTCTTCTTTTTAGGGCAAATTTTTCATTCATTATTTGAAATAAATTCTTGATCAGAGCAACTATGGCTAGCCTGTCACCTATAAAACAAGACCGTAACCATGTCTTTAACATTAGGGAACCATTTTCCCATAATGGTATAAAGTATAAAAGAATAGAATGGTAAAGGAAATAGTAGGCCTAATTCTAGTAGGGAAGTAATCATTTTGAACCATTTGCAAACAATATTTTAAAATATGAACTATGCTGGGCAATAAAAGTTTTTGTGTACATAATATATGTGTGTGTACTGTGTATATTTATTATGTATATATAAACACACACATACAGTGTATATTTAGAAAACATTCACATATATTTACGTGTATATTTATATTCATATAATGTATATTATTTATAAATATATTTAATATATAAACATATATTGAATATATACATGAATGTGTGTGTATTTATTCTAAAACACATCTTATTTGTATACCTAATATGTCAAAAACACAAAACATTTATAACACACTGTGACATTCAGTTAGGAATTATATGAATCACATAAATGATACCAAAACATATTTGTTTATGTGAAATATCATATTTCAAAACATAAAAATATCAAGTAGTTTGCATCACGGGATATTGTTTTTATTGTAAAACAGTTGTCAAATTTTGTGCTGATATTGCTTCTGTGAACAGTAAACTCCATTTACTTTGATTTGATTAGCCATCTTTTTCATTTTGACATTGGCAAGTGCTATTAGATGGCTGACTTTCCTTACTTAAAGGGGTCATGGGATGCAAAATTCACTTTTACATGTTGTTTGAACATAAATGTGTGTTGGCAGTGTGTGTGTACACATCCACCCTATAATGATTAAAATCCACCTATTTTTTTTTTTTTAATCCCTATAAATACTACCCCCTTTTTCAAATCAAGCCGTTCTCAGATGTTTGGCTGTGTGACGTCACACAGACCCAGGCCCCTCCCACAATTGTTGATCGACACGGCCATCTTACCTTAGACCCACCCTGAGTGAGCTGTCATCAGTCAGCCGTTGTTTCAACGTGGTGTAGACAAGAATGGCTCCTAAGTGACTGGGGCGTTCTGTTGTTAGATGTAATAATGAACATAGCAGTCATCATTTACTCCCGACGTCTGAGCCGCTGAAAATGCGGTGGATTATGTTTGTTTGTGAAGGGAATGCGCCCCCGATCTGCCTAAATGTGTCTATGTTCGTGCGAATCATTCATGATCCAGCCTCACAGAAGTGAGTATAAGGTTCTTTTATGAATCTTTGCATATCGCCTTTCCTAATAACGTGCTAGTTAGCAAGTTCCATGGCTAAAGTAAACAGTACGGCTCATCACTCCACAGAAGAGAGGGGTGGGGGGGGGAGAGCTCATTAGCATTTAAAGGGAAATGCAACAAAACGGGTTGCTGTGAAAAGAGCTGATTTTAACAAGGTAAAAATGGTGTTTTTTACACTACCATTGAGAAATTCTAACCAAAGAATGTTATAGATTTTTCATTAAAACCCTAAAGATTCATATCAACTTGTGGAAAATGGGCATCCGATGACCCCTTTAAATTCAAGCAGATCTGATGAAAGCTATAAGACAAGTTCAAAAAAGTACATTTTCAACAAAATTCTAACTGATTTTTCTTTGGAAACTGAAACCCTTGGGTGCATTAAACTTAGCATAACCAAAGGAATGGGTGAGGGAAAAAAAACAGGAATTAAACAGGAATTATACTTTACCGTTCAGAAGTTTGGCACCAGTAAGATTTTTTTTCCCTCAGTCTAGTATACTTTTAACTGACACTTTTGAATAATTTTTTGCATATTGACTGATCAAAATCTTACTGACCTACTGACCTCAAAAATTTGAAAAGTAGTGTGTGTGTGTGTGTGTGTGTGTGTGTGTGTGTGTGTGTATATATATATGTATGCAATACAGTTCATTATATTATTTCATATTTTTTACTAGTAGTGGCACTAGAGTGTTAGAGATAAACACTCCAAATTTTGACTTTTCACAAACAGAGGAATTCGCTATGGGGAGTTATCTGTGTTCACATCTAAATATCTGTGACATTTTTGTCACTTTTGGTGGCATATTATGTGCCCTAAGCCCTGGTTCATTTCTGACTGTTTGGAATGGACCTGTCGTCTATATACAAGCTCTGTTCTGACAAGTTCATCCTCAGACAGACATTTTTAAGAAGCAGTATAAGTAATAAGCTAATCATCACTTTAGATTTCCCCCTAGTGTTACAATCATGACATAGCAGTTATTTTACTGACCATTACAATGCGACCCATATATATTCCTGAGATGAGTTAAATATGGATCAAATGTAGTAATATCTTTACATTGGTATTTTTGGTGGTTTTGCTTATAAATAATAATAGAAAAATTGTAATCTAACAGTATTAGATAGGTTAAGTGCCAAAATCACATGTGCGTTTGTGTTCTGCAGGAGGACCTCTCTCAGCCATCTTATTCAGAGGACTTGGACGGCTCCTCTGGCGTTCTCTTCCCGTTTTATGACCCTGACACACACATGCTTTACATAGCTGGAAAAGTGAGTACATATAACCTCAACTAACAGATTGGCACGTAGTTTTTTACTGCTGTATTGATGATACAGGTTATTAATGGATAACACAATCCTCCTTTAATCTTTAGGGTGATGGAAATATCAGATACTATGAAATCAGCCCAGAGAAGCCATATGTGCACTATTTGACTGAATACCGGTCTCATCTACCACAGAAGGGAATGAGTGAGTACTATATGTATAGTTTACATGTATACACACAAAAACATACTCATAACAACATCATAAATCTATTACCCTATTTCAACATTCCTTTGCACAAGTAGTCAAAACATCAGCACAAATCGGCATCTACAATCATTTGAAACTGTTGCACTTTTTTTTTCACTTTTTTCTTCACAGGTTTGGTAAGTAAATGGTTTAAATACTTTAGATGTCAGAGAAGTACTGTACTATATTTTACCTTCAGCTGGAGCAGATACACACACACACATATTTATACTAGTCAAGTCGAGTCAAGTCACTATTATTTGTATAGCGCTTTTAACAATGCAAATTGTGTCAAAGCAGCTTTACTTCAGCTTGATATAAAGCTGGGTTGCTTTATATCAGCTTTACAGTATTTAGACGGGGAAATAGTGTGTCGAAATAGTGTCATTCTCCTCTGACCAGACAAAATCAGCAGTTTAAATCTAGGCTAAAGCAGAGTCAGATTGTGCAGAGGACTCATCTGGTTCCTGTGGTCTTGTCCCAATGGCCCTCTAGGAGACAGGGTCTTCACTGGGGATCATGCTGCCTTCACATGCTATCGGAAATTTCCTATTTCCCACTTATGAAGTCTTGATTACGAGCTTGTCATATTCAAGTGCTTTAATGTCGGAAAGGATAAAATGTTGCATCCCATTGGTTGACAATCATATAAACATTCACCGCGCTATACATGCAGTTTGCTGACAATTCTGGAATTTCGGTCAAATACATGCTTATTTCACTGCTTATAAAACATACAATATACTTCGCATGATCGTTCATATCTAGCCTATAAATACACTACTTTAGCGACAAGACAAAGGGATGTAGTTGTTGTGAGAACAGCATTGACAGCAGCGATGGTTGTTCCCTCCACCATGTTTAAAGTTTATGACCCGCCCAACTTGGAAACTTGGGTATCAAAATTATTTCCAAATTTTCCAGTAGTAAATACAACTTGAGAAGCTGTTCATGTCCAATTTCCGATTTGGAAGCTCGTATTTATGATAATTCCGATAGCACATGAAGGTAGCATCAGTCTCTGGGGCTCATCTACTTGTCCTGGTCTCCACTGATGTTCAGGGCTGTAGAGGTCATCTCTAGGTGCTGATCCACCATCTGATCTGGATATGGAGTGGATCCGAGTGGCTGCAGTGACCCTCTGATCTGGATACAGTCTGGATCTGGGTGGCTATGGTGACCTCGGAATAAGAAAGAAACAGACTAATATTAGCGTAGATGCCATTCTTCTAACAATGTAACAAGTACATCGGGTGTTTTGGGAAGTGTTCTCGGTTCCTAACAATCCTTTAACGGATTTGAATTATAGAAATGCGATAGTGTATTATGTGTAAGCCAAGTTAAAGAGATGGGTCTTTAATCTAGATTTAAACTGACAGACTGTGTCTGCTTCCCGAACAGTGTTAGGTAGATTGTTCCAGAGTTTGGGCGCTAAATAAGAAAACGATCTCCCGCCCACAGTTGATTTTGATATTCTAGGTATTATCAAATGGCCAGAGTTTTGAGATCGCAGTGGACGTGAAGGACTACAGTCTGATAAGAGCTCACTCAAATACTGAGGTGCCAAACCATTCAGGGCCTTATAGGTAATTAGCAAGATCTTAAAATGTACATGATGTTTAATAGGGAGCCAGAGCAGTGTTGACAGAACCGGGCTAATGTGGTCATACTTCCTGGTTCTAGTAAGAACTCTAGCTGCTGCATTTTGAACCAGCTGGAGTTTGTTTATTAAACGTGCAGAGCAACCACCCAATAAAACATTACAATAATCTAGCCTCGAGGTCATGAACCCATGAATTAATGTTTCTGCATTTGACATTGAGAGCATAGGTCGTAATTTAGATATATTTTTAAGATGGAAAAATGCAGTTTTACAAATGCTAGAAACATGTTTTTCGAAGGAAAGATTGCTATAAAAAAGTACACCAAGGTTCCTAGCTGATGGCGAAGAATTTACAGAGCAGCCATCAAGTATTAGACAGTGATCTAGGTTATTACATGCAAAAGTTTTTGGTCCAATAATTAACACCTCTGTTTTTTCAGAATTTAGCAGTAAGAAATTGCTAGTCATCCAGTTTTTGATATCAACTATACATTCCGCTAGTTTTGCAAATTGTTAAGTATCATCAGCATAACAGTGAAAGCTAACACCATGTTTCATAAAGATATCTCCCAAGAGTAGCATGTAAAGTGTGAAAAGTAAGGCGCCAAGTACTGAGCCTTGAGGTACTCCATACTGCACTTGTGATTGGTATGATACTTCTTCATTTACTGCCACAAATTGATGGTGGTCAGATAAGTACGATTTGAACCATCCACTTCCTCTAATGCCAACATAATTTTCTAGTCTATTTAAAAGAATGTTGTGGTCGATAGTGTCAAACGTGGCGCTAAGATCCAGTAGCACTAATAGAGAGATACAACCACGATCAGATGATAAAAGCAGGTTGTTTGTAACTCTAATGAGAGCAGTCTCTGAACTATGATATGGTCTAAAACCTGACTGGAAATCCTCACATATATAATTTTTCTCTAAGAAGGAACATAGTTGTGATGATACTACCTTTTCTAATATATTTGACAAAAAAGGGAGATACAATACTAATTGTACATTTTTTTAGAGCATGTTCAGCTTCATCTTTATGAACCCCAAAACATGCACATGCCACTTAAGTGTACTCAAAGAGACTTAACACTTTAAAAAGTGCACTTTGTAGTAACGTCAAATGAAAAGTTAAAAGTACATATCAAATCATTGTTTTAATAATCGTACTTTATGTGTTGGCTAACATAATTAAGCTCATTCATACTTGATTGTAATTTTAACTGCTGTGTTATTTGAAATTACTTTTAATATATTACTATACAGTTCATATATTTTAAATTGTGACTTCAGAATCAGAACATGTCTATGCATTCTCTTCCAGGTGTCATGCCAAAGAGAGGTCTTGATGTCTGTTCCTGTGAAATCTTCAGATTCTACAAGCTAGTGACAATCAAAAGTCTCATAGAGCCTCTATCCATGATTGTGCCACGAAGGGTATATACACAATTCTGTTCACACATGCATTCAAATACAAAAGAATATGACAAAAAGTAGAGCTAGTTCTCACTTGACTATGCTATCCTTGTTGATGAGGATCCCTAGCAGTCTCACAGATGTTATTGTATTCTGTTCTGCAGTCAGAGTCCTATCAAGAGGACATTTACCCCATGACAGCTGGGAACAAGCCTTCCATGACAGCAGATGAGTGGATCGGTGGTCTAGACAAAGGTTAGAGTCTAATAAAAATAAAATATTTATATATTCATTTATTGGTCATATGTTTTGTGTCTCTTATGCTCACCAAGGCTTCATTTATTTGGTCAAAAATACAGTAAAAACAGTAATATTTTGAAATATATACTAATATAATATTTTATATCTGCCTAATATTTTTGTGGAAACTATGATAAATCAGGATTCTTTGAAAAACAGGAAGTTCCAAAGAACAACATTTATTTGAAATATACATATATTTTTTGTAACGAGTGTTTACAGTCACTTTTAAATCATTTGAATGCATCCTTAACTGTTTTTTTTTTTTAAATGGATGGTTGTGTATGCATTATTGATAATGTCATAGAAATAATAAAGCAGTTTTTTTTTTTAGAGATTCAGAGAATAGAACTTAATTACTTGCTCTGCAGGTCCGGTGATGATGTCTCTGAGGCCTGGAAGTAAACTGGATTCATATGTGGAACTGGGCTTAGGGAAAGACCCAACAGACTCGATGGAGACACAGCATTCTTGCAGTCGGCCAGGACTATCACTGCTGATTCAGGAACAGCTGGATGCCAAAGAAGGGAACGCACGTAAAGAATCCCCCCCTACCTCGCTGCTCCCATCCACAGATGAAAAGAGCAGCTCTACAACCTACGTCAGCAATGGACAACTAGATTCCACGCGCTGCTCGCCACCAAAAACAGAGAATGAGGTATGCTACATACAGCTTATAGCAATGACCAGGTATCCCCCTTAGCTAAGGGGCTACTTGCATAAAAGGTTTTCATACTTCCCTCTAATGTGTGTTTATGTATGTGTTTCTGCATATAGCTACGACAAATGTTTTATAAGCAGCAGGAAGAGATCCGAAGGCTGAAGGAGCAGCTTAACCAGAAGGATGTGCGAATTAAACAGTTGGAACTGGAGATCAAAAATGTGAGAAACTCACAAGCCAATCTTTAAAAGAAACTGTAGTACATCACACTGTCAAAAGTCTTGTCTGCTTCACTAACATTCACATAAAAAAATGTTCTGCCTCATGAATTATGCTGTAAAGGTGTGGCTACATTTACAGAAGTCCAGTCATTTCTAGAGGAATCCTTGCGATCGGGAGTTTTGTTTGACGGCAAAACAGTTCAGTCCTCAGAGATTTTGTTTGTGTTCAAGTTGGTCACACGAATTTGAGCCATTGACCAATAGAAAGCTGCTTGGATTGAAAGTGACTCTGTGCTTCATGCATCGCTACACTTCTGACAATGGACAATAGACCTTTTTACCCACAAAATTTCGCTAATGCGACGGCGCCTTGAGGAAACACATGGGCTACATCTCTTTATGGAAAGTCATTCCTTGTATGCACGTTTTGTGCACAAATATACTGTTCAACCTTCATGGAAATTTTTAGTAGACTTTAGCACTATGCAAACTTTTTTTTAGCTTGTGATCAGACTTGTTTAAATGTTTTGTTTGTTTGTTTTATTACTATTTTAAAAAATGGCGTAAATGAGCATACGTGTGTTTTGTTTTATAAATTAGGTTATTTGAAATTTAGCTTGAATATAATTGTAATGAGATTTCTTTTTCAGATTAATTTTCTATTTAAATTTCTGTGCAAATGGATGAGTGATGTGGGGTGAAAGTTTGATAATAATTATGCAAGTGAAACATTTTTAGAACAAAGGGAGGTAAATTTGAAAATGTAATACACATGTGCATTATCATGTTATGTTTAAGATATTTACTTTTTTGTGTTTTCAAATGCTGATAAAAGAGTTTTCCAAATCCCAGCATGCACTGAAGTGGTAGCATTGAGGGAACTGGCTGGGGTTCACACAATATCTAAGGAAAGTCAGGTTTAGGTTCAGTAATTCCTTCAAGTGTATGGGCCATCCAAAATCCCATTCTGCAACATGCTTGCTATGAACTGCCAAACTGTTCAAAATGCATGAAAGTACCACCACATTTTATTGGTTTACCGTGTTTAAAAATAGTCGTCCATTAGGAGCCTTTCACAAATTTGAACAAGCCATACTTTTTACTAATTATTTTAATAATGTTCTGTTTATATATGGATCTGTATATGCACATGTCAGAATATATAATCGAATAAGAGGGTAAACATTCTATTTTAAGTGTTGTTGCTGAAATATTTAAAGATATTTACTAAATGTTGTCCAAACAACCTTGATTGCAGTCTTTTCTTTTTTAATCCTAAACTAAAATAAATACAATAATTTGGGCTATCGGATAAAATAGCCAAATAAAGAGGCTTTTGGAGACTCAATAAGGCATTCACAAATAAATGTTTGTCACAACTATACTCAACATATAGGTTTCATTTAACATTAGTTAATATGAACTAACAATGAACAAGACTTCTACATTATTTATGGTTACACTTTATTTCGATAGTCCACTTTAGACATTCTACTAACTATAAGTAACTTTGTAACTACATGTCAACTACATGTCAACTAATTGTCATTAATTTGCAACTACATGTCTACTAACTCTCAGTAGGGTAGGTTTAGGGTTAGTAGAATAAGTTGACATATACTTGCAAAGTTTCTCATAGTCAGTATGTTGTATGTTGTGGACCCTTCAAAATAAAGTGTTAGAAGTTATTAAGCAGACAGTCTACTAATACTCTAATGACTGCCAGTTGACATGTAGCTACAAAGTTACTTACTGTTAGTACAATGTCTAAAGTGGACTATGGAAATAAAGTGTTACCTTATTTATTATGCTGGTTTGTTACAGAAAAACATAAGATGATTTAAAAAATATGAAATCTAGAAAAGTAATGTGTGATGGATAAAACCTCGATGATCTTTATAAGAACCGACAAAACAATTCTATTTCATGAAAGAGAATTTAGTTGCTGCCTTCTAGTTTAATCTAAAATGGGCCACTTTATTAAATGACATATATTTTCATAATTTCTTTTAAGACTAGTCAAGTCATTTCGAAAGAATCCAGATTTAAGCCTGGATATGTCATTTTCAATTGTACATCATATTCAGAGCTGGGTAGTAACTGATTACATGTAATCTGGATTATGTAATCAGATTCCAAAAATGAAGTACTTGTAATTAGAGTAAGTTACATTTTAAAATACTCGTAATCAGACTACAGTTACTTTTTTATGGATTACATGATTACATATTATTCAAACAATAGCAATAACGTATTCATAATTCATTGATTCTCCCTAATTTCTCTTTTTCATCTTATAAATTTTCCTTTCTAAAATAGCCTACCGATTATATACATATTATATATGTATATATAGCCCAGTTTTGTGGACATTCACACAAAGATCAGTCATTAGTCAGGTGTCGACAGCATTGGACCACTGGATTTACAAAAATCATTTCAGGTTTAAGAAGGGTTTCAACGTTGCATGAACTACTGATGGACACATTCATTTTTATTTAAATTATTACTCTGTAGGTTTTTTAACCATGTATTATTAATTATAATTAACCAAATGCACATATTCACGTTATTTCTTAGTTACATGTAATGCAGGCATTCCAAAACTTTTTTTCATCCAAACCTTATTCACCAAATATATTTGCTTTAAGTACCCCTTAGATTTTAAAATAAATAAGTATCACATTTGCATGTCCACGGTTTCTTTGATGTTGAGTAATGATCACATTGCATGCAGGTAAATAAAAATATTTAATCTTTTTTAGTAAGTGTTGTAATTAAAACAAACACTATAGAAATACAAAGACGGTTCACTCCTATACTTATGAATGGGAGAAACTGCAACGCACAATATGGAGGAATAGTCCCACCTTCTAAAAGAAAGAGCCAAATTTCCCATAGAAACCTGACTAGACCAGCCAATGAACATGAGCAGTCATAAGCACATTATTACTCCGCATGCGCATTGGCTGGTCTAGCCTGAAAAATAAGCTTTGTAACGCTATTTGAGTATAAGAAACAACATTTATGGGGCAATTAATTTCAGATTTTTGTTGCTGATTTGACATGTTATTTAATCGTGAGTTCAGCGAGCAGTTTTTGAGATTTCTGGATTCCCCCGTTCTTTAAGATAGGTCTTCTACGAGCTGCCCGGGACATTGCAAATATGGCCGCTGAGTGAAGAGACTTTCCTCGAAACGGAGTTTGTTTTAAAATGATTTCTTTTCATTTTAATATTTTATGATTTAATTCATTGTCAGCTTTTCTTTAAACTCACAACTCCTCTGCAGTTCTTTTATGAACCCTAGTTTGGGAAACCTTGATGTAATATAATGCTTAATGCACTTCATGTTGTTAATTACAATGAATGGAACAAGTTTTCTTACTCTTTGCATTTTTTACATCATTATGGTACAAGATAATGCTATTTAAATCAATGTTATAAACGAGTTAAATCAAAAGTAATCTAAAAGTAATCTAAAAGTAATCTGATTATATTACCTAAAATGTGTAATGTAACGGATTATGTTACTGACTACAATTTTTGTCATGTAATCTGGAATCAGTAACGGATTACAATTTTTAAGTAATCTACCCAGCTCTGGTCATATTATACAAAAAGTTTCGGTAACACTTTAGAATAGGGAACACTTATTCACTATTAACTATGACTTTTCCCTCAATAAGTTCCTAATTTGCTGCTTATTAATAGTTAGTAAGGTAGTTGTTAAGTTTAGGTATTGGGTAGGATTAGGGATGTAGAATAAGGTCATGTAGAATAAGGCATCTAAATGGCTAATATTCTAGTAATATGCATGCTAATAAGCAACTAGTTAATAGACCCTAAAATAAAGTGTTACCAAAGTTTCTATAAATGAGCAAATGTGTGGAGCACATGTCTGGTTTGCTATCCTTATGGGGACTCTCCATAGGCGTACTGCTTTTTCTACTGTATAGACCTTATATTCTATCACCCTACACCAACCCTACACCTAAACCTACTCCTTACAGGAAACTTTCTGCATTTTTAGATTGTCAAAAAACTTAATTCTGTGTAATTTATCAGTTTGTTTACCCGTGGGGACCTCAATTTAGGTCCCCACTGTGACACGAGTCCCCATTAGTCTGTGTGTATTCAGGTTTAAGTCCCCACCTGAATAGAAAAATAGGTACGCACACACACACACATTCCATTCTTTTTTCACAAATTGCGGGAATTTCACTGGATTGTAATGGCCTCTGTTCCACTTATATTTAAAATAAACCGTGACTTACTTGGTATCCGTTTCCAGGCAGTTTAAGTGATATTCATGTCTGTCTCTCAAGCACACACAGCTTTGACAGACTGATCAAAATTATTTGAATTTATTCAGTTAAGTAAATGCTGTTTAAATGCATGTTATTTCCATTCATACCTTGATCAAATTGCTAATTCATCTTATTGTAACACTCAAATTCACAGACTCAAACACTTTTTACACATTTCTTGTAATGCCATATTCAACAAAACTAAAGAAGTGTTGACATGGAGAGAGTCTGACATTAATCTAAATATTACTAGAATCAGAGTATGAATTATATATACTGTTGAGGGGGCAAAATAAAAGGTTATGGGAGTAAGAATCTAGAGGTGCAGGTAAAGTTCCTGAATTTTTCTCCAGAGTGAAAAACACAAATCAGTTTACATGTTGCATTACATTTTCATTGTTAAATTATTTAATAGAATTTATTTTAATAATTTTGAGACATCTTCTGGCTCCTTTTGAAGTTTACTCAGGCACCCTAAAGTGGGTCCCAGGCCCTTGGTTGAGAATTTGTAGCCTTGCCTGTGTTTATAAGAATACTGTAGTCTTGCAGGTGTGTCCTCCATGATTCATTACCACAATTATTATACCCCACTGAAAATGGCAATACAATAGTAATAAATTCCAAACAAACCATATGAACAATATACATTTTACAATGGGTATATATTACATATATTATTTCTTGTAGGCTCTTAAGAAATTCAACAGAACAAGTATGTGGACACCAGTGGGACTGTATTGTGACCTGTAGGATCCCTGCACAAACAAACACACATTTCTGTGTAACCACTGACAGTCAGTAACCAAAAGATGTGGTGCCCTCATGTTGCTGAGAGCGGAAACACAACCATTCTCATCAGTTACAGAAAGTGAAGGTGATTTGGAATTAATTTGTCTTTAAACCTATTTTGAAAAATAAACAAAAAAACTAAATAACATCATAACTTCCATAAAAGGTTTCACAACTGTTTTACTGTTCATATTTAGCTGATAAAGCCTTTAATAACCATTTAATAGCAGATTTCTACTGTGAAAAATTACCCCACCTGTTACAAAAGGTCATTATACATCGAATGAACTGTATCTTTTTCTTCTGGGCAAAAAACAGTGAAAATATTCGTTAGCTGTTTTTACTCGAGGCATTCAGGTTTGGGTTCACGCAGAAACTGAATGAATCAAAGCAAATCCTGGGAAATATCCACTGGAGAACAACTAGCCCCAAAATCCTTTAGATTTGACAAAAAATGTTTATAAATACCAGTTTTAAAGTGCTTCATTAAAATATTGTTCAGCTTTTCAGTAATTTGTTGTGAATACAATATGTTAAAGTCACATGAAACATATACAAAGTATGACAGGATCATATGTAGAACTACAGGAGTTTGAGCAGCTCCTCCCTTTGTACTCTAAATACTATATTTATCATCTGACTCTTGATTGGATTTGATCAAACATTAACAGATTTCCCAACATGCATCTTCTAAGAACACTTGTGATTTGTTTTTAAAGAGTCTTTGATATTTATGACTATATAAGTTTGTCACTGCATTTTGATTACATTACAAATTATTAGTCAAAGCCATTTAGACCGGAGCACTTCAAGACACACATATACATATAATTAAATAATTAAAAGTCATAGATTTATCAATTTAAAACAATGAAGAAGAGTAAACTTGAATGACGATCTCTTCCAACTTGGTTGTTTGATTGTATTCAAGAAAATAATAAAATTAAAATAGAAAATAAGGCACTTCAACATGAAAACAAGCAATACTTAACTGTGCATCTATTGAAAATGATCAGCTGCGGTTTTACTGTATCAGGCAATGACTGTCTCGAGACAAACATGGGTCTCTCAAACTCTCATTGACAGTCTTCAAATAAATGTTAAGACAAAGGACAGAGAAATAGGAGAGTGAGCAAAGCACAAAATGTTATTTTATTTACAAAGTTTTTGTCTTACAGAAAGTAAAAATGTAGCTACAACCTTGATTTGTGCCACAGACTGCCACACTAAAATTATGGCCCGCTTGTCACACAGTTGCTATAGCAATCTTATTGGGAAATTTGGAACAAAAACTAAAGGGGGAGGAAATGTCAACAAAAAAAGAAAGGGAAAAAAAACAAAAAACAAAAAAAAACAACACTTTCAACAAAATATTAAAAGCACAGACCCAAAACTAAATACCAGTCCCCAAAGTCCCCAGAGGTTTTGAAACACAAACGGGCAGGGGATTGACAGTGGACTTGTGGAATGCTGAGTAAGCCACCGATCCAGAAGGCTTTCATTCAGCTCGTAGGCTCCATATGAACAGCTCCACCCGTCCGGTACAGTCTTGCCCCCACAGGGAGCTTAGCGCTTGGGTAAAGGGGGAGTTGTGGAGGGGAAGAAAGGTTGATGGGATAGCCAAGTTGTTGAAAAGGAAGGAGAGGGTAGGGTTGGTAACGGAGTTGTTCATTGGCTCTTAATCGTCCTCCTCATCGTCGTCATCATCATCTTCATCGTCTGCTTCTCGTTTTCTCTTCTCACCCTTGCCTCCTTGCTCTTCTTCTGAGCGAGACGAAACAATTACTTTTTAAACACTCACACACCAAAGGAAGCAAACCAAGTCATAAATTTTTTTTTTTTTTTTAAAAGTGGCCATTCCAATACAACTCACCATCATCGTCGTCGTCATCGTCATCATCTTCATCATCCTCTACTTCTCCATCCTGACCAAAGTCTTCCTCCTGAAACCAACAAGCCCATGTAATTAAATCAGCTGTTCTGTTTTATTAGTTTCCAGAAGCAACACATAAATTTTAACTTGTACCTCGTCCTCTCCACTGCCATCCTCATCATCCTCCTCGCCTTCAACCTCATCTTCATCGTCATCATCATCTTCCTCTTCGTCAAACTCCTCCTCCTCTCCATCTTCATCCTCCTCCTCTTCTCCTTCTGTATATAGTGATATTAACGAACATTGCTAACCCCCAAAAAACTCGACAGTTGTTCAAACACTGAAACTTATATATATATATATATATATATATAAATAAATAAATAAAAGTCTGGCCAAACACACCCTCATCATCATCGTCATCGACCCCATCTCCATCAGCTTCTCCGTCCGAGTCCGACGCCTCACGGTCATCCATATCATAGCCGTCTAGATATGTGAGCTGTGGAAGGAGCTTGAAGACGCTTTCCCGATAGTCATTCAAGTTTGTGACTTCGCAATTGAAAAGGTCGAGACTCTTCAGATGGTCGAGTTTTTTCTGCCAAAGTGAACAGATGAATCGCATAACTGTACAATTCTTTTAAATATCATCGCAGCAGAAAGTTAGTCTTACAGGTTTGGAATGACATGAGGATCATTTCCATTTTTGGGTGACCTGCTGCTTTAACCCTGTAAAGCCTGACATATAAATAGTCAGAACTTTTTTTTTTTTTTTTAATTTAACAGTTTATTGAACCAAACAGTTTAAAGAAACAAACAAAAAAAAACTTTTAAACATCATAGTTGATACATCAGGCTTTTATGGCTCATATAGTATAACAGAAGAACATGGAGCTCATACTCCAAAAAACACCTACATTTATTTAGAGACCCAAACTGCACAGAAATATGCAGTTTGGTGCATTTGCCAATATTTATATGACCAAAAGTTGGATGAACTTCTAACAGCTTGTACTGCAAATCAATGAGATCCAGCAGATTAATTATAATGAAAATGGATATTTACATGCATTTTATATATCTCCCGATAATGTCTTTGTCTTAGTATAGTATTTAAATGCTTTGTTTTATGCTCAGTGCAATAAAATGTATAAATAAATGTGTATAGCATTTAACACTCCAAATTTAACATGATCTTTCTAAAACATTATGTATGGATAATCCAGTGAACCCAAGTTGCTTCAGTCCAGTAAGTGTTCATCTTACAATATTAATAAGAGCATAACGTTTTTTCTTATGCTTACTTATATATATATATATATATATATATAAAAAATAATAATAATAATTTACGATTTCAATGCACGAAATACACTGAAGACCTGAAGTGTACAACAGGTTTGTCTGCATAGTTTTGATCACATTGATAATTAGAATATGCATATAAAATATTTTACAGTAGGCTTTATGGGGTTAAGCAGTAAACTTGTAAATGTGTAAAAGTACATGCAAATTTATAAGACAGGAAGTCTGTACAAACCAAGGGTTCCAAAGTGCTGATGTCTTTCAGTTTGTTGCCACTTAGGTTTAGATGTGTAAGATTGGGGAGTTTTTCAGCTAAAACATCAAGGCCACCAGAGATTCTGTTGTCACTGAGTTCCAACTGAAAATGAACATACACGCATATCAGAACACAACTTAGATAATATTGCACATTGTTAACAGAGACCAGTAAACATACTGATTACCTTTTTAAGTTTTCCGAGTTTAGGGAGGTTGGAGACCGAGAGAAGACCAACATTTATCAAACTTAGAAACTCAAGATTAACAAATTCTGCTGTGAGGCCTTCAATTTTCCCTTCATTTGATCTGCAGTTGTCAAGGACAAGTTCTCGTACCTAGAAACAACCAACATAAGAGGAAAATATAAATACTAGAAGAAATGTATTAACAATAAGGTTTAACAACAACAATAGGGAATCATAAGAGCAACAACTCAAATTTTAGCAGGCAGGGGGGTTGGACACGTTGGCCAACATGGACATGCTCAATGGAGGCGACAAACTATGCTGGTTAAAAAAAAAAGTTTCTGGGGGAAAAAAACAAGGCGGCGACCTTGCAAATACACTTGTTTTTTAAATGTTTGGGGGATTTAAAGGTTTTTAAGTTGCCATACGCCTTCAACAAGAGTTTAGTCAAGAAACTAATCTGAAAACCACTGGATAATGTTTGCTAAGAGGTTGCTGCTGTTGTTGTATGGCCCTATGGCTCAGACTGTCGCAGCGAGTCACCAATGAGAAAACAGCAGATTACACGCCGACAGCCAGGCAACATGGACATATCCTAAAGACACCACGGTCTTTTGTGACATTTTGTGTGACAAACTGCAAATGGAGGGTATTTATGAGCTTGTGTATGATGGAAGCGATGTGTCGATGGCGTATTCCTGCTGCGAAAGACGAAGACAGAGCGGAAATTAGTGAGACAAAAATGGAGAGTTTCTTTCTCTCGTGACAACATGGCGCCTCCTCAGATAGACTACATTGACAGAAAAACTCTATACATTAACCAAAACTCAACGCTGCGTTTGAAAACCTGACTCTATGCTGTTATTCATGTCACAGGATAATATTTTACCCGACGTTTACTTGATTTTAAAACTGAACTTAAACATTTCCGCCGGATTGCCCAACCAAACTAGCACATGTAACGTTAGCTTCTATTTACTCAGGCTCTCGCTCCGTCTTTGCACACGTTGTGTTACATATTATATCTTTAAAAAGTTTGAAAATCATCAGAGCGAGTATTTATTGAGTATAAGCGTTAGTTTAATCGGTAGTGGCGCGTGGGGAGTAATGGCGGGAATCAGCGCCTCGCAGCAGCGAGTAACAATAATTCAACACGATCTTATTAACGAATACGCGATAAATACTACACGTTTAAGATTACTTTTGAGCATCTCTTCGGAAATTGGCAAACTTTTTTTTATTTATTTATTTTTTTTAAATCTCAGTAACATTTATATAATCGGAAAGCCTCCATGCCCTTTAGAATAAAATTCATAATTCGAGTGTATGTTCGTCAAATTATATATTTATTCTATTTTTTTGAACGGGTGGTCTTATTATTACTATATCAGAACATCCTAGCAAAGGAGGATCTGTGTTTTATAGTGATGGAGACCAAAATGCGACCGTATTTAAGAAAATGTGTTAGTGTATGGCTATCTTCAGAGTATAGCTGGTTTATTACTTTAGCTTTTAAGTGCCTGTAATAAAGGGCGCCTCATGTTAGCAACAAACATGGCCACCACGGTGAAATAAACCATCCCATCCATATCCTACAACGCCGATGTTAAAATAAGCGTATATTTAAGCATAAAAGCATGCCAGATCACGAATACACACATCCAGCATGGGGGGCTTAAAATGCTGCAATAATGCCTTGAGCTTTCCAAACTAACTACTCAGTATGGCTTACACAGTCTGGATCATTTCATATCAAAACAGACGAATGAATATTATTGCTGTGAATATACACGCAGCACTTTCTCGTCTAACTCTGTACCAGGGGTATTACACCCATGTGCTTACCATTAAACTACACAGGTCAGTGGAAGTAGAAAGTAGCACAGCTAGCATGGCTGGGCACAAAACTAAAGGTTTGGCTCAAAATTACTCACATCAGATGGTGTCCTGTTCCTCAGCTCCAAATGAATCCTCTTTTTCATGTCCATATCGTCCCTCAAAAGTTGGACTCTTCCCTCTTGGGTTCTGGAGGAATTTCTGTTCAGCCCAAAAGGTAGAAAGATGCCTTAATGGAGGGAGAATATGGGACTGTATAATGATCTGAGCCCAGCGCCAAGTTACTCTGGGAGAGCAGAAACCATGGAGGGAAACGGCACTGAAACAAATATATACTCAATAGCGCCATCTCTGGCCAGCGACACCCACTGCAGCCACACAAACACAAGATCAAACAGTGCTGCATTACAGTAGGCCAAAAGTTTGTCTAAATGTTGTAATTCAAGTCAAATCTGTTGGAAATGTGCCATGTATGTTTAATTCTATGTAACGTATTGTTTACATAACCAATAAATAATGTATATTATGGCTTTTAAAGTGCATTCATCATCTGGGGAAGTTGAATTATAGGCAAACACAGAACCCTGTTTTTATCTGTCTGGGTTCAAATGGCCTCGTCATTATTTGATGGTGTATCTGCAATAAAACGTGTTAACCTCAACATCATTGCATTTTCTTTGTTACATCAAGTTTTTCTAGCTTAGCCAGCCTACATGTGATTAATGCAAATAATATGTTTAAAAATAGACAGCAAGATATTCCTTAAACTCTAACCCCCGGTTACACAGACAAGGCTTAAGTGTAAGTCTGAGCACAAAAGAAATAATTGCATATTCAGTATTTCATTTTATAGCCAAATGGAGTGTTTTCTTCCCATCCACCATATTATTATCTAAAATGTATATTAGATGCGATGTCTTATTTTAATAAGGCATTTCCCTACTATGACTTTTTTATAGTGCTTATACATTAATGGACATGAATTTATTTTATTAGGTTAATGCTTAATCTGTGTCTGGAAAGCAAACCACTTTATACAGATTAAAGCCACTATTAAATGATTCTAGATGAACAACGAACAACATTTCTCTCTTTGAAACTAGTTTCATGTTCTTGCTATCCAGAGAGACAACAAACTGTTATAACATGCCACAAAACAATGTTTTTTTGTTTTATTTTTTTAAATGAGGGGTTTCTATAATTTATACTATTTAAATTATACATACAGTATATATTGCAAAAAGTAAAATATATATATTTTTTATATATTGTTTAACCTGTGTTAATGTTATAAACATTGTGTGCTGTTCAACAAGTTCACTTGCTGTGTAGGAACTTGCCAGAAGAGGGCATCATTTTGTTTCTTGTTTCTGCATTGTCAGGTCTCTCTCATCCTGCAATATTAGAGACAAAAACTATATGAAACTAAGGGGTAATAACTTATAACAGTTAAAATAGTATATGGAAAGGAAAGTCACATTACATTAAAGACAAACTAGCAATAAGAGCTATAAGCATCTTGAAGGAGCAAGAACCAAAGGGCCCACACAGAGTCAACTGCAACTCTAAATGCGTTAAACTTTACATTTCTTAAATATTTCAAGAGAAACCATTTAGAAAATATTCACTCCATTTGCTAGACATAAACAAACTGACAAAGACGAATAGAGGTCAAAGCTCACCTACGGCACTCAAACTTCCCAGATTTGTTGGTAAATAACACAAAAGTACATCAAATTTGTACCTGTGAGAACCCTTACCTAGTTTTAACCAGCACTGTATGCCAGCATGGTAGGATTTGTAACTGTGAAGTTATCTTATTTCTGTCTTAGTCCAATGATTGCACAGTTGCATACTGGCTGAAGAATACGAGGCTGATTGTACACGATGCATATGGTGCAAACACTATCTATTCTCTCACGATATTCCATGTGCTCCAGGATGACAACAACTCAAAATAAACTGCAAAACATTTTTTTTTTTTTTTTTACAGGGTAGAGTCAAACACCTTCCATGGCCTCTCTGACTATACTGACATCTCTGAACATGTACTTCATCCTAAAAAAGACCCGGAGGCTTGTCTTCATGAAGAATAATGCATTATCCCACACATGCTTCAACTGTTCTGTAGGCATCTCGATATTAAAAAGCTGTTCAGTGTTGCTGTTATTTTGTTACAATGGTGGAGGTTAACCAAATTATAACAGTAGGAGAAAATAAAACTAGCATTTAATTTTAATGAAATGCCTGCTAGGGGAAAGTAATCTATTGTGAAAAGTGTAACAAATTTATAAATAAATGTTAAATTATTTTAATTAAGGATAAATTTTGAATGCCTATGGTAATATTTAATTCATTGACCTCAGAGCTGTTCAAGGCTGTTGATGCACAGTATCTACTTAATGGCGGGAGAGCAGACTTCAATATGTTTTGACACGATTGTGAACGCCCTGAAAGTGAGCGGCAGAGATAAAATGGTCATGTATGAGTGGCCAGAGAGGGCAGGCACTTTGCAGCCCTTTTGAGTATTCAAATAACATGGAAATACTGAATACAGAAACACCTTTAATATCAGCATCATTTTTTTTTTATCACTTTGAAAAGGGATAGTTTATTGTGGCTGGGAAGTTTTTAACTGTGGTGTCTTCAGACTACAAATACTAACAATTAAAGAGACAGTCTTTCTGTGTAAGGATTCGTTAATTTGTGAATAGACCATATGGGTGCCTGCATTTATTTTATTTTTAAATAAAATATATTTTATTATACTGTACCATGATACCATTCTTTGTCTTGGCCAATCTACAGTAGATTTAATTCTAACGTTAATCTCTATTATTATTATTATTATTATTATTATTATTATTTTTAATGATGATTTAGCTCCATATTTGTCTATGGCCCTTGACCAGGTTAGGAATAGCGGTCATCTCTCATGACGACAGACAAACAGTCACATAAATGCACAGGCTGTCAGAGCCATGACCTCCTTTTTTTACTTTCTTCTGTGAGTATTGTGCCAAGTTCTCCACCTTTGCAAATAAGATAAGAGCACAACTGCAAGAACTCTCCCAGCACTACGGTAATGTTTAACCAGATAATTATTCTCTTAGCAGCAGGAAAAGTAAATGGGCACAATTTTTTTCAGCCCTGTCATTTCAATACTTCATATTCATGTGACAGGACAACAAAATGGAGACATTAGAGAAAGAGATCCCGCCATCTGAAGTAAAAGATTCTAATGAAGGTATGACTTTTAAAACTTTATAATGAAACACTTTTAAAAGAGCATGCTTGCCTGATTTTTTTTCATTATTAATTTATTCATTGTTTATCCATTAGTGACTGTTGAGTTTTTTGTTTTTTGATGAAAAGGTTTGGATGAAACATTTTATCAGATGATAAACAAAAAACAGAAAAAAATTGTAGTTCTTTCATTTGTAAAATGACATTTATGTAATTAAAAAATAAAATAAAAAAAATATTAGCAATGATTAGATATTTGAAAGATCTAGCAACAATGCTGAAGTTGGAATCCAGCTAACAGGGAACATTCTCAGAAGTTTATTTAACACTGTAGCAAGGTTCTCACACAATTATGAACAAAAGTTCTTTCAGTAACATTGGCACAAAGACGTTATTTATACAGCATTCATGGAATGTTTTTTTCTGAAATGCTTTTAGTTGGACACTCGACTAATGTCTTTAAATGTTAATACTTAAGAACATTAAAAATTAACATATCCATAATGTTTGCAAAATAATAAAATGGAATGTTCCCTAAACGTTAGCATAGCCAAGAAAAAAAAAGTAAACATTAAAAAAACAAACAAACAAAAAAAACAACAACTGCATTTTGAATGTTCAGAGAACCTCAATAAATAATTATTTTATAACATAATGAGAACATTAGCAAAATTTTCTTAAGAGTATATTTTGGTTATCTGGCAACAACCATAACTGGTGGGATTCTTATCTATGTCAATGCATCTACATTTCTTCTGAACCATGCATTGAGCAGCTCTTCATACACTCATGAATTCTGAATACTTGTGGTTGGTTTTACCTTAGCTAATGTTACAAAGTAAACTGCACTACCTGCAGCAGGCAAAGGAGTGAGTGATTTGTTTGTTTGGTAGGTGGAATTCGGCTGCGACTGAGAGACAGAGACCTGTTGAAGAAACGAAAGGCTGAGGCAGAGGAAAAGGCAACCAACCAGTGGGTTTATGGGTAAAGCTAGTGTTGAATTAGGCCAATAAAAGCACTGGAAAAGGCCTAGAGCACTTATTTATTTTTCAGTGACATTGTGATATTTTGATGCAAATACACAAATTTTGAACGCAGGGCACAAAGCCTTAAAAGAGTGAAAAAGAAGACCAGTGGTACGCCAGGAAAGAAAGGTCGGCCAAGGAAAGAACCGCCTGTAGTTATTCCAGAAGATATCGGTCTGCCTCAGGAAACAGATCCTTCTCCTGTCAAACTTCCTATCACAGAACCTATATCACTCACGATAGCACAGACAGTGCCTTTAGTACCAGCTGAGCCACAACCAGAGCCGGCGCCTGTGGAAACAATGAGTGAAACACCTCTGGAGTTTCTGATTGAGGATCTGGGGCCTGATGAGGAGGAAGACATGCCTCAAAAAAGCCTTATCATTGATACAGGTATTTGCAGAGATGCCCCTTGTTTTTAACAGGGGTCTACATTAATTAATGGGTGGTTTATTTATAAAATGAAGAATTTTATTTCTTTGTCAGAACAAATGAATAATGTCTATTGATTTTAGGTGATGACGAGCAGCCATGTGCTGACCTGAACAGTCAAGTCTCAACGCCAGCGTATCCTCCAGCATCTGCTCCTTCTCAACCAGAGAGTCTATCTGAGAATCTAATAATCTGAGTATCTCCTTTCAACAGAAAAAAAGAAAAGAATTTTATCTAATTTACTATTTCAAAGGATTTCCAAACCCAAAAGAACAAATGTATATTTATTAAAATTCTTCATGTCTCCATGTATATACGCCACTTATCAGTACTCTGTCAAATAAAAACCATTCTAGACACATTGTTAATAAAATAAAAACCTGAAATTGTTACAGTATAGTACTTTTGTGTTCTTTTATAATTTTAAAGCAACTAGAACTTTGCCTTAAGCCTATATTACGAATAATCTTTTGAGTTTGTACAACTGACTATTTTAAAATAAATTGGTTTTATATTTTGTCTTTGTCTACAGTCATTTCGTCACTGCATTCTAAAACCATCACGCTCCTGTGGGAATACATTTTATTTTGTAAAAGTTGTACTATTGACAGCTAGCGGTTGAAATGGGTACTGCAGTCTAAATTCAAAATACAGGGGAGTTGTTTCTCCACAGACTCGATGCTCACGCGGGTTGCCAGATTGAGGAAGGAAACAAGTTTACACACGCTGAGGCGCTGGGTAGATTACTTACCATTACAAATTGTAGTCTGTTTGCTGATTACATGATGAAAACTGTAGTTAGTAACGGAATCTAGGTTACTTATTTTAGTTAATGTATTCTGACTACTTTTTAGATTACTTTTAGATTACATTATCCAACTTTTAAACATACCATATTGGTATAAAAGCAAAGAAAAAGAAAAAAATATTTTTTATATTAAACATTAAATTTCACCAGGGTTTCACTGACGTAAGATATAAAAATGGGTATAAAAATGGATAAAAACCACTTGAACACTAAAAATATAAATATTTTATTAGTTTACCTGCATGTTAATATGACCATTAAACAATACAAGGGAATTTTAAACATGTGAATTTGTTACAATTATTTAGATATTAACTAAACTATTTTAAAACATTGTGCCATTGTGTAAATAATATGTAATCATGTAATCCATAAAAAGTAAATGTAATCTCATTATGAGCATTTTAAAATGCAATGTCCCTCTAATTACAAGTACATAATATTTGGAATCTGATTACATGCGATAAATTACTACCCAGCTCTGACAAACTGTAAGTTGACAAGTTTATTTATTCACATTTTAATGTCTCTGGTCATAGAGCTTTTAGATCGGATCAGGTAGAATCTGAAAACTCTGACACAGTTCATTTGCTGGCTTTCATGGCTGCAATACGCAGCATTTTCTGCCAACTGGCCACCCAGGGTGTCAAAATATTACTGGTTAAACTGGCAGAGGATCAAGTCACACAGACCAAAACAAAACCAGACTTTCTGACACAGAACAGACATTTCAAAGTACAATAAATGGCAGCAGCATTGTTTTGTGGAGGAACGTGAGCATAGCATCTTTCCTAAATACAGTATCTGTAAACATATCATGGAATTTTATGCTTTAGTAATGTCAAAAAAATTACATACGGCACCTTTAATAAACCCAGCACTTTACTGAAAACATTTAACAAATTATGCAATAAATAAATCATACACAAACTATGTCATTATACAAAAAAAAAAAGAAAAAAAAAATGTTGTAACTATGAAATTCTAGCAATACAGTTGCTTGCTAAGGATAGTATGTTAACATTTAGATCTATGCTGCGAACCATAACATATATTAATGTGCTTTGTATTGAAAGTTATAAAATGATCTTTTTTAAAATAGTAAATTAGTTGAGGACACTGGATCGGTCTGGTTTGAGACAATATTTGTGATTTCCTGTTGCTATTAGTGCACATAAACAGCAGACTAAATTTAGTTAATCATTAATAACACAAATTTAGGGATAGTTCACCCAAAAATGAAAATGACGTCACTTTTTCTTCTTTGGAAGACAAAAGCCGATATTTTGAAGAATGATGGTAACCAAACAATTTTGGTGACCACTGACTTCCATTGTATGGACAAAGAGAAAAAATATTTTATGGACATTTCTCAAAAAACAAACAAACAAACAAAAAAACCTCTTAAGTTCCACAGAAAAATGAAGTCTTATGGGTTTTGGAATAATATGAGGGCAAGTAAATGTTTACAGAATTTACATTTTTAGGTGAACTCTCTCTTTTATTATTAAATTGACAAATCTCAGACAACATTTGTGAGTTCTTAACTCTGCAAAGGTTTGACTCTCACAACCTCAGCAAAACCATCTCCAAACCAGCAGGTGATGTCAGCTGTATCCAGGGTGAAGAAGAACAGGCGGTCCTGACAACGTGTGCGACGATATACTGATCTAGGGTCAGCTGACAGAATGCCTTTGATGGCTGCCACTGCTTCTTCTGGTCCTTTCAAGAACTGGAACTTTGGTCTTGTGCTGTCTATGAATCAAAAATCAATTAGAAATATTACAACTGCCTTCATAAGAAAAAAAACCCTTAGGCATCAGAAAGATCTAATACCTGTACTGTCGCAGGGAACAAACTCTTTGAGGTCTTTCTCAGCATTCGCAGTAAACCGCACGTCTAGGTTACTGACAGGAGGTGCCCTGACCCAGGCAGCGATAGTACTGTAGTCCTCACATCCAAATTTAAGACTGGATGAACTTAAATGGTCGGATGACAATGAAGTGCATTCAGGAGAATCCGTCTTTTTGTCTTCTGCACTTTCAGTGAAAAGCTGCTGTTGTTTGACATAGTTTTTAACCTCTGCTAACACATCAGTCACATCACTGGATCCACACCTTTCTGGCAGAGAGAAATCTGAAGGTCCAGCTGGACAAACTCTGAGCTCTGAGGAGGGTTCAGATGATGTCCCGGAGATGTTTGGTTCTTTGTCTAGATCCATCACTTGGGGCATCTGAGAGTCTGTGAATGGTGATGTTTGTCTATATTCACAGTTGGTATCATCTCTTCTTGTTTTTGGAGAATCGTAGTCTGGAATATATGGCTTGATGTCTAGCACAGGTGTTCCAGCAATAATATCAACATCTGACAAGTGAAGTGTATCCCCTTGGAAATCAAATGATAAAGGATTACTATACTGCTATATCCAGCATGTTAAAGGGTCTTTCAAATCAGAAGTTCCCTCAAAATTATTTTATGATGGTAAACAACACATTTTCATATGGTAAACTATCATACTATGACAAACTTGATGTTACACTAGTTGTCCTGTTAAACTGTTTGAGATTGAGGCAAGTATATTAAAGGGATAGTTCACCCAAAAATGAAAATTCTGCCATTAATTACTCACTATAATTACTTAATTACACACCCTCGTGTCGTTCCAAACTTGTAAGACCTTCGTTCATCTTCGGAACACAAATTAAGATATTTTTGATGCAATCCAAGAGCTCTCTGACCCTTTCATAGACAGGAAGGATCCTTACACGATCAAGGCTCAGAAACGTAGCAAGGAGATCGGTAAAATAATCCATGTGACATCAGGGGTTCAACCGTAATTTTACGAAGCTATGAGAACACTTTTTGTGTGCAAAGAAAACAAGAATAATTACTTTATTCACCAATTTGTCTCCTCCTCGTCACCCTATAGCGCCATTTTGGAGAGTATCACATACGTAAACTATGTATGCTGATCTGTGTCAGCAGCAACAAACGTGGATGCGCTGTTTATGCTTTAATCTGAACGTAAACAATGTATCCACGTACATGCATTGCATATGTTGTATACGTACGTGATACTCTCCAAAATGGCGCTATAGGTTGACGTGGTGAATAAAATAGTTTTTTTTTTTTTTTTTTTGCACCCAAAATGTGTTCTTGTAGCTTCGTAAAATTAGGGTTGAACCACTGATGTCACATGGATTATTTTAACGATCTCCTTGCTACGTTTCTGAGCCTTGATTGTGTTAGGATCCTTGCTGTCTGGGAGGGTCAGAGAAATATCTTAATTTGTGTTCTGAAGATGAACGGATATTTTACAGGTTTGGAACGACATGAGGATGAGTAATTAATGACAGAATTTTCATTTTTTGGTAAACTATCCCTTTAAAAAAACAACAACAAATTGCAATAATTTACATATTTAACATAAATTGCTTACAAAATTACTATAAAAATAAAGGCTAATTCACAATATCAATAGATACTACAGGTGCATCTCAAATTAGAATGTCGTGGAAAAGTTCATTTATTTCAGTAATTCAACTCAAATTGTGAAACTCTTGTATTAAATAAATTCAATGCACACAGACTGAAGTAGTTTAAGTCTTTGGTTCTTTTAATTGTGATGATTTTGGCTCACATTTAACAAAAACCCACCAATTCACTATCTCAACAAGTTAAAATATGGTGACATGCCAATCAGCTAATCAACTCAAAACACCTGCAAAGGTTTCCTGAGCCTTTAAAATGGTCTCTCAGTTTGGTTCACTAGGCTACACAATCATGGGGAAGACTGCTGATCTGACAGTTGTCCAGAAGACAATCATTGACACCCTTCACAAGGAGGATAAGACACAAACATTCATTGCCAAAGAAGCTGGCTGTTCACAGAGTGCTGTATCCAAGCATGTTAACAGAAAGTTGAGTGGAAGGAAAAAGTGTGGAAGAAAAAGGTGCACAACCAACCGAGAGAACCGCAGCCTTATGAGGATTGTCAAGCAAAATCGATTCAAGAATTTGGGTGAACTTCACAAGGAATGGACTGAAGCTGGGGTCAAGGCATCAAGAGCCACAACACACACACACACACACACGTGTCAAGGAATTTGGCTACAGTTGTCGTATTCCTCTTGTTAAGCCACTCCTGAACCACAGACAACGTCAGAAGCGTCTTACCTGAGTTAAGGAGAAGAAGAACTGGACTGTTGCCCAGTGGTCCAAAGTCCTCTTTTCAGATGAGAGCAAGTTTTGTATTTCATTTGGAAACCAAGTGTCCTAGAGTCTGGAGGAAGGGTGGAGAAGCTCATAGCCCAAGTTGCTTGAACCAAGTATTGAGTACATATACAGTAAATGAACATACTTTCCAGAAGGCCAACAACTCACTAAAAATGTTTTTTTTTTTATTGGTCTTATGAAATATTCTAATTTGTTGAGATAGTGAATTGGTGGGTTTTTGTTACGCAGCGCCTGAAAGTAGTCCCCAGCTATATTATAACTAGTAGTTACCTAACTGGGGACTACTTTCAGGCGCTGCGTAATATCACTGCGCCTGCTGCGGCCATGTTACGGCAGCAAAGTTCCTTGATTATTACGCCGGAATGAGAGTATAGTTCCTAGCCAAATCGGACTAGAAAATCGCAACTTTTCATTTTCCGCCGGTCTTAGTACACGATATAACTACAGAAGAGTCAAGTTTTAAATAGGACAAATATCAAAACTCTTTGGTCATTTTTGAACGCGATGCTACTGGTCATAATCGGATTCAATGATCTATGCTAAGCTATGCTAAAAGTGCTATCGCCAGACCCGGAGATCGGCTGAATGGATTCAAAAACGGTAAAACTCAACTTATTAACTCTGGGGGAGTTGGAGAATGAGCCTATTTCCAAAAAAAGTGGTGTGTTCCTTTAAATGTGAGCCAAAATCATCTGTTGACTTAATAAATGAACTTTTCCATGACATTCTAATTTATTGAATGTTGTTAAAATTACACTGCAAACAACACATAATAATCATCTAGTAGCGCAGTGGTTCTCAACCTGACTCCAAGGACCCCCACTGTCCACAACAATATCCAAAGATCCCATGACTTTTCCAGCTGTTTGTGATTTACTACATAAAAATAAAGGTTAACAACTTTTTAAAATGTTTTTACTCACTATTTCCACATGATACAATAATTTAGAGCCAAGCATAACTGAAATGTGTAATCAGTATAAAACTTCATGGAGTTGAGATTATTTTTATTTATTGTTAACTCGTATGACTTTTCCAGTTCTAGAAATTACACTTTTAAAATTACACTTTCATAAATTCAACACACTGGGAATCCTCATTCTTCAAAGAAATATGCAAAATTGTTGAATTAATTAAAATAATATCTCTACATTTAGTTGTTTTGGCTTATTTTATTTAAGTTTTCTGAAACCCGCTAGTGGGTCCCGGCCTCCTGGTTGAGAACCGCTGTCCCAGAGGTCACTCAGTCTTGTAAATATGTGGTACCTGTGATTCTTTCTAGCTTAGCCAACGTCAGTCCCAAAGCATTAGGCCTGTGGGGGCTACGGGTGGAGTACACCCCCACTCTCTGGCCATTCAGACGGGGTGGCTTTACTTTGGCTTTGTAGCTCATTTGCCCATTCTTATGGAAGACGAAAACGATCCTGAGAATAAAAAGACAAAAGAATTCACTTCACACAAATGTAAAAGGAACTTTCAATTGTCATTAATTAGGTCTGCTCACCTGTGAGACCCGTCTATAAACATTATTATTTGTTATACTCTCTCTGTTCCTTTTGTTCTAACTGAACTACGTAAGAAGGCTTTTATTTATGCAGCTCCATCTGACTGGAATCTTCAATCGAAATTACAAAATTTGTGTCTTTGGATCATTTTAAAACAGTTATTCGGCAAATGGAAGATGACTCAATGATATGTAATTGTTTGAAGTGTCCTTAGTTTGTTTGTGTTGTGTAAATCCGTGATGAAACTGATTGTATTGCCGCCCATTTTGGCCAGGACACTCATGTGAAAGATTTTTAATCTCAAGAGTCTTTTCTGGCTAAATACTGGTTTCTGGTTCATTCATTAAATTTACTTCTTATCATTGCTAAACCTATTCTCTTTTGATTTAGCATGATCAACAGTCTCAAACGCTACACTGCAAATGTAAAAAATTCACTATTTTCTTAACTGTCTGACGTTTTCCACAACATGCAAACATTATGCTTTTGCTACTAGGGTTGCAATAGTACAAGATTTTCACAGTATGGGAACTAAGAAAATATTGTGGTTTTACAGTATATAATATTCCAGTTATTATTATTATTCTGAGAAATACATATACAAGTTACAATGACTTTTGACAATTTTTTGTTGGAACATTATAAATGCAACTTAAAACCATTTTTTAAATTATAGTATGTGTAAGGATGTGTAAGTGTATGTCTCCCTTTTTAAAAATAAAAATAAAAATCTGCTTATCTTTCACTTAAAAAAAAAAAAAAGAGTAAAAAAGGTAGGCCTACATAACCTTCAAAAACGTGTCACATTTTCAGTCAGGAATTTTGTGAGAAGGAGAAAGATTTTCATATGCAGATTTCAAAACAGGTTGGTCATGTATTTCGCCACGGTGACCAACAGGAAGCTGCTTGGTTTAAAAGTTACTTTTGTTTGAACTGTGCTTTACACATAGTTAAATTATATACAATGGATCAAAATTTTGCAAATGTGACTGTGCCTGTATCAGCAATTTGCTTTTAAACAACCTAAATGGGAGAGGAAAAAGCAGTTTTTTTTTTTTTTTTTTTTTTTTTTTAAATATATAGGACTGTTATTATTTTATTCCTGAGACCAGATTACCATATCAGCATGTATTTCTTGAGTTCTGTATGTGGTGAAAGTTGACAAATCTAACAGGCAGTCAAGGAGGAAAGGAGATGTGCACACACAAATGAGTTTCTCCATCCATTTTCTACATACCAGACATGGGAGTATTGTTCCAGGCCAACTAAAGAATGCTCAGGGTTATTGAAGACTGAGGGTTCAATCTTTAAGCTGGCCCGAGAAGAACTGCATATGGTGGGTTGTCGTGGAGTGCCATTTTTGACTGCAAAACATGAGCTGATGTATCCAATCGGTACCGTCTGAATACGCCCTGAGACCGCAAAGACAGACAAATACAGTTTATTTGACATGAAAACTAAGCTGTGACCAAGGGGTCCTAGTTAGACTAGTTAACATGGCAACGACTGGACCCAAAGAGGGTCTCTTTCTTCACTGACAGCCATTTTAGTTTATACATTCAAAGTTTTCTCAAATGATGACAAGGTACACAACATTTATAGCAACCTAAATATGGTCTACTAAAGTAGACTGCAGAATCAAAAGTGAAAGTGAGTCAATATGTGGTATTAAATGTATTTTACCTTGCTCTAATAACTGATTGATTTCACTAGGGCTCTGAGTTGGGCTTTTGATCACTGATTGTAATCTGTCTTCATGTTTACAGTTTGTCAGCATGGACTGAAGAGATGACATCTGCTTCTTATGTGCTCGTATGGCTCCATCCATCTGCTGTCTGTGTTTGATCAACAAACCAATGAATGGAGGAAACTTCTTTTCAGGACAATCTTAACTCATATTCCGCAATCATTATGCTTTAAGAACCTACCTGAGATTTTTTATCTCTCTTCTCATTATTGACGCCTGCTGTGTGAGTTTTCTGACTTGTTCAGCACAGCTACATACTGGAGGCGACATTTTAGTGATAGTTGAAAATTCTGCTATGGTAAACTGGTTTGTTTGTTCCATCAGCTGCTGCTCTGCGTCCACTGCAGTAAGACCACGTGTTTTGCTTTTGGGAGGAACACGTTGGACGACCAACTACTTTCACAGAATAACACTTCCTCTATATGTTACTGGAAAATAGAGCACCACAGGAACATACCGCCACCTACTGTTCACTGTGCAAACAACACGGGCCATATTTTATATATAATATATATATATAGTACAAAAAAAAAAAAAAAATCTTAGGCCTACCGGTATATAGCATTTATTTATTTATTAATTTCACACACATTTCTTTAAAAAAAAAAAAATGGTTGAGCTATTTCAATAATGTCAATTTAAGTCAATTTAAATAAGGATTTAGTTACTGATACAGGAAAATATGTTAGTACTTCACACTTTTTAAATATACAATTCACTGTTGTTATATTAGAACATCAATTTTAGCACTACTAATATAAACCTTCACATGTTTGTTTGTTTTATCACTCTCTGAGACCACATTTACAGGCCTTTTCACCTGGTCATGAACTCACATTATCTGACTGCGAACATGCCTTGAAGTACATCTTCTTGTTTTACTAGACTGGATAAATCAATATTGAACTAAATATATACAGTATATTAAGGTACCACTGAATGTGTTGATAGCTTGATAATATTATATTTTAAGCTTGTTGTGTCAATGTTGTAATTTTAGGTGGCAGAATATGCCTGTGAACCTTGCATATTACATGAATGAATAGAAACATACTGTTTTTAAATGTCTTTAATTGTCGCTGCATACACTGTAGGATAGTAAAACCACACCAACACGCTTTGCAGTAAGTAAAATGTGCTCCTCTGCTTCTTGGAGGACTGCCTTTAGGACTATCGTAACTGAACATGGTTATGAACAGAGCTAAACACAGTAAATTCCAGAGTTTTTATTCAGGTCATCAGATTTTCTTAGTACAATATAAATAAAATAAATATTTAAATATTTTTATAATAACTGTTTTTAATTAAAATATGACTTGTCTGATTATTACTGTGTGATTATTAGTGTGTAAATATATAGACTATTGTTATGTTATTGTTAAGGCCCAATTTTACGATATTACATTTTCCTAAAAACTCACTAAAATGTCAACATGGTAAAAACCCTATTTCTCCTACAACAACATGTAAAAGGTTTATATATATATATATATATATATATATATATATATATATATATATATATATATATATATATATATATATATATATATATATATATATGGGTCTTCGAGGGTTAATACTGATCGGTGCAGTTTACAGAACGCAGCCTGCGTCTTGTAAATAATAATTCTGTGATGGGCTGTAAATGGGCTTCCGTAAAAATACAAAATAAAAATACAAAAAAAGTTGAGGGAAAATATTAAATTCGCAACAGTTCACTAGGTGGCGCCATGTACTTGAAATGCAAATCACCAATAAACCAGAGAAGAAGACGCAACGTGTTTCCGTATGTTACGCGGTGGTTTTATCCAATCAGGTGATTGTGCGTTGTATTTTGAAAGTGCTAGTGGCGGTTAAGTCGATATCGCTTGTTTTTACAGGACTCAAGTACGGATTAAAATAAACAGTAACGTTCAGAAAAGCTCTTATGAGACGCAAAGGTAAGAATTAAAGAAAGAACACGCTTTAATATAAACGAAGTCGTTAATAATGTTTTGGGTTTGGCGATGCTGTTGTCCAGTTTACTTTATTAATCTCCATAAACAAAGACTATTTTAGAACTTATCACGTTGCCTGCCAGTCTAAACAGTATTTAAGCAACCTTTGCTATGTGTCTGTGATATTTAAAATGTTGTGAAGACAGACAGCTGGCTGGGCGTTGAGACACCAACAAAGTTGACATTTCTTGAGAGGATGCGAGCAGTGACGTTTTACTGTTATTATATATTTTTGAAGATATCAAGCAGCAAAATTACGTAAACCTTTACTTTCTGTGGAGAAGTGGACCTGATCTCAACAGTCTGTAAGCAGATGTGTGAGAAATGGATATTTCATTTTACAGTTAACTGTAAAGTAATGTATTTGAATGTAGGCAGCATTTTCCTTTCTCCTTTTATTAACAAATATCTAACTTTTCTTCAACACCTATTTATTATTGTGGTTAGTGTTGTTTACTTAATATAGAGCTTATTTATATATTTATCAAAGTCTTTTTGGAAATGAAAGGAACATTACAGTCGAAAGATGCTGATTTATATGTGATGTAAAATTATGAAATATTACTTCATTTTTATGCTTTTTGAAATGTGTACCAGTTAAAGCTGCATAATATTGCAGTAAATCAAATGTATTTAAAATCACCTCCATTAACTCTTGTGTGTGATTGCAGATATTAATCTAAAAACATGTCATCTGTCCATGGATTGTCAAACGTAAGTACTCCACATCCATGCATATTATAACTAGAAAAAAAATATCTGTGTTGTTCCTACTTTCTGACAGTTTGAGCTCTAATCATAGAGGTTTATGCCTTTTTCAGCCCAGATCAGATAGAGTTCCTTTCAGAGATGTACAGAATGAACTGCTGAATTTGCAGGACAGTCCAACTCTAATGCTTAAGCATGTGTCGATGCATGAGAGGGACCCTAAAACAAAGGTATGAAGACCTTCCTTCAGTGCTTTCAGATCACTTTGTCTTTTTAACTTTCTGTGATTTCAAGTTCATATGGAAAAAATATAAGGAACTTTGCTATTACTTTGACCTCAGCTGAGATATTTTGTTTTCCACCAGCATGAAGTTGTCCCTGGTGAAAAGCCATCAAGCTTAACTATCACAACAGACATCCATAGTGATGGGAAAGCTGTGGATGCCACTGATGAACATCAAGATGTCATATTAAAATCCTTTGTGTGTCTTGAAGGAGAAGTCGTAGTTGAGGATGAATCTGTAATGTTAGAAGAGTCTGTTCTCATCAGGCGTCTGGCATTGGAGGATAATGACCCACTTCAGAGTGACCCAAATGAAACCATTGAACCTGATTGCACAGAAGATAATCAGACCACTAAAGAGCATATTGATCATCCATACTATTATAGGAGCAGATCTACTGGTCTAGATGCTTCATCTATTTTGTGTCAGGAGGAAGAAGTTTCCACCTATGAGCTGGGAGATGTCACATTAAAATCCCTCATGTGTCTAGGTGGAGAGGTTCAGGTTTGCGATAACTCTGCCATCTCTGATGAATCCGTTCTCATAAAGGATCTAGCATCAGGAAATCACTTACAATGTAAAAATACTCCCATTTCAAAAGTGAGCACAGAGGCTGTATCAGTAAGCAGTCAACCTTTGGGTCATTCTTACTGTAATTGGAAATCTTTGTGTGAAGATGGTAGCACCATCAGTACAGTTGATGCAGATGATGCCTCTCAGATAAATGTTGCACGCATTGTAGGTATTCAGTGTACCCCTAAAAATACAGTGAACCTAAACAATCAGCATCAAGCTGATCTCTCTGAAGGATGTCATGGCGAAGAAGGAGAAATCACTTTTAAAGGCTTGTGTTGTTCTGGAGTTGAAATAGAAATTGATGATCTATCCAACGTGTCAAAAATGTCTGTGCTTATGGACAATCTTGTCGAGGAACAAAGTCCATCTTGTTTAAATGACACCAGTGAAAATGATGGCCAAAGCTTTGCTGATTTGACACCAGGAAGGAAGCATGTTGACCATATTTACTGCCATGCTAAGGAAAAGCCACTGGTCCTAAATATATTGACTACTGAAAATGAGGTCTGTTCCAAGTCACAGCTTTTCTCAGGAAGTCTTTTGGAAAAGCCTGGAAATACAGTTGGTAGTTTAATATCACCTCTTGGAAATAATCCAGAGAAAATGTATGAATCATGCTGTGAAACAGAAGCATCAAAGACAGTTGCTGATCAGGAGTCAAACCAACGTTTGTCAGTATTGAATGGTAAAAATAATACGGAAAGTTCAGATGGTGTACCATTAAGCAACAGTGATGAGACATGCAAGGTGCCCAAGGATGACTCTTCTGTCATGACTAGAAAGGATGTGGAGGGATACTGTGATCAGCAGTTTCTGCCGGAAAGGAAAGAGGCAGTTTCATATTTTGAGGAAAACCTTTGTTCTCAAGTTGCCTTTATTGAAAATGTTGGCTTGGAAACCAGCATTCTCAAAGATAAGACACTGGGTTTAAAGGACGAGGAGATCCACCCAGAGATCGAAGTTATGCGGTTCTGTGATAGATCTGCTGAAGCTGTTTCTGTTAATCAGGATCTTCCTAGTGCTATTGCTCTAACAGGTTCCTGCACTCCAAAGACACCCTCCCAAAGCAGGAGTGTTTTACATGACCACACAGCTGAGAACCCAATGAGCCATTTGTGGCCTGAGCTCCCGGAGAGCCCAATGCCTCCTCCACTGTTGAACTCCACATCCCTGGCTAATGCTTTTAGCTATACACCTGTTTCTCAAGACCCACCCAAGACAAAGGATGTGGAACCTAAAATGGCTTCTGCAGACAATCAGAATTTGTTAAATGCCCCTTCAGTTTTGGGTAACGGGCCTCTACAGGAACAGCTCAGACAGATGGCTGAATTGTTGATGGTTGCGTCAGGGAGGATGGTTGTTCCTACTCCAGCACCAGTGAATCACCACAGTGCTTTAGTGGGCACTTCTCCAGTAGTGATGCGTAGCGCTTGTGTCTGGAGCACCCCGGTTCAGCTGATGGAGCGGAGCGTTAATACTTCAGCAGCGGTAGAAATTTTAAAAGAGGTTGACGTTTCTGATGCCAGCACTTCAACTGACTCTCTGCTGTGGAAGTAAGTAAGATAAGCATGAATTGTTGTTTCTCTGTTGATGTGATCTGCATTGTTTCTGTATGATTCCCTCTTTGAAGCCTGATGCCTGGAAATATGGAGAATCTGTCTAGATCAGAGTTGGAGCAGAGACTGACTTCTACACTCATCATGGTGGAGGTTCTTTCCCAGCAGCTCACTTCTGCACGGGCTCATAATTCGAGCGAAAACACTTCTCCATCAGATCTCAGAGAGAAACTCATCCAGACCGACCACACTGAGCTCAGACAGGTGACAACCCAGCTCCACAGATGCCTTGTTGGAAGAAAAACTCTGAATATGTCTGGTATTGATTTTCTTTATCTTGTCTTTATTTCCCAGAATGGGACATATAAAGATTTGTATGGCACTGCCCTGGAGAGAATTCGGAGTCTTGAGCATGACCAGGAGGTTCTTCACAGTTTATATAACAGCACTAAAGCAATGAGGATTGGGATGGTAAGAGACTCCCTATAAGTTTTTAAAGTTACATTTACATTTTTCAGTTTTACAGGTCTAAAATGTTATTATTCTTCTATAGGATTCTTTTAAGTCTAGCACAGAGGATGTCATCTTCAAGATGAAACAGATTGGAAATACTGTTAATGATGATCAGGAAACTTTATCTAGACAGGTAAGTCATTAGTTAATTTCAAATGTATTCATAGAAGATATTTGTTAAGAAATCACTTCAAATAAAAAGTCTGTGTTACGTAGGTCAGTCAGATGAAGTCTCTTTATGGGAGGCACAAGGAAACGCTCCAGAGGATGGAGCAGAAGATGAAAGATATGAGATATCGCATGGACAAGGCTCTAGAGGAGAAGGAAGCGGTTAGAAGACATTTTTATTGGTTTTGCTGAAGCTTATGAACAAGATTTTTTAATTAATATCCTCTTAATCTTTGCCTCTTATCCTGTTCATTTGTCTTTGCGTGCAGGCCTTCAATGTAACGCAACAGTTGAGGGACTATCATACGGCTCAGGTGGCAGAACTAGAGCACACTGTTGGGTCTCAAGAGGAACTGATGTCAGCCCTCAAACTGGCTTACCCATCACTGGTCTGCTCATATTGCTTGCATCCATACCTCAATTTATATGAAAATATAATTTTCCCACTAGCTTAATGGTGACCACAGACACTCTGAAAGTAAAGGCTTGCTTGACTGTGTGTGTAACATCCTTGTATTCTGAGTGAGTTGTGTGATCTCTTCAAGGTTGAACTGAAGAAGTCATACATGGAATCCATCTGTGCAGCAAATGACCTTTTGAAAAGGAAGCACGAAGATCACATGAGCTTGTTAGCAGAGGTAAGACTTCACATTTAAAACTTTCAGTGTGCAGTGTGTTTAGATATTGAAATGAAAATAGCGTGCTAAATTTTGCTAACTCAGTCTTTATGGAGCAATATAACAGTGTGCATCCTTTCCTCAATGGGAAGCTGAGAAAGGCTCAAGAGCTGATTCAGAGGATAAACCCAGTGCTTCACCAGCTCCATCAGAGGACTACAACCGCTGTGGAGAGCAGCAGGCAGCATCTGGAAATGAGAGACAGAGCCGTGGAAGAGAGAGACCTGGTTAGAAACTTACCACTTAAATTAAATTCTCTCATTATTTATTAATTCTCAGTTCCATGTCTGTCAAACCCTAAAGGAACCCAAAAAAACAGTAAGAAAAAATTCTTCTGAAGCCATATAATAGCTTACAAATTCTGTCTGAAGAACAGACAGAATTTGTGAGAAACAGATCCAGTTATGTTATTTTTTTTATTTTAAAATCATTCTCAGTCTCATTTCGACCAGATATTGTATGTCAAAAGTGCGGTCACATTTACCATTGTTGGCAAAAAACAAATTTTAATAGGAATAGGACATGCTATCTGAATTTCATGTCAGGGCAAAAGATTGCCCCATGCTGATTCGTCACTTTGGCCAAGAGAAAGATACCTGGACTGAAAGTGACACATAGTGTGTGATGATCTGTGAGAAAATCTGTTGTTTTGGCATGTGAAAATTGTGGTGAATTTTGCTAACAAGGCTGCACTTTTATAGTTGCTGATTTTTCACTTCATACTGGCATGACAGCTGCTTGCTTGTTTCATGTCATTTGTGTACGCACATACCAAAAGACAACTGCTAAACTAAACTAAAAAGATTATTGAATTAAAGTCTTATTTCTGACCAAATGCTTATGGTAATTTGCAATATAAAGAGATTGATGTTGTGCAGCCTTACAGCACATAAGTCCAGTTTGTTTTTCTGTAGATTGATTGCCCACACTGTGATGTCTTTCATCACTGAAATGAATTAGATCTGTTTGTAAAGACAGTTTGATCAATATCTGGTTCACTGGTTATGTGGTAATGCTTTCAGCACAATGCCAAAAAGACAATAAAATAAAAAGAGTAGATGCCGGCATGGAAAGGTGCAGCAAAATGGAATCTTGCTGCATTGAATCATGTTGTGTCTGCAACTGCACTTTAAGACGTTACAGTTGAAAATTATCCCTAGATTTACTCACCCTCAAGCCATCCTAGGTGTGCATGACTTTCTTCTTTCAGATGAATACAATCAAAGTTATATACAAGAGAGAGTGGTGTTCCAGCAGATGCCGTAGGACGAAGGCATAGCATAAGCTCCTGTGAGAATAGGCCAGACTTTCGAGAACCAAGTTTTGTTTACTTGAGTAAAGGAAGCAAAGTTTCCTTTGTTTCCTTTGTTCCTCCTTTGTCTCTTTGTGGATTAAATCAAAATCCTCTGACATTTTACTTTTTAAACCCTTGTTTTGTATTTCTAATTCGTGACTGGTGTTTTGTTTTGTTCTCTCTGTGCTTCCGTGTTTGTCACTTTTCATGTGTTTTTTATTTTTTATGATAGATGCACCTTATTGGACGTTTATTGCACTGTTGAATATCGTTATCAACAGCCATTCACTGCCATTATAAAGCTTGGAAGAGCCAGGACATTTTTAAAAATAGCTCTGATTATATTCGTCTGAAAGAAGAGAGTCATATACACCTAGGATGGCTTGGGGGTGAATAAATCATGGGGTAATTTTCTAAGTAGGGTGAATTTATCCCTTTAAGTGACATTTTCAGAAATCATTTCAATTGAATTTTAAACTAAATATTTAAATGCCTTGGATAGGGTTTTCAGGAATCTATTATTATTATTATTAATTTAATTTTTCAAAGTTCAGGCTACAGACAGTTAAATTGATATGCGAAAATACTGGATTTTTGTTGCCTGTCTAAAGCTGTGAAAGAAGTGTATCTTCATCACCCATTAAACTATTTCACTTAAAAAAGAGACGGGACAATCTATGATTTGACTCCTTTAATCTCTTTACTTTATGCATTTACTTTAGATGCAGTCTGCCTTTTTAATCGCTGTTTCCATTAATCCCCAGATGGAAAATGAGCTAGAGCACACGAGATCAAGATTGCAAGATGCCAGTCAACAGATTTCAGACTTTAACATGCAGCAGACCATTATGACTTCAGGTGTGACAGTGATTTACTTTGAATTGACTCATTCCCTGTGTAGTCAAAGGAGAGCTTTTACTTGATTCTGCTGTGTGTGTTTGTTCAGAGATGTCAGTGCTGAGGGAGCAGCTGAATCAGGCAGAAGAGGAGCGCTTTCAGCTGCAGAGGAGGAGCACTGAGCTCTCAGCCACTGTCACATCTACATTGGCCTCTTACGCCTTCCTAGAACAGACCCTCGTCTCTGAGACCAGCAAGTATGCAGAAATGAGCTTTTTGTAAATCAGTTCATTTCATATTACTTTTTGGATTACTGAATTACATCCATTAATTTGGGGATACACCAATTTAGAGTTTTGACCTAGAATCATTTCTGTTTAATATATTTGCACGAGTTAGAGGGCTTCTCGGGTCCTAAAATCCATAACCGACCCGAATCACTTCTTACCCCGAACCCGACATGCATAAATAATGTTTTTTTAAAAGATAAACTTGACCCGAGACAGACCCGAGTCCGGCCCGACCGCATTTATTTTCGAACCCACCTGGACGTATACATCATTGATGTGTGCACAGCCTGCAGCCCCACATCGGTCTGGAAAAATCTGGAAAAAGCATCGGGGTCCTGCTGACTGATTTGGCCGCTACTCCATTACTTTCATTCAGTTTATTTACTTATTAGCCTATTACTTTATATTTTTGCCTGTCTGATATTTCTGAGTTTGGCTTTCAGTTGTAACCAGTGGATTTGAAATATAAACGTGACAGCTTTATAAAAATTAAGTCGATCCGCTAAACTTCACAGACTTAATTTAGAATGAGCGCGCCAAACAGACAGAGCTCAATAACTGACTAAAATACACATTTTGCTGAAATATTAGTAACTGGACAATAAATGTGATGTAGAATTTCAAACAAAGAATTCAATTCAAAGAATTTCAAAAGTGTATTTGTATGATAGCACTAACTGTAAAGTGACTGTAATGGGGTAATCAAAATAGCCTTTTTACTCCGCCTAGTCTGCGTTTTTTTTTTTTTTTTTTTTTTCTGCTTTAAAAGCATTATTTTTGTTTTTAGATTGCAATGTTAAAATGTAATTTGTGTTAGAATGTAATGTGATTTTAACCCTTTTTTTGCACATAATATATGTCTACATGGTTGCATTCAGTTTATTTGTTATCCAAATACAAAATACTGAGATATATACTGTATACCGCAAATCAGCCAAAAAATACAGAGATATGAATTTTTGCTCATATTGCCTAGCCCTAGTTGAGAGGCACTTTTGGTTGAAAGCACACACAACTCATAAATTATAATTCAAATGTGCTTTGTTTTATGAAAAGTTTAAAATGAAAAGTTACAATTTTCTAGGCTGATATGATTAAGAACTATACTCTCATTCCGGCGTAATAATCAAGGAACTTTGCTGCCGTACCATGGCCGCAGCAGGTGCAGTGATATTACGCAGCGCCTGAAAGTAGTCCCCAGCTAGGTACCTAGTTATAATATAGCTGGGGACTACTTTCAGGTGCTATGTAATATCACTGAGCCATGGTACGGCAGCAAAATTCCTTGATTATTACGCCGGAATGAGAGTATAGTTCCTAGCCAAATAGGCCTAGAAAATCGCAACTTGTCATTTTCTGCCGGTCTTAGTACACGATATAACTACAAAAGGGTCAAGTTTTAAATAGGACAAATATCGAAACTTTGGTCATTTTTGAACGTGATGCTACTGGTCTAATCGGATTCAATGATCTATGCTAAGCTATGCTAAAAGTGCTATCGCCAGACCCGGAGATCGGCTGAATGGATTCAAAAACGGTAAAACTCAACTTATTAACTCTGGGGGAGTTGGAGAATGAGCCTATTTCCACAAAAAGTGGAGTGTTCCTTTTAAAGGTGCTGTGTGTAGGATTTTGACTATATATACTAAAGCATAAAAATACCATAATATGTTTGTATATATTTAAGAAACATGCTAATTTAACATACTTGTTTATCTGAAAAACAATGCTACAGTCAATTATTCTCCTTTGAAAATGAGCATTCCGGCCTGGAATGACTGTGTTTATGGTTTGTGAAACCCGCCCACTGCCAGTTTACCCAATTGTATTTCGGCACCGAGGGTTGCCAGTTGGCGGAAAACACAGCGTATTTAATTTCATTCGTTGGCATGTGCGCTCGTTTCTGTTGGTGTCGTTAATCTGGCAACCTGCGTGTGCGTCAAGTCTGAGGAGGAGGGGCCGGGTGAAAAAACCGTCTCCAATATTTTGAATTTGGACTGCAATACCTAGTTCAACCGCTGGGTGTCAATCCTACATATAGCACCTTTAATGATAATATTTGTTGAGAGGCACTTTTTTTTTCTTTTTAAAAAGGGGTGTAGGGGCTTGAGTCTCCAAAGCACCCCCATGCACTTTCCTTCCATATCATACTGCTTAACTGAAAATTAGATTATATCTACATTAATCATTGGTTCTGGTGGGTATCGGGTGTCGGTGGGTGTTATTTTTAACAGAGCATTCGGGTGGTGTTAGAGCATATCTGTACATCTCTAGTATACCAGATGGATGATTGTTTAATACATTTCAAACCAGGCAAATGAATGGAGACCTGATTATGAGCTAATTACTTGTAGAAAAAAAAATGAGGGAAGATGTATACAAATTGTTGATATGATGGTTGTGACAGAAAAAATAAACCAAAAAAAAAAAAAAAATTGTGTGAAATTCCCCTCAGGCCTGTGTGAACTTGTTAAACTATAAAACCACAGAAGGAGGACCTTAACTTTTATTATTATTATTACACAATTTTCTAAATGTTGAGAACTGTATGGAAACCTTCTAAAATGGATAGTGATTAAAAGGGATAGTTCACCCAAAAATGAAATTTACTTACCCTGTATTGCTATAAACCCGTGTCATTCGTTTTTTTTTTCTCTGCAGGGCATACGAAAAGATATTTAGCAAAATATTTAACTGTTTTGCCAGTGCAGTTAACAACATTGGACCACACTGACCTACTGTATGAACAATAAAAAAAGTAATATAACATTGGAGCAACATATAGGGTGCAATTCTATATTATTTTATTTTTTTACTTTAGGTTGCAGCAGTCAATGTGTGATGCACAGCAAGCTACAGAGAGAGCGAACCGGTATATCTTCACATTTTAATGCCGCCTCTTTTGTTTATTGTTGTATTAATATATGTACAAAATTTACTTTTTAAATATGTGTATATGTATGCTTTCGGCAGGCTTGAAGAAGCACTGGAGACTTCCAGGAAGCAGCTAGAGGAATATGAGCACACACTGTTGCAGAGAGAGAGCATGATTCAAGGGCTCCACACTGAAGCTGAGATTCATCGCCACCAGCTTGGTCAACTAGCTCATCTGAAGACTGAACTTTCCAGTGCCAAAGAAATGAGTGAGGTGATGAGATATTAGACTTAACACCAGAACATTATTTAACTTTAGATATACCAGTTACTCCCGTTATAATAGAGATGTGTTTTGTTCTATCAGTTCTTGCAGGCAGAAAATGAAATGGCACGGGAACAGATGGAGGAAAGTGAGCGATTGCTGCGGTGCCACTTGCAGGGCCTGAGAGAGAGAAACTTGGAGTGTGAAGACCTCAAACTAGCGCTGGAACAATTGCGGTACAGGATATTCCTGTCTACTCTGTTACTTTTTAGAACAAATGTCAGAACAAATCAGAATGAATGGAAGACTTTTCTGATGAAATCTCTTCTCTAAGGCTTGAGAAAGAGTCCCTTCAGGAAGAGCTGGACAGTACACGAGACAAAGCCCGCAGCATGCTGCTGGAACAAGGAGAGCAGATGGCTCAGGCATCTAATGATGTCATGCTTCTAAACCACAGAGTTTGCTGTCTCACGAGCATCTTAAAGGAGTCCCTAACCTCCAAGGTCCCTATGCTTTACTACACTTGTCATAATTTACGTGCTATGAATTACTGAAGGTTCAATTTTTGTTTTCAACTTTCATTTTAAGTTTTAAAATTTAAGAGTAAAATTGTTGTTTTTCTCATTTATATTAGTTGTTCTTTTTATATTATTATTTTTTAAAATATTTTTAATAATTTTGAATTAGCTGTCATGGCAACACTTCTAATTTGTTTAAGTTGAATATTTGCATATTATTATTTTTTTTAGCCTTATTTTAATAAACAATTATTTTTAGTTGTTTTAGTCAACAGTAACAACACTGGTTTGCAGTTTGCACTTACAGTGGAAGCTTTGGTCAATTACACAAAGTTTAAAATCTGAAATGTGCTTATGGGTATTTTTTTAGTACACTTGTTTTGTTAGTTTAGTTTTCTAAATAAACCTTTTAAAGGTATAACAAGTAAATGTTGTTGGGTTTACTTGTTTCTAGGTTTTGTTAAGTGGAAAAACTTGATCTAGAATAGTGAATTAGTTGTTAATTGACATCACTCCAGTCTAATGGTTATAGTTTTGTTTTATTGTTTATGCTGTATTTATTCAAGGTTCTTTTTTCCTGAATTAATAACATTGTTTTGCATTTCTCAGGAGTCAGAGAACTCTAAGACATTGCAGTCTCATCGACATCCCTCCAGCTCTTTTGTGGATTCTATTATGGTGGCCATGATGAAAACCCAGGAACCTGAGACGGAGTCCCCTAATGATTCAGGTGCGTTAGTGTTTGGTGCTTGTGTTGTCTTGTTGGAAAGCAGTTCTAATCCTGCATAATTTATTGAGGATCTTTTCCTGTAGTGTCAAAGGTTTCTGGTTACTTGCAAAACTTATAAATAATCACAGCAATGTTTGTGTGTGAGAATGTAATGGTGATTTCTAAAGGTCTTAAGCCCAAAACACACTGCACGATTTTAGCAATCCTATAAGATCACTGCATGTCATGCTGTGAGACATGACGCACGTTTCCATAGAAGAATAAAACGTCATCAGCATGCGCTAGTGGTAAACTAAAAGACAATGATAAATCACATTTTAGCAGTTATGTTTTTTATATGTGCTTTAAAAAAAAGTAGAAGTGGTGAAAGGGCTGGGCACCCCCCTGGGTTTGAAGCGTGAATCCGTATTCAGAAAGGCACGGAAAACAAATAATGATTGCTAACGGTTGCCTGTTACATTACAGTACATAAAATTACACTTACCACATAAACAGAGTAAGGAGAGATGACTGAGGACAATGGCGAATTATTTGCAGATCCTGAGCACCACTGACAAACTATTCTTGTAAAATGCGTGGTAAGTACTGCTGCTCCGTAGTATAAACAGAGTATGCTCGATTGCGAATCTCAAAAGTGAAACTGAAAAGCGATCGTGCATTCAAAAGCAGTTTTAATGCCAGGAATAATAGCAACACCCTGATGCCCACCATTTATATGCAGTATAATTACCCGATGATATAACAGTGAGAGAAAGCAGGCCATTGAAATATATATTTTCCACCCATCTCGTATTTATTCCCTTCAGGGGTTCTGTAGTACACATCATTTTCTTTCCAAACAAGGTATTGGGATGCGGTGGATTGCGGGGAGTATGCCGGCTCAACATCGTGATGCCTATCAACCATCGGCGATGGATGATGGTATTGTCTATCAGCCCAACCCTAGTGACAACGGCCGTCTTTGAACCTCACTCACTGTACGACATGAGAGCACCGTTTAGGAGCCACGATCACAGAAATCGGCATGATTGTTTCATGATGCCAAACTGTCATCTGGGAAAACCAAAAATCGAGCAGTGTGTTTAGGGCTTTAGAAGTAGTTTATAGGACTATGGAAGTGTACATTTTAAGAACATGGAATACAGCTCCACACAAAACTGTTTTGTATATAAATGTCAGTTATATTAAACTTCTATTCATTTTTTTGAATGATCATTTACTTCAAACGAAAATTGAATAGAGATGTATTCATCATAACTGTGCAGCCCTCTTATGTTGTGTAATGTTTTGCAGAGGAGAGGGAGGTGCAACAAGATGGCATTGGCAGTGAAACCAGTGCTTTTACCCGAATACCACCAACTACACACACAGAAGTGGAAGGTACATTCCTTACAGGATGATAACACATTCATATATGTACTTATGTTAGATTCTATCTCAAATATGTTTCAGTTTCAAATTTACTCCAGAAATACATGGCCTTTCAGCCCATAGTTCCACAAAATCATAATAAGGCGGATAATCTTTTTTTCATTCCATGATATACATACAGTGCCAGTCTCCATGCATACCCCGAATCACAAACACTTGACACATCAATACAAACATCACCAACAAGAACAAGATCACCAAAGTATTTCTTACACAAATCCTCATACAAGGAGCAATCATACAAAAAAATGCTTCTCATCTTCTATCACAGAAATATTTGATGTTAATGGCAGAGAGAATCTGTAGTTATTGTATTACTCCAGCTGCCTGTTTCTATAGCAAGATGATGACTTGAACATCTAAAAAGGAACAATGTTATACACAGACACAATGTAGCTCTCTTGTATCAAAGAAGACTTGCATTGTGAATATACTGTATATTTAACTTATTATTTTCCAAAACTGATGTATACCATGCCTCGCGCTTTTTCCTTCAGTCGTTGGTTAAGAATAGCTGTAAATGAGATCCAAAGTATGTAATGTTGAATTGCTTTGCTTGTTAAGATAATGTAAAGCCACGAGGCAAGAATAACTTAAAAGCATATTCATATATCTTAAAACTTTACATGAGCCTAAGCTCTTTTCAATAAAATCCATGCAAAAGTTAATATCAGATCATTTTAGAATACAGTATAGTATGTACCAAATATTATAAAATTTTATGCAAAACAGAAATACGACAAATATCAGATTTCTGTCATATGGACAAAAATAAATGCAAAAAAAAATAAAAATGGCTTTTTTGCATGGTTGTGTTTGACGCATGAAAACTGTAACAATGTATCTTACAAGGTGACGTGATATAACCTTTGCTCTCACTTGAAATGTGTCCCCACATTAAGTCCTTGAATTTGAGGGTATTGGACCTGGAAAGTCCTTGAAAGGTCCTTGAATTTGAAGTTAACCAAGGTGTGGGAACCCTGTGTACTGATCCACAGGAGTTCTTTACAAAAAGATACCTGAACATTTTCAATACAGTCCACTGGTTCAAAACCCCATATCTCAGATCCGTAATAAAGTAAAGGTGCAACCACGTGATCAAACAAATATGAAGATTGATTGCAGCTAATTTTATGTTTACGAACAAACCTTAGCAAGGAAAGCATTGAATACCTTTCAATTTGAATACCTTTACAATTTTTCTTCAACATTGTTATATATTCATTTAAGAAAAGAATAAACAAAAGTGAACTCACCATGCAGCCCTGTCTTACACCAATGGTGCAGCCAAAATATGCTGTTAGACCATTGAATTTCGAGTGTGTGTGTTATATCTGTGTTTGTGTCTATATGTCAGTGTAATAACGTAATTAATCCATATAGATAGATAGTTAGATGATTATGAAGATACTCTCTTGTTTGCTCAGTGGAAAGACAGAGCCGTATGTTGGAGCTGTTGTCTGATTTTGGCGAGACCATCTCAGATCTTCAGCTCACCTTAGACCAATTGAGAATCCTGAAAGACACGGAGCAGCAGACGCTGAAGCAGACCATGTGAGTTACTCAAACTCGGGTGTACTCAGTAATGCTCATTTGCAGGGGAACAGAAGAATGGCTGGGTTTGAACTGAGTTTTCAGTTATGTATGGCTTAAATATGTGTTATGTCATTTTAATATCTATCATGCACATAAATATATAACATTCAAAATACATTAATTAGTTTAACAGTAGATGTAAAGTTACATTAAAATACAGTATTATCCAATTAGCTAGCTGAACTGTTTGTAGTTTGTCCACTTGGTTTTTGCTTAACTTAAAGGTATAGTTGAACCAAAAATTAAAATGTACTCATCCTCATGTCATTCTGAAACTTATATGACGTTTTCTTCTCCAAAACACAAAAGAAGACATTTTGAAGAACATCGTTAACCAAAAAAACAAAAACAAAAAAAAGGTTGCCTTTTTAACTTTTATTGTATGCCAAAAAAAAACCTCAAAATGACATCTTAAATGTTCCACAGAAGAAAGTCAGTCAGACTGGTTTGGAACGTCATGACGAGCAATGATGAATTGAACTTTAATTTTCTGGTGAACTATTCCTTTTAATACAGTATAAATGAGTACAAACCACAAACGACAAGCAAATAGATTCCAAGTTTCATATCAGAGTTAAACATCAAATTCCTTAATCGTACCTGAACAGGTCATACCTGAACATCAAAGTACTAAATGTTTATCTTTTGTTTCAGTTAGGATTTTTTCCCCTCATATTTATTAACAAATTTGTTCTTGTTTTTTTTTTGTTTACTGTACAAAAGTAATCTTCGGTGGGGGTCAGTTTTATATTTTGTTTCAAGTTAATATATCGAAATGAATCTTTTAACAGCTCAGGCATGAGGAATTTCATTATCAGTTAGTTGTGGCTTAACACCCTGATCAGTGACATCACTTTTCAGTAGTAAAATATGACTGAATAACAAAACACTTTAGACAGTGTTTATACTGTTTGATGTGGCTGAGAGATTTTTCACTACAAATCTAGTTTCATTACTACTGCATTTTATGTTCTAACAATTTTAGTCTTTCTGTTTTGTAAAAGAACTCTCCAGCAATTAAATGTCGCTTGTCATTTAAAATTCAGATTCTCGTTAGTGTTTGCACATGCATGTAAATCCCCTGGATTGTAACACAGAAAGGGAGTGCTATTATTTTTACCCAAACCACTTTTACTGGTATACATTTAATTTAGATTTTAAATTAATCATTGTTAAAGTCATGTTACACAGATTTTGTTGCAGAAAATGATTTTATATTTATAACAACAAAACAACATTACCTGAAAACCAGAGTATAGTATTCACACACATTCATCATGCTATTTCCTCACCCCAGCCTATTTTTTTTTTTACCCTGAAACATTTCATGTTGTCTGACAACCTGCTGTTTCAGATGTGGCCTGCAGGAGGCGCTGCAGGAAGAGTCTCAGAGACACAAACTGGAGGTCTCAGAGCTGAGGCAGAATGTAGACCGACTGCAGGCTCAGGTGGAGAAGGATGCTGTGGTCCTGCAGCAAAAAGCCCAGGTAAATGTTCAACTCGCTGTTTATAAGCCATATTTCATAGAAATTTTCAGGATCAGTTTCCCAGCGGCAAAACTCTTTAATTTAGCTCTCAAGGATTTGGAGCATAAGAGGATTAAATATATGATTACATAAGTCATTTGTCTGTCATTTTTAAGGATGAAAGAAACTTGAGGAAACTGTGCAGTGAGATGGAGGAAAATTTGGAGGCGGCACACAAATACAGAGCAGAGAATAGTGTAAGTAACCTTTCACAGTTCAATCACTGCCCACAGACATAATGCTGACTATATTTTCATACACTGATGGATCATTGATGGATACATTTCTGTGGTTGTCGATGCTATTGTTAGATTGTTGTATAATGACTAACTAGCCTTTTCTCTGTTGTGTGAAACAGGAGTTGCGCCGAGAAGTTGCTGATTTGCGTCGGCTGGAACAGCAGGCACAGGTGGAGGCTCAGGTCTTGAGGGAGGAGCTTAACCGAACAGGTGTCCAATCAGCAGCCAGTGCCAAAGAATTAGATGAAAAAATCAAACTGCTCAGAGAGGTATGGCAGTCTGTCCAGTTTGTCCTCTGTAACTGGCATGAAACAATATTATTAAATAAAGTGTATACCCCCCTAACTCTCAAACTGTCCAAAACATAGTTTTGTGATCATTAAACAAAAATCAAATGTTAGTAAGTTTGCTATTTTAAGCAGTTGCCATTTAGACATTTCATAGACTCAAGATTTTGAGATGGTTATGTATAGGCATATTACATTATGTATTTTAACATGTGTTGTTCAATAAAACCATGTAATTACTTGGTTTTTATATTTCATTTGAGCCAATTATTAGTGCCTCATCGTTAGTTTATATATAAATAGTCATACTAAAGCCTGGTTTTCACTTAGGTCTGTTTGTTACTAAAAATATCAGATTACTCAGTTGTCAAAATAATCAGTAGATTACTTGATTACCAACATAATCATTAGTTACAGCGCTAGATTAGTTAAAATATTTCTAAATACAACTGCATTTTTTTTTTACATTTGTACTTAAAAGACACACATTTTGTCATTGAAAATTTCTTAAAAATAGTATTAAAATATTGTCTCTTTCTAGTGAACCAAGTATCTGTATTTTGTCTCATCTTGTGAGCTAAGTGTATTGTCACACCCCTAGTGTCAATAAGTAGTGATATAGATAATAAGTGTATGATATGTGACCCTAGACCACAAAACCAGTCTTAAGTCGCTGGGGTATATTTGTAGCAATAGCTAAAAATACATTGTATGTAGGCCTGTCACGATAACAACTTTTTGTTGTGCGATATATTGCCCCAGAAATAATTGCGATAAGCGATATTATTGTCATTTTATGTCACTGAATATATAATCATAATGTAACAGCATAATAATGCAAGAAGGCCTACACACTTCCAAATGCCAACAAACATTTAATTCTAAAGAAAATTTAGGTCATGGAAATTAAGTATGAAAACATTAGATACCTTTAAAAACTTGAATAAATATTAAATAAATATTTAACAAAAAGTGCAAAGTAACAAGTAGAAAAACAGAAAAATGCACAAAGAACTTGTATGGAGATTTTTCCATCTACAGATTTTTCCCTGACCTTCTTTTCTCTGTAACTTAAGGGTGCACACTATTGCTGAAAAACACAATCACTACTTAGCTGTCAGATGTCTGTATGCACAAAGGCACAGACTTCCAAACGAGGCCATATCTGCAGATGAAACTTTTTTTGTAGAAGCAGTTTTTAAATTTGAACTAGCAACTCATGACTACACCACGTTATGTACGAGAAGCTGCAAAAGACACAGGCGCAAGTGGAATGTACAAAACATGGTGACATTAATTTTTAAGTAAATATAATGGGCGATATATTGTGTCACCAAAAATTATTGAGGTCATGTACATATATTGCGCGATAAGTTGATATATTGATTATTGCGACAGGCCTAATTGTATGGGTCAAAATTATTGATTTTTTCATGCCAAAAAACATTAGGATATTAAGTAAAGGTCATGTTCCATGAAGATATTTTGTAAACTTCCTATATCAAAATTAAATTTTTGATTAGTAATATGCATTGCTAAGAACTTCATTTGGACAACTTTAAAGGCAATTTTCTCAATATTTAGATTTTTTTGCACACTCAGATTCCAGATTTCCAAAAGTTATATCTCGGCCGAATATTGTCCTATCATAACAAACCATACATCTATGGAAAGCTTATTTATTAATTTATTCAGCTTATGACTGGTTTTGTGGTCCAGGGTCACACACAGCTTTCATTCTTCAGGTCAACCATATATTCATCAAAAAAAAAAAATCAGTTTGAAAAAGGAAAGCAATAACTTAGTAACTTCTGTTCTTAGGTTGAGAAGCTCAAGGCAAATTTAATGGAAACTGAGGAAAATCGTGCCAAGGTCTTGGAGAGGGCGAAACGACATGTAAGTCTTACCTGCATTATTATTGTTACAATTGTACAGACAAAGTTTTCCTGTAGCAATTGACTCTTCTCAAGGAGCTTGATTGAGAGGTGATCTGACCAATCATAACTCCGTATCTGTTAGTTTAGTCTGAAAAATCAGACAGGAGAGTAGATTAGATTAACTTCGGTGGACTTAAACTTAAAAAATGGTGTGTACTGACATCTTTCCAAGGTTGAAATAAAATACCTTCTGATGTTCATTAATGTTTATTTCGTGCTTTAACGAGTAAATATGAAAAGATGATCGATTCACATGCTGCTTAAACTGAGAGGTGTGAGAGCGTCATGGCTTGTTGGACATAGCAACAGTAACTAAGGAAGGGCGGGTCTTTGTGAAGAGTCAGTTGTGGAAAAGAAAATAGTCTTTGTCTTATCACTTACAGTCCTTAAAAGGCATGATTTTGACAAAGTACTTGGGTACATTTAATATCACGGTGTAGTATTTTGATGTTATTTTGATTTTGTATTAAATTAAATATGGTTCTGTAGCAAAGGGTCCACGCCATGAACCAGAGTAAACTGGAGCGAGAACTACATCTGCTTGATGATATGATTGAAAGAGTAAGAAAGGTGAGATGAACATTTCTATAAAATCTATTTATTATACTGTATGTATTACAGAAATATTAACAAATTTACTGTTTTCTTCTGTTCACAGACATTGTCTTCTATTCCTGATCTTGTCAAAAGCTGTCCTGAACTACAAAATCTTGTAGAATTTCTTGAATGAGTTGCTGAAAATTCAGAAATGTCAGTTTAGTTTTTAAATGCATAATTGTTAAATAAACAGTTTTCTTAATTTCTTCTCAAATATGTTCTTATTTAAACTAAAGAATAATCTTCAGACATTCTGTCTGGTGAAGTTATAGGCCAATCAGCTCATTTTGTAAGATTCTTTTTCATTTAATTTTGTAAGTGATAAATTAGTGTATGGATACGCTTTGTTTAAAAAAGTTATTTTCTTAATTTAAGGTTTTGTACATGTATTAGACTATTAGAATTGTTATCAGGACATCAGTAACACTTGTGTTTCAGCATTTTAAATTCTTGTATTACAGATTGGATTTAAACAAACTCTTGATTGAATGCTTTTTTTTGTTTGTTTGTTTACTCATAGTCTGAATCATATATATAAAGGCTGATTGATGAGCAGATAGTCCAGTAATTAATCATAGTTATTCTAATCATGCCAGTGCTTGTGAAAACCTGGTGAACGATGTGATGTTTTAATCCACCTATTCAAGCACAATGTTCACTGATGTGTTCTTCTGCTTCACTGATACTCAATACCTCCATCTCTACTTTGGCCTGCCATTTAAAACCTACGCAGTTGACTGCTAAACTTTCCCTTCTCGCCATATTAGGACTTTCATCTGTCTCTTTTTGCCTTTTGTTGAATAAATGTGACCCTGGACCACAAAACCAGTCTCAAGTCGCTGGGGTATATTTGTAGCAATAGCCAAAAATGCATTGTATGGGCCAAAATTATAGATTTTTCTTTTATGCCAAAAAATCATTGGGAGATTAAGTAAAGATCATGTTCCGTGAAGATATTTAGTAAATTTCCTACCGTAACTATATTAAAACTTAATTTTTGATCAGTAATATACATTGCTAAGAACTTAATTTAGACAACTTTAAAGGCAATTTTCTCCGTATTTCGGTTTTTTTGCACTCTCAGATTCCAGATTTTCAATAAGTTGTGTCTCGGCCAAATGTTGTCCTATCATAACAAACCATACATCATCCGAAAGCTGAATAAATAAGCTTTTCATTGATGTAAAAATTTCAATTTTGAAAAATTGACACTTATGACTGGTTTTGTGGTCCAGGGTCACAAATGCAGATTCATTGAATTCAGGACTAATACAGCAAGACAAATACGTAGAAATTTTTCATTTAAGCACAAATACTGGCCACTTTATAAGCTTTTCAAAAATGCCAGCATTACACTCTACCCTGATCCTTTATATATTTATTTATATATATATATATATATATATATATCATTACCTACGCTAAATTATTCTGCAATATTGACATCACTATTGTTTTCTTTTCTTGTCACGGCATGCATCTGGTGTATATTAGTAAGCATAAATGTCTATTTAAAATCACCCTTTTTAAAAAGGTGGAGAGTGACAGGACATAATTAGTGGCCAGTGCCGTCAAATAACAAGCTATTGTGCGGAACTGGAAGACTGTCTAATAAAGCTCAGCAAAGATAAGGGGCATTTTCAAACTTAATTACCTGCCTTGTAACCCTTTTTGCGCTTATTCTGACCATTTTGTTGTCAATTAAATATGCGCAGTGTAAACTTAAAAATAGCATTGATGGCTGATAATTTGCGTCTAACTGCATGCTAAAATATTGTTTTACCTATTTGACTGAAAGCTTGCCACACAAGAATGTATACATCAATATCTTAACTAATATACATTTTTAAAATAAATGTCAGCTTTCGTTATTTTAGTGCTAGATAATAAAGGCTGATCGTTCTTTCAAAGTATATAATATTAATTTGAAATATGTATTTTCAATAAGAGAAAAGAGAAAAATATTATTTGGCATGACCTCTTTTAGAAATGTGTAATTAAAATAAGGCAAATCGGTTAACATTTCTGTAAATTTAGGTTCTGCTGAAATGGATTCTTGCTTTAGAGCCTAGTGTTCTTTATATATTCACCATTAAATTAAAATGTGAAATGATTTCTCAGAACTCCTCATTCTCTAAAGGATATAGCAACACAGCCTCTTGTAGAAACTTTTTATATAACTGAATTAAGTAAATGCAGTTATTTCAATGAAAAGTAAATCGAAGCATTTACTCTGTTACCACAGATGACAATAATAAGAAAAGCGTATACAAAGCATATGAACACATTTCACTCAAATAATTAAAAAAAGAAAGAACAGAAAAGAAAAAAGTTTGATCTTTGTAAACATTTGCTTTTAACTTGTTTGTACCACATTGTAATAGGAAAAGTCTGTACATGTGTAAATTGAGATTATTAACATTTACTCAACTGATGGAATCACAATAAAACAATAACATCAGTTCAAATATCACAGTTGTTTTTCACAAATGTTTTTCATATTTACTAAAATAGTCTCTCCAAAGGTTCTTGTGCGCCCGTGTTCTTGCAATGGAAAATAATCATCCATGAATTTGTTTAGGTGGCCGTCACAAACCTGTCCATGTTACCCGAGTAAGCTGGATGCCTGATGTAGGCTCCTGAGCTTCCTACTGGACCAGAGTTATTGTACTGAACAAAAGAGCCCAGCTGTGCAGGGGAGGTTCTACCATAGGGGTCCCCCACAGCATCACCAGCAATGGGAGACAAACTGGAGATAGCCATCCTCCCTGTTGGCCCGTAGGCCTGGGTGCTGCCTTGTGGATATGATACCTGAGTCTGTCCGTGTCCTGGGCTGGAGTAGGCAAAAGCCATGTTGTTTGAGGAGCCTGAGCAGCACGACAGCACTGTCTCCCCGCTGCAGGACTGATGCTGGAAGCCTGGTCCTCCCAAACTGCAAGAGCCACTCTCAGGACTGAAACTGCGGCAAGACTGCTGAGGCATCATCTCTGCACTTTGGCCCATCCTGCCAGGTGGCCCAATGAGAGAGTTGATTCTGAAGACCCTGGACTGACCAGCACTGAAGCTAGGAGAGGAGGACTGGTAGTAGGCAGAAGGCAGCTGTTGTGCATATGGCGGACTCACGGCCATGTTGGAGTAGACCGAGTTGGCGTAGGCTGAGCGCGCAATCTGGACTGGCGAGAAGACGGGAGACTCGTGAACGTATGATGAATACGTAGTGAAGTCGCTGCGTTTGAACCGTTTTCGCCGTCGCAGAAAGCTTCCGCTCTCAAACATGTCTTCAGCATTGGGGTCCAGTGCCCAATAGTTGCCTTTTCCGGGTCTACCGGGCTCTCGGGGTATCTTGATGAAACAGTCATTGAGCGTCAAATTATGGCGGATGGAATTCTGCCATTTCTTGGAGTTGTCTCGATAGAAAGGAAACCTCTCTGTGATGAACTTGTAGATCCCTCCCAGAGTGAGTTTGCGGTCGGGCGAGTTGGCGATGGCCATGGAGATCAGGGCGATGTAGCTGTATGGTGGTTTGCCTCGCTGAAGGGGCCTCTTCCTCCGGCGTCCTCTTTGCGGCTCTGCTCTCTGACTGTCATTCACTGGAAGAGTGGTTTCAGAGGGAGAATCGCTCTCCACTTTAACCACAGGCATGACTAGTTAGAATGACTCCCAACGGTAGCACAGCTTGGAAATCACGATAGTCTGACTGTCACGGTTTTGGTTCACTTGGTTCTTTGTCAGGTGCAACAAGTGCTCTTTGCTTGCTGGAAATATTCTGGTGAAAAAATATCAGTCATAATGCAGACCTTAAAATTCCCAACCAGAAATATCAGTTCCTTTGCAATTCATCTGGAACGTCAGGTGTGTCCTTGCACTGTGATGCCCTAAATTCTAAACAGTTCTTGCCAGTACCAGGTTTAAAAAAATGGAAGAACTCACATAAACAGCCTTATTTGATGGTAGTCTTTGCAATGTTGAAGAGAGAAGCGAGCAGTCAATAACTGGCTGTGTTAACCAAGGAACAAACCACCTGAAGAGTTATTAGCCCCACCTCCTCAAGCAGGTTATCCGTCACGTGGATAAAAGCACATGCCTCTGCAGATTTGTATATCTTTAAGTGCTCTCTCAATTGTTAACATTTATTTACTTAGATTTTTATTTTTTTTTTGGAAACAAGAACACTAAAAACAGATCTTTTCAAAGCCGACAAATAAAACGGTTTCTTCTGTATGCTAAAATTTAGAATTCTATGGAATGGTGTAGTCCATGAGTGTATTTTCTGTTAAAAACTCTTCACTCTCAGAGAATACTTTATGATTAGGTTCTTGAGACTTTTAAGTAGCTGCTCTTCTCCCTGTTGCCATATAAGTGCTTATTTTTCCCTCAGAGAATATCCAAAAGATTTAAAGGTATCTACTGTTTGACTACTTATCCTGGTTTTGTTTAATCTGGGGATTAGTGACTCCTATCATCTTACCCCCCCCCCCCCCCCCCCACCACCACCACACTACATGCATCTTATTCTTTTTCAAAAACTGAATTTTCTAGCTCTCCAGAAAGTAATAGGAAAACAAGTATGTTTATATTTGTAGCAAGCAAAACAGATTGGGATTCATTTTGGCTAAAGTGGGGCATTATAGTGCTCTAATAGCCCTGTTTAGTGGTAATACAAACTCCATTGCCTCCGCAGAGTATTTTTTTTCCCCTTCAATGCCGTGTCAGGCGGTTTCATCTGTGTGAGAAGATGTAAATATGTTATTGTAAGCCACAGTGTGTGCCTCCCTCTGTTTTAACAGCATGCAAATCTGGGTCACATTTTGGTGTGTGGGTATAGACAGGCTGATACCTAGGCCAGGTAACCTCTTTTCATGTTGAAAAGGAAATAAAAATGCAATTGATTATACAGTGGTATTCCCATAAGTTTATGTTTTTTTTGTTTTTTTTTAAAGGGAAGTAGACCGATTCTCATTTAGTGGTCTTCTTGATTTAGGCAAATTCTAAAATTCTGTCCTTAAACAACCTCTCTTACCTTCCACACTGCTCAGGTGGGTTTCTTGCATTATATTCAGTGGTTTGTTTCAAGCTTGTCCTTAGCAAATACTCAGGCAAAACCTCTTATGTGAGAACCTGCACTTGAGGCTAACTGAGGGGTCTTGTGCTGGGAGAGTTTGAGAGGTTATGCTGAAATGAGTTGCTCCTCGGACAGACGCCAAGACAATGAGCCTTTCTCTAAAGGTTAAACATTGCTTAGGCTTACAAAGAGATTCCTCACCTGTCATCTGAGAGTAATCTCTTGTGCTTGGCGGCTTTATAGAGGATATTTCCTAAGGGCTGCCCACCCTTGTGCAGTTGGCAGAAAATGCTCTAGAGATGAGTCATAAAATGTTGCTTTCTGTCATAGAGTATTTTACATTTAAGAAAAAGCGTTTACCTTAATACCCTGTGTTTTGATTATTCTATCATTGACGTCATCAGAGTCAATAAAACATCAAGGTAAATCAAAACACCAGAGATGATTAAAAAAAAATACATGAATAAATATATGAAGCTATAGTTGTTTTATTTATTGAAGCAGTATGCTTTTTTTCTTGACATGAATGCTGCTGAAAATGAATGACTAACACTAAATTTTACTAAAGAAAATTACAAAATTCACCATTGAGACAGAATCAACCTATTAAATTCCTTTAAAATACATTTGTTTTACTTTTTAAATATACTTGAATATAAATGTTTAGAGTACAATTTCTAACTTTTTTACATTATGTGATATTCTCCCCGCTGCATAATGTTCTTTTTTCCCTATATACGTTTAGCTTTATTTGGAATAGCAGTGTATTCTGGATATGTAATCTACATTGCTTGCTACATTTGCCAAAATTTACAGCATACGGAAGACCTTGCTGCATGGAATCCTGCAACTGATGATGCCATGCTCTTAACTTGACCTGCGATTTCCAGTGTGAAGAAGAATAACTAGAAAAATATCAGCAAATCTCTCTCTTTATATATATATATATATATATATATATAATAATTGCAAAGATGAGAACTGAATACTGCTGATTTATACGTGGTGTGTTCAAGTTGTCCTGGAAAGTTTGTATTTGAGAGTTGGCAAATTGTAATTATGACACACAGTGAAATTATGGGATGAATATGGAGCACACTGCTGTTTATACATGTAATTTTATATAAAGATTTAAGCTACCCCAATATTAAATATCTGCAGAATTTATAAGGGTTATTGAATCTGAGTTATCAAAACACTTTTTTTGTTTTGTTTTCTGGACTCATTGTAGATGAAAATCTGTGAAACAGCAGACATAAGCAAACAAGACACAATGGGTGGAGGATGTGTTTAATTTTGTGAATGAGAGGAATTTTAATTCTGTGGAAATCGCCAAGCCCTTTCCTTGGAGTCCCGCAGTCATGGATTCCAACAGCTTTAATGACAAAACAAACAAACAAACAAACAAAGGACTATTTGTTTATGTAATATGTGTGTTGCTTGGTGCTGATTGTTCTGCTGATCTCTCTGAAATAAATAAATAAATTAATTAATATTTTTTCAATATTTATCAATTAGATTAACCTCTATCTTGGCTTAATTTATACTAGCTATGTGTCTACTGTCTGCATTAAAGAAAACCTGCAGTTTACTTTTTATGTCTGCCAAAAATATCTAAAAGAATATTTTTAAAAATCACCAAAAACATAGTCAGATTTATTTTACTGTGAAGCAGCATTTTGTGTGGTGAAAAAAAAAATTGTTCTGCACAAATGTATGTATTCCAATGTCAATAGAACAATGTTTCCTTTTTCAATATTGCACAAACTGGCATGGTCCAAAAGGCCATCCATTGATGAATTATGTAAATTAGAGTTTTGTCATTATAAGCCATGCAAAAATCTCTGACATCCCCCTCATGATGAAATGGTGACATGCAAAAGAAAACTTCAGTATTTATTTAGAAAGTCACTTTAGATAGTTTGTTTCATTTGTAAAAGACTTCACACACACAGCCTTCCTTCAAAACACAAACATTGTTTTCTTGTTCATTTCTGTCTGGTCACAAACTCATCTGAAATTATTAATGCATTTTAGGAAACATCTGCTGTTGCACTATAATTTGGTCAAACCTACAATTTGTTACTTTTTTTCAGTAATATTATTATTATTTTGCATTATTAATACCCCAACTGTAATTTGATTAAGAAAAAGCTAGTGGACAGACAACTCTAGCGTGTTATTCGGAGTGTTTGGCATTAGCGCGTAGCTGACGGCTCTCTAAATAACGCTCTGGTCCTGTGCTGATGACAGTTTATTTGTGTTGGGTTGCTCTTAGTGTTGGTTTAGAATAATAGACATGACTAATTGCTCAGGCGTTCAGTGCAGGGCCACTCATTTGCTCCTGCCACAGTGTTCTGCAATTCACAAGCTGCTAAATTTGGCAGATTCTGGAGGTTTTGATCATTTCTGTTTTGGTGTTACTTGATCTTGAATTAATAATGGTCATTAGGATCTAAGGATTCAAAGTAGTAATTATAATTTAGGCTGCTCTAAATCACTTTGAATAAAATGCATTTGTTAGCCTTCTGATATGATCTATATCTTTAATGATGTCTGCGGTTCATGTTCCTTTTTAGATCTTAAATGAATTTGACATATATTTTTATTTTTGTCATTGCTTACCCACTCAAATCTGCATGTTCTCATTTAGATCTTTTAGATCTAGCTTATTTGTTGTTTGTTTATTTATTTATGCAGTTACCCTTTAAACAATTTTTTCCTGTTTATACTTTAAAAAAAATCATATTATAAAACGTACTTGTATTATATTAATTATTTAATACAATTGTATACACAAATGTTTGGAATCATTAAAATTTCTGAAAGAAGTCTCACCAAGTTTGTATTAGATCAAAAATACAGTATATTAATATTATGAAACATTATTAACATTTAAATCACTGTTTTATTTTAATAACATGTAAAAAAAATCTAATGTATTGTAATTTATATATATATATATATATATATATATATATATATATATATATATACAGGTGCATCTCAATAAATTAGAATGTCGTGAAAAAGTTAATTTTTTCTTGTAAGTTATTTCAAAAAGTTATTTAATATATTTTAGATTCATTTCATGTAAAGTAAAACATTTCAAAAGTTTTTTTTTGTTTTAATTTTGATGATTAGAGCTTACAGCTCATGAAAGTCAAAAATCAGTATCTCAAAATATTAGAATATTTACATTTGAGTTTCAATATATGACCATCCCTACAGTATAAATTCAGGGTATCTCTTGTTTTTTGAAACCACAATAATGGAGAAGACTGCTGACTTGGCAATGATCCAGAAAACAAACATTGATGCCCTCCACAAAGAGGGTAAGTTACAGAGGGTCATTACTGAAAGGTGTGGCTGTTTACAGAGTGCTGTATCAAAGCATATTAAATGCAAAGTTGACTGGAAGGAATAATTTGGGTAGGAAAAGGTGCACAAGCAACAAGGATGACTGCAAGCTTGAGAATACAGTCAAGCAAAGCTGATTCAAACACTTGTGAGAGCTTCACAAGGAGAGAACTGAAGCTGGAGTCAGTGCATCAAGAGTCACCACGCTCAGACGTCTTCAGGAAAAGGCCTACCAAGCCACTTCTGAACCAGAGACAATGTCAGAAGCGTCTTACCTGGGCTGTGGAGAAAAAGAACTGGACTGTTGCTCAGTGGTCCAAAGTCCTCTTTTCAGATGAAAGTAAATTTTGCATTTCATTTGGAAATCAAGGTCCCAGAGTCTGGAGGAAGAGTGGAGAGGCACAGAATCCATGTTGCTTGAAGTCCAGTGTGAAGTTTCCACAGTCAGTGATGATTTCGGCTGCCATGTCATCTGCTGGTGTTGGTCCACTGTGTTTTCTGAAGTCCACAGTCAACACAGCCATCTACCAGGAAATTTTAGAGCACTTCATGCTTCCTTCTGCTGACAAGCTTTATGGAGATGCTGATTTCATTTTCCAGCAGGACTTGGCACCTGAACCCCATAGAGAATCTATGGGGTATTGTCAAGAGGAAGATGAGAGACACCAGACCCAACAATGCAGATGAGCTGAAGGCCACTGTCAAAGAAATCTGGGCTTCCACACCACCTCAGCAGTGCCACAAACTGATCACCTCCATGCCACGCCGAATTGAGGCAGTAATTAAAGCAAAAGGAGCCCCTACCAAGTACTGAGTACATTAAATACAGTAAATGAACATACTTTCCGAAAGGCCAACAATTCACTATTTTTTTTTTATTATTGGTCTTATGAAGTATTCTAATTTGTTGGTGGGTTTTTGTTAAATATGAGCCTAAATTATCACAATTAAAAGAACCAAAGACTTAAATTACTGAAATAAATGAACTTTTCCACGACATTCTAATTTATTGAGATGCACCTGTATATACAGTATATATATATATATATATATATATATATAGTTCATTAGTTAACAACATTAGTAAACATGAACTAAGAATGAACAATACTTCTACAGCATTTATTAATCTTAGTTAATGTTAATTTCAGCATTTACTAATGCATTATTAAAATCACAAGTTGTGTTGGTTAACATTAGTTAATGCACTGTGAACTAACATGAATAAACAATGAACAACTGTATTTTCATTAACTAACATCAACAAAGATTAATAGTGTAATAAATGCATTGTTCATTGTTTTTTCATGTTAGTTAATACATTAAGTAATGTTAACAAATGACATCTTATTGTAAAGTGTTACCATATTGCTATAAATCTTAGCTGAATCACAGCTTCCACAACAATATTAAGCAGCAAAAACAGTTTTTAACAAAATTACAAATGTTTCTTAGCACCAAATCACCATATTATAATTATTTCTGAAGGATCGAGTAACTCTGAGGAATGAGCATAATTAAAAAAACAAACAAACATTAAAAACATCTTAATTACTCCAAAGTTTTGACTGGTTGTGTATATTATATTTATATATAATTATTGTTGACATGCCAGCTGTTTTGTGTTTTTGTCCAAAGAGTTCTTTCTATGAGCAACAGCTCAGGTGAACTCCAAATAGAAATATGTCTCAAACATGAACAGATGTTTTATATGTTCATGAATGTTATAAAATGGAATATCTGACCCATTGTGTTCTCCCTTACAATATGTGAAATGTTTCAACAGTTCTTTGATTCTCAGGGTATTACCCATTTAAATGTTGCATAAAAAGGCATAAATCTTATCTTATAGCTTATTAGCATGCATATTACTAGCATATTGTCTGTTTATCAGGACGTATAAAGTACATATTAATGCCTTATTCATGACCATATTTTAGATCCCTTAATCCTACCCCATACCTAAACTTCACAGCTATTTTACTATTAATAAGCAGCAAATTAGGAGTTTATTGAGACAAAGTCGTAGTAAATAGTTAGTCAACAGTGAGAATTGGTCTTTAAAATAAAGTGATCTTATTTTATAATCTTATTTGATCTTATTTTCTTTTATGTGTCATGCACACGGCTGTATGTGTGTTTGTTTGTGTGTACCTGAACATGTATACTGTTTGCATTTAGCCTGAGCCTTGTCAGTGGCAATGCAAAGTCCCAGTGCCGGTTGACTGGTTCTCAGACCTAGCCAGTTTACATAACTGAAGCAGAATGCTGCCTCTCTTGGCTAACGTTCACTCTTTATGACCCTCCACGAGGCAGCCACCTGTCTGTATTGACACGGCCAATCAACACTGCTCTCTGTACATTCGCATTAGAATTACCCAGTAAAAAAATCGGTCTGACAAAAAACAAAAAAATTGACTCCAAAGAAGAAAGCATCTTACCAAGCATTTTCTTTAATAACACCTCTTAGTGGAGTTGTTATTCCACAGCATATTCTGTTTTGGGGACTGTAAGACTGTTCTAACTCATCTCTTGAAATATTGTCTTAATTGAAGGTATTTTTATTTATGATGTTCTTAAAGTACCCACTTTAATGCTATTAACACTTTAACCAGCATGCATATTACTAGCATACTGGTTGTTTATTAAAGACTTCTTTTGCATGACCATATTTTAGGTCCCTTAATCGTACCCCATACCTGAATTTACTAACTATTAATAAGCAGCAAATTAAGTTTCTTGGCTTAAAGTGTGACTGAAAGATTTGCTCAAAATTTTAAAAGATAGTAATTAAACAGCCTGAATGGTTACAATGCACATCAGTTTCATGGCTTTGTGTTATCTGATAGAATACATCGGCCACCAAGGTATTTTTCCAATGCTTCTGCAGACACATATAGACTTCTGTTGGCTCAAAAGCTCATTTTCTTTCCCCCTGCCTGCTTCTGAATGGGTTGCTCAATCCAGTTGTATTGTGAGTGTGAAGGTTCAATGTTCTCCATGGAATGTTTCTCTCATTAGCGAAACTGGTTGTCTAGGAGGACAGATGTGACCACACCTCGCTGGGACTTGACGATGAAATGAAGTTCCACAACCTTGAGATTTATTTCATTTGTTCATATGCCATTCATGGACATTGTGTAAAATGACAGAGTGGTGATAGAAATTATCTCAAATGGCCCTTGGAAACCATAGCATGGATTTTTCGAATGTAATCCAGATGTATGTGTGTCCGTCTTTTGCTTTATGAGTTCATGCATGATGTCTAATGTTCTGAACAGCCAAAGCTCTGCATCTCTCATGAATGTCATTCAACGTCTAATCTTTCAGCTCCTGCAGATTTAGTTAAGTGTTGGCAGGATTTTGGCTCTTCAACAGGTTGAAGCTTTTAATATAACAAAACACGATTTTGAAATCTTATTAAAACATCTTGAGCTTAACAAATAAAATATTAAGGAAGAGATCTCAACTGATCTATCTATCTATCTATCTATCTATCTATCTATCTATCTATCTATCTATCTATCTATCTATCTATCTATCTATCTATCTATCTATCTATCTATCTATCTATCTATCTATCTATCTATCTATCTATCTATCTATCTATCTATCTATCTATCTATCTATCTATCTATCTATCTATCTATCTATCATCAATTCTTTAAAAGTGAAAGAGAGAGCGAGAGAGAGCTAGTGGATGGTTGGCATTTGGGGATGCCTGACAAAGACACAGAGAAAAAAAAATAGCATGGTATGCAGTTCTTTTCCAGTGCCACCTGCATGTCTGTTACTGCAGGATTTGTATCTCCTCAATCACTGACACTACTGGATTACCTGTTCTTAAAGCAGAGAGCCAACGCAAGCCACATCTTGCGCACAAGTATTCAAGCTCTCACACACTTGATTTTCTTTGCTTTGTGGGATGGATTTACCCTATTATTACTGGTGGTAGTCTGATTATGATTTCATGATATACTAATTTCCTGCTCTTTAAACACTGATTAACCACTCTCAAATGCTTATAGTGTTCATTTTTCTTTTACTTAAAACTAAAACCTTGTTTTGGAGGAGCTAATACTAGAAACTAGTTACAGCAGCAAACAATAAAAGCACAAAAATACTTTTTCTCTGTGGATCAGATCCAACTACAATTCACTACTTTGGTTTTATCGACTTTTGGTTCAAAGGTCGGGTGAAAAGGTGAGTTATTGTCCTAGAGAGACAGACTCACCCTGGATAGGGAAGCACTTTGACAATCAGACTAATCTCTATCAATAAACAACTCCCATCGCCTTGGGTTACACTACAGCAGGTGCATTCTGGGTTTAGACTTGCATGATCTGTCTATGGGACTTTCTTGGAACACAGTTTTATATTGCAAACACCTTACTTAGGTGTTGTTTTCCACTTTTAGGAGCTGTGTCAAAGGAAGACTACACTTCATTCTCGATTCCTATTCAGAAACTACTGCCTTTCTGCGATTTTGGCTTAAAATCATCATATAAAGGCAAATATCCAAACCATGTTGTTCTCACTCTTTCTCTTTGGTTCACAAAGTTCATAGGTAACTAAACACATATCTCTTTGTTATACGATCAAAACATGTTATGTTTGACTGAAAACCAAAAAAAAAACCTAGTCCACGTTTGTTTAAACCTGTAAACACATCAGTAAATCAGTCAATGTTTTTTTTTTTAATTTTTTATTATTATTTGTTCTGGTCATGCTTATTTGTGGCTTCCCCATGCCATGTCAAAGTATATGTATATGCGTGTGTGGCTTTATTTGCATATACTAGTATATTTGCACAACAAATGGTGCCCTCACTGAGCTGTTTTGCATGGTGTGTGCCTGCTTCTTTAGCTGACACTGAGGGTGAACGGCTGTTTTGTTTTTTCTGAAGCTGCACCCAAATATGTGTCCACCTGTCACTCATCCCCACTGCATTTCTGTCAGTCATATTCTGTGTTAATACGCTGCATATATTTTAAGAGCAAAAAATTTGTATACTTGGGAGGATTTTATATTTTCTTTGGTGTGTGTATACACACACACACACACACACACACACACACACACACACACACACACACACACGTCTGATTTGTTATCCTTGTGGGGACTCTCCATAGGCGTAATGCTTTTTCTACTGTACAGACCGTATATTCTATTGCCCTACACCAGCCCTACATCTAAACCTACCCCTTACAGGAAACTTGCTGCTTTTTTAGAGTTTCAAAAAACTTCATTCTGTGTGATTTATCAGCTTGTTTACTGTTTATGTTTACTGTGACACGAGTCCTGTGAGTCTGTGTATTAATATCTAAGTCCCCACCTGAATAGAAAAACAGGTACACATACATACACACACACACACACACACACACACACACACACACACACACACACACACACACACACACACACGCACACACACGCACACACACGCACGCACACACGCACGCACACACACACGCACACACGCACGCACGCACGCACGCACACACACATTTATTCAGCATGCATTAAACGAATAAAAAATGACCAAAGATACATTTACATTGTTACAAAAGAATTATATTTCTAATGTTTTTTTTTAAGTCTTCAAAGAATCCTGAAAAAAAGGAATCATGTTTCAACAAAAATTCAACTACAATTATAAGAAGAAATGTTACTTGAGCTCCAATCAGCATATTAGAATAATTTCTGAAGGATCCTCTGACACTGAAGACTGGAGTAATGGCTGCTGAAAGTTCAGATTTGCCATCACAGGAATAAATTACCTTTAAAATGGTAACTCTTTAGTATAGGGACCAATTCTTGCTATTAATTAGTTGCTTATTAGCATGCCTATTATTTACATATTCCTTGTTTATTAGTAGCCTATTTATAAAGCATTTATTCTACATGAATTTATTCTACATCCCTAATCCTACCCAACACCTAAACTTACTGTAACAACTACCTTACTAACTATTAACAAGCAGAAAATTAGGAGTAGTTAATGGTTTGTTAATAGCGAGAATTGGATCTTAAAATAAAGTGTGACTAAAATTAATAATACAAATGAAAAATAGTTATTTTAAATTTAAATATTTCACAACAGTTTCACAATTGAACATTTATCAAAGAAATGCAGTGAGCGTATCACACTAAAAAAATGCTGGGTTTTTTCAGCCCAACTTTGGGTCAAATATGGACTAACCCAGCTGTTAAATTTTTACATTAAATTTTTGTTAAAAGTTGGGTTAGTCCATATTTGACCCAAAGTTGGGTTGAAAAAACCCAGCATTTTTTAGAGTGTAACAGACTTCTTTAAACACATATGACAAAAGTTAGTTAGTACATATATATATACACACACTTTTGACTATTAAAAACTATTATTTTTAATAATAGTTCAAATAGTTATCAAAAATGTTTAGTGGCATCACATTTTACTACATGTTGAAAAAATTTATATATAATTTAATTTTATAATAATATATATTATTTATTTTCAATATGTTTGTTAATTTATATCTCCATGAAATGTATAAAACTATATTTCATGTAATTATATTATGTTATTGTATGTGGAATATTGGGGGGAAATTCTCTCCACATTTTGCTATCTGGCCCCTTATCTAAATTCCTACTCAGATCCTGACTGACTGGAGACATGGCACAGATTTGGACATTCGGTCATAAAATAGGCTTCAGGCCCACTTTGAGAGCATCAGGGCAGACAAGAACACTTTACTAGACACAATATTAAGAGCGCGTTCTCCATCTTACACCCACACACATTCCTACTGCCACTTCTGGCACTTCTTTTTACCTTTCAGTTTAACTCTTACCTGGCACTACTTGTGATTTACAGATAAACAGCTTTAGATGATTGATGCTATGAGAAATTAGAGTACATATCCTTTCTGTCTTTTTTGTTGTAAAGAATAATTTACTACAACAGAAATATGTCTCTTGATCATCATGTCTCCTACATTAATGTTTCAAATATTAGGTAGGTTGAAATATTATCCAGCAAAAAAGAGGAATGCATAAAATAAAAAAATAGGTGATGAAGTCATCATTTTTAAAAGTTTTATTTAGGAAGATGCATGTTTTCAACCAACTTTAGTCTAAACGATTGTTGGATTCGTGCATCGACACTAACAGTCATGTTAGCACACCTGAGCTTGTTGCAGTCTGACCTGTCTTACCGCCTCATTTGTCATCTCCAATCACAAGCTCTTTTGAGGGGAGCTGAAAGACAAGGAATTATCAGCCCTTGCTTGGTGATGAGAGCTCAGCCTGCTGCTCAAAAGAGAAAGTATGTGAGAACACCAGCAAGTTAAACATGTAAGAACACAGGCAAACACACTCTTCTCTGTCAGTCCTCCGCACCATCCACAGAGTGACTCATGCAGTTTGCATCAAACATTTCTGACATTTAGGCAATGATTAGCAATGCAATCTGACCTATTTTTTTAGTTATTTATGTATGTATGTATGTATGTACATGTATGCATGTCACAAGACTAATTTCATGTCTTTGATTATGTTTATAGGAGAGATTTAAGACAATACAGGATTGTTATTACAGGAATAAGACTAATATATATATATACATATATATAACCAAAAAGCTTTTGTGTGTGTGTGTGTGTGTGTGAGTACAGCCTTTTGAAATTTGATAAGTGCACGTAGCCATATTCAAATTCATTTTGATTTAAGCTCAAACGACAGATAGCAATGGCGCAAATCACAACATCAGAGATCTTTTGTGTTATCTGAGGTGTAAAAATATTGGTAGCACTTAAGGTTCTATTTGTTACTAACAATGAAAAATACAGTATACTTTCATTATGAACAATGGGAAAGATTTCTAGAGCATTTAAAATCAGTTAATTTCAACATTTACTAATATTAGATTAGACTGCCACAGGCTAGGTAATTAATGAGAGATTCTGCATCATATTAAGATGAATATTTTAGGATAACAAATTAACAACGTATATGATATATTGTATGTATTAATAAATAAATATGCATAAAAATGGCCCATTAGCATTCAGACATGGAGTAATAATGACCATTGTCTTTCCTTCATAAGGGTGATACCCCACGTTTATGTTTCATGTTGGGGTCCTGATTATCCTGTGAGGGTTTGTTGCGTGATAATGATTGATTGTATTCTATTATACACATATACACGACCAATTTCTGACATGAAATACAAGTAGATTTACAAATATGTACTTTCAGTCACAGTATCTGCAAGGCACACTGTTAGTCTTTGGTGTGTTTGCCGACACGCAGTGAGTCTGGGAACAGGGTAAATGTTTGCATTGTGGCCGTGTGAGAGTGAAGCTTGCTGGTTGGCTTGCGTTCATGGAGGGGTGGGGTAGAGCACAGGGTGGATATGATATGCTTCGCTGACTGTAAGTACAGTTGTAGGATGAAGTGACACATCCCTGGCGTGCCAGTGTCTGGGCGGGCCATGTGGGGGTGGAGGTGGAGGTGGAGAGTATCGGTGGCTGAGAAGCAGTTGAAAGCGTTTGGTCAATGCTATTAATATCTTCAAATCCCAGTGAATGGGTGTCAAAATTGAAAAACTCCAAAGATAACAACATGGAAATCACCACAGTTTGTTATTTATATTCTTTCGATCTAGCATCATTATTATATTATTGTAACTGAAATGACAAGAAGTAATAATATTTCCAAAACAACTTACTGTAATGTTGTTAGTAGCAGAAATGGACAAAGTTTTGCTTCAGTAAATAATTACCAGTAAGAAATAATTGGTTTATTTTGATAACACCGACTGCTCCAGCATGTTCCACTTTCCATGTGGTACTTTATCAAAAATAGACATATCTGATGTAGATGGTGTCAAATAATAACTTGAAACATGTCATTTTTACCTGACCTCTAAAGAAAAACTTAAAAAATTCAAATCTCACACAAACATTCAAGAAAGTTTAATGATCCCATGGGCAATTACACATCAATGAAATTTGTTCAGAATTTGATGTGGCTAATTTAGATTTTTGACAAATTCTGAGATAAACAAGGAAAAATATTCAGTCTGTGTTGTGGCAGCATCACCTACTGGTTTGTCAAACAAAATACACACACTCCACATAGCACCATTAAACTGTTATTTTTTTTTTTATTTTTTTTTTTTATTATTGTAGTTGCACTATTTTTTCCATTCTCAGTACAAGCCTAACAATTCAGATGAGACACTGAAAATTCATGCTGGAGCTGATATGCAGTGCTTTCTGACTAAACAATCCTCCAGCACTTTAATAAATATCCAGCGTCTATTTTATATCTAGTGGTAAATGCTTTAACACTGATCCAAAAGTAACACGTGGTACTATAGTTACATGACTATACACAAATAGGAAATAAAACACAAAAATGACTGTACAGACCTCACTGAGGATAAACAACAATTGAAAAAATATTGGAATGTCCTGCCAATACAAGATACGCTCATTTTATTTTTTTAAATATAAAGGGGATCTTAGATTTGACAATGATAAATACACCAACTAAACACGCTTAAGCTAAATCTTTTAAGAATACATAATCTTATTCTGTCTGTGGAAATATTAGGCCAAATTATACATCATTTACAATCAGAAATTAATCCTTGCCTTAAATCAGACATCAGGTGACGTGTAATTTTTGTGATGCTAAAATATTTCCAGTTTAACATGACAAGGTGCAACAACCATGTGCTGATCAGATCCTCAAATACTGTTGCTCTGTGGCACTTTCAAATTCAGGCCGGGTCTGTTTGTGTTTGGAAAACCAGTTTCTGAAGTCATTTCTTTACAGTTCTGTTTGTTGTGATTACTAGCACAAAAACTACACACTTCACCTTTACAAAAGGAAAAGAAAAATGTTTGATATGCACAGTTTCATGGGTTCAGATAACATACTCAGGCATATAGTAAAACACACACACACACACACACACACACACACACACACACACACACACACACACACACACACACACACACACACACACACACACACACACACACACACACACACACACACACACACACACGCACACGCGCTACTTCATGAAAGAATTTTGGGTTGCCTTTAGTGACCAGTTTATCATATATGGAATGTGATATAGAAGCTTGAAAATGCCCACTGGATTCATGGACCATATAAAATGTTACATGACAGATAAATGACACACTGTAACACAACAAATAAATGATTTGCTTAACTTTCCTTGTCTCATTTTTTTCTTTGTTGCTAAATATTAATCTATTTAAATAGTCAAATCTACCACCACTTAAAGACTAAAATTTATTTTAGGACATTAAAGAAACATTGGAACATTTCACACTATGAACAGGAAATATGTATTTTGTTTTGAAAGTATTGCAATTTCAAAGAAAAAAATCCTTCAGATGTTTAATACTTCAAATCTCTGTGACGACCATTATTCTTCAAATAATTTTTCATAAATACATTATGCTAAGAACTTTAAACCAAAATACATTTCCTTATTTTATTGCAGATTTTTTTTTTTTAAAAAAGGGTTTGGATAAAGAGACCAATTCAAGGCTTGTTGTTGCAAATGGAAACAGGCAAAAATGAACATAACGTCTGAACATACAGGAGGAATAGCAGCAGGCAATGCAGAGGTCAGATCAACCTCAAAAAATTTTTAATTTATACAACAAAGTGGTGGCATTCCAAGTCAGGAATAATATTTACGAAAGAGCACTCAATTGTTTCCGTTGCTTATTTTCTATGCGCAAATACCACAGAGCTGTTTGTGCTGTTTGTTTTGGTTATTTTCTCTTCTTGCAGAAGAAATGGTTTGATTGGTTGGGTCATGATTAGGGTACATGCATAAGACTTAGTGGGGTAAAGCTACCAGGATATCTACATAGTTGACAGGGAAGAAGCCAGATTGCCCACCGTTCACTCCTTCATACCAGTTGTCATCAATCTTGCTGGTTAAGGTAATGATGTCACCTTCCTTGAAGCCTAGCTCACCCTCATTTTCAGGGTCGAAATCATAAAGTGCCCGACAGCAAGGCTGGTCCATTGGAGCTGAAACGGGACAAAAAAAACAAAACAAACAAACAAAAAAAAAGATTCTTTACAGGACAGAAAATGAAATCTTCTATTTCATAGATTTAATGATATTATTGCCTTACCTGGTGACCTGGAAGGGCCACTGTGCCCAATATTCCCATTGTGGTTCTCACTAAAATCTATGGAAGTGCGAGGTTTGGGGACATACTCTCTTCTTGGCCTATTAGAAGCCTCTTTTATTCTGCCAAAAAAAAAAAAAAAAAAAAAAGAAGAAAAAGAAAAAAGGATACATTATAAAACTAGGCATGATCATTTTTTATAATCTCTTAAAAATAAATGAATTATCACAAAATTAACATTTAATTATTTTTATTAAAAAATAACATTTAACAATGAAAAATTAATCATTCATGCCACCAAACACATGTAAAATAATTCATTTTTATTTAAGAAATGTTCCACGTTTGGAGTAAGCCTAAATGCAAAGCATGTTTTTGTGTATTTTCGTAGTCAGACTATCACCAGTTGCCACTACAGGCAACTAACGTGCTTTACCAAACCACACCTATCGAGAACAGTTGGGGTCATTCACACAGGATGTTTTCATGTTCAAATACAGATGGAGCGCAACAGAATGGAACTGGATGGGGTCTCTAGATGAGCTGAACTATTTTTAACTTCACACAGTGTCTGAAAAATGTGACAATCTTGATGTGAGATGTGATGCAATACAGCGAGATGCACCGCAATACCCAGGTGCAGGTGGGATACAAAAATGCATCCTCTGTTAAGGCCCCCCCCAGGCTACCTCAGACAGATTGACAAACTCAACAATGGACTGTTATGAACGGTAGGCTTATCAATTAAATGTTGCTGAAATAAAACAAACACAAAAGCCACTTTTTTTTTCTTCTAATGACTATATTCAGTGCTTTCGTCGGCCACAAAAATCTGACATTTTTATATTACCATCATTTAAAGATGGAACATTGCCTGTGCAATTAATTACAAATATTTTATCAAATACCATATGTAATTCTTTTGATAACATTTTTCTAATTGATTGCAAGATCTTCAAAGTTCAGTCATTTAGAAAATACAAATTAACATTATTGCTATGGTTGTCTCTTTTTTTTTTTTTTTTTTTTAACAGTTATTTGCACTTTAGTATGGTTTGGAGTTAATAGTAGCACTGAGTGTGCCACTGTACCTAATCTTTAGACCAAATCTCCAAAAATGCAAACACATTAACTGCTGTAGTTAATTGTAAAACAAGCCTTTTCAGTTTAAAAAAAAAAAAGTTCTCTACATTACACACATCATTTGAAATTAAGAGCTCTTATGTTTGGTTTGGAGAACACTGCCATTCAAAATGCCACACCAATTTACCAATTACAACTAGTTCTCATGTGCGCAAACACTTACAGCTAATTTGTGCACTTAGAAATCATTTCTGTTTACAGTGTACATATATACCGAATAAGCATACATAATGTAGAGTATATACTGTACAGAATTTTGTACACATACATATTGATTGTAGTGAAGATTGTAGTGTTTTACATTAGTCACATCCATGCGTAGTTGGCGTGTATAAGAGCAAATCATCCAGCAGTTTTTGTGAAGTTATGAGGCAAAACAACATTTTAAGGAATCACTTTCAGAAATCGTATGCAATTGTCAAAAACTGTCTGTACAAGTAATAACATAAAATTAATTTAAACATACTTTTAACTTTTTAAGAAAAGATGCCTGTAATTGCATAGTTTTTCTTGTGAGAAGGGAGATCTTCCATTCAAACATGTAGACTAGATTTAGGATTTAGGATTTATCCAAGAATACAGACCTGTCCTCTAACTTGCTGGACAGCTGCTGAAGGATCTCTGTGGCCTGTCTGTGGTAGTTCACCTGAGCTTGGACCAGAGCAGAAAGCTGACTCACTTGTTCAATCTGCAAAAACACAGTTAGAAAATCAACAGCTATTATGCATGAAAGCAAATAATGCCTTACTGATTGTATATGAAGGTCAAGACTAACAAACAATGGCTACATTTACATGCACCCTTACAATGCAGTAAAGGCAGTACTGAAGTACTGCAAGCTTGTGTAAACACTGTGATGATAATTACATTCATATTTAGAATAACCATGAATCACAGTAAATATGTGTTAATATGCTGAGTATTGCGGTTTTAACCTGACTATATGCTCATGCATGGGTTCGAAAACATGCTGGAACAGAAGAAGCCACACTTTATTGGCATCATGCACATTGATGTTCGGAAATGTGTCCATTCTAGTGTTTCCGACCATCAATAAAACACATGATTTCCATGTTGTGTAAAGCTATAATCATGAACTCAGTTTCCTGAGCTCCCCAGAAGTGTGGCTTCAGCAAAATGAGGGAGACCGTGTACCCTAGAACTGGCGAACAGGTCCGTGTAAGCAGGAATGCTTGAAGGCTTCCTATTTTAAAGCAAAAACATCACACCTTTTAGCAAATAATCTAAATATTGGCAAGTATCATGTAAACGGGACTAAAAATGTTTGCCCATGTAATATAAACATCCTAATTCTTACTTTGATTACTGGTAGTAGTCAGACTATTAAACATGTAGACATAGCCATTGTGTACGATGAACTGATCAATGGAAACTAGTGAATCCTGCGATTTATTGTGGGTTATTGTTTCAGAATAAAAGGAAAGGTGTAGTGGGAAAGACTCGTTGGACATTGGGACAGATACAATTAAAATGAAACTCTACAGAAGCATGAAATGAATTGTGAAGGTCACAGATCTTACATCACTCTCCAGAAGGTTAAACATGCTTTGTTCGGCAACCTCCTTTGAGTCATCAAACTTCTCCAAGGCCTGTTTCATCTCATCTTCAGTGACTTTTCCCTGCCTTTTCTTCTTATAGTCAAAGTCCAACCGTCGCCCTTCCAACTTCTTCAGGTGATGCTGTCATAATAGAAAAATATGTTACTGTTCAGTTCAGTTACTGACCCCTAGTGACACATTCAGTCTCCATCAACAGCCGTGACAAAGTATGACCCTATGACTTCTTCAAAGCCATTTCAAACGCTGCTAAATATTCTCTCAAAGAATATTTAAATCTAATCTAAATCTGAAAACTGCAGCCTCAACTGAAGTTCATCCAAAATCATTAACTAAATATCAGTGACTGATATCAGAGGTATTTAAAGAGGTCATAAATACATTCTTATTGTTTATACCGACTTAAAATATTGTTAGTACAGTTATTAAAATCCAAATACAGTGATAACTGATTTATTGTAATGTCCATTTGTCTCTCTTTTCTGACCTTAGAATTAAAAGAGCTATTTTTGCTGATGTATGTGAAATGAGATTTAGCCCTTTTACTCTCAAGCTGCCTCCAGTATATTTTATAACAAACCCATCTGTCATCCAACAACCTCTTTGTGTCAAGTTCATGAAACAATCCACACTTAAATCTGCCGCTGAAACTGAAATAACCATTGACACTTTAATGTCTTCACTAAACTGCCACAATTAATGATATGACTGGATTGTGGAAGGTTAGTGAATAAGTCCGCATGCAAAAGGAACACAAGTGTGAATTTTCCATTAAGAGTTCATGAGACAAAATGAGGGGGGTCATTGCAATAATTTCTTATATCTCACCTGGATTTCTTTTAAGTCTTTATCATGCATATTCTGCAAGGGATCAATAAAGTTTTGCTTGACCTCCATGTCTAGAGCATCTTTAACTTCACCTAGTTCTCGCATGGCGTCTCCAACATCAATCAGAGCCAGACCTGTAAAACACAAGAGTACAATAGTGAGAATCCAATGCACTGGATGAAGTAGTTTTTAGTTTATTTATATACTAACACAAAACTAAAAGATCTGGTAATGGTAATGATAGATTACTTGATTTTAAGTTGGCCAACAATCACAGCCATTTCTTAAAACTTCTTCAAAACACTTAGTGCTGGACAGTTTTTAACAAACTATCTTTTTATTTTCCAGAACATACAGTCACATGACATTTATTTTTATACAACTGCACTTATAAATGCTTCCAGTGTGTTAATATTTGACTGCTGATATCACAATTCTTTCGTGCTAATTTCCACATTATTAGACATCTGCATATACTGCAAACAGTTTGTCACTATGCACCAATCAGTGAATATATTATTTGCATATCCTCAAGCTTTGTGAACAAAACAAAAAAAACCCTGTTTTTGAATTGCAAAACCTTTTGTAATTTAATCTAATTACCAATTAAATGTCATTTAATTGCATGCAAGCAAGCAACGTGCACAAAAGACTAAATCGCTATCATAAATTCTAAGAATGTAGGCAGATTACTTTATTTTAATGGGAGACAAGCATCTAGTTTTGTTGAGCTGCTTTGTTAAGCTGCTCTTTACATGTGTGCTATAACTGATCTCTTGCATCATAGGCAGCTTCATTTATTATAAATGAGAGTATTCTGATTTATTGTGCTGCATAGCATTGTCCATGTGGTGCAGCCACAAAAACAGCAACTACATTGTCAAAACAGTCTGGATTGTGGTTGTGGGTCATTGATAACCTTGTCATGGACCAGATTTTGCCTGCTGGCAGGATGTTAAGCATCCCTGCCATACAGTCATTCCAGCCAACCACATTAAACGCCTTAAAGGGTGCACTTGCAAACTTGATAGCATGCAAAATAAAAATGTTTGTGCATTTCTGCATTTAAACAATATGAATTTAGAATAGCACACTATCAACTACTACTTCTGCCATGTGATTAGGAGCATACTTTTAGGCATTTTTACATCTGGCTTGTTTGAAGTGTTTGTTTTGGGACCCGGCACACTTTCTCCCCTGGTTTGATTTAAGCATATATGAACACAGCAATTGCACTCAAATCTGCACCAAAATAATCTGTCTGAGATCGCCTTGGCCTGATTGAAAACAAACTCTGGAATGGTTCAGTTGTAGTGAGACATCAATCCGACACAACCAACCAACAAATTAAGCTGTATCATAATTAATAATGGGAAACACTTTATGTAAAAAGCAGCAGTGTCTGATTCTGTAGATGAGCGAGCACATTACTCATCACAGTTGAGACCAAAGAGCACCTCTTTATCTTAATGTAGTCTAATTGCTCTTCTTCTCTTGACTCCCACTCTAACTGATCAGTTATAGCGGGAATGACCGATACATTGTGGGCTTATTTTGGCTTTTTCTGTAGCTGTCGTTGCACATACAGAGATAACGTCTCGGTTACATAGGTAACCCTCGTTCCCTGAAGGAGGGAATGGAGACGTACGTCGGACTGACCGACGAATGGGAATCTCGCTAGAGAGGCCAATCTACTTCGAGTGTAAATAAAACGAGCCAATGCACATTGGCATGCAATCATATGCAGCAGCTGCTCACCTCGCAGCGCGGGTATATAATGAGAAGCAGGTGCATTGCATCTTTAGGTTTTCGCTGAGGAGCCGAACAGGTAAGGCGGCAGCATCAGCGGGGTCCAGCGACTGTGTCTCCGTTCCCTCCTTCAGGGAACGAGGGTTACCTATGTAACAGAGACGTTCCCATTCAGTCGGTCACATTCGACGTACGTCCGACTGACCGACGAATAGGAATCCCTACCAAAGCGGCACAGGAGCTGCCCCCTTCCAGCGCTCTGTAGCCAACCTCCTGTACCCCCTTGCCTAAGGACGGTGGGACAGGGCAAACACAGAGAGTGTCAATCACTGCTGTTCCCAAAACCCATACAGTGAGACTTTTGGATAACACTGGGAAAGTGTATCCTTTCACTGGAAAGGAACGCTGCGGAAGCCACATCCTTCCCCGAAGGAGTAATGTGGAGAAGTACATGTGGACTAACCCCGTAGGGCTGTACTACATATGGAAGTACTGGGGTGACTCCAAACCTGACGAGAGGTGGGTTCTCCCAGAGGGAAAGACACGGGTTTGTTTAGGAGCAACCCGTGGAATACCCCATATGGGATCCCCGTAGGGTCACACATACGGAACCTAGCCTAAATCCGGTTCTCAAGGATACAACGGAGTAAAGGGCTGGCGCCAGACGCTCCGCCACATCTGGTTGTCGAAGGGTGATCGGAGGACTCAACAGGGTCTGCCTTGTAGGGACTCTCTGGAGCAATAAGCGTATGTAACGCAGCAAGCCAACACTAAGCCGGGACCTCTCCGTGCCTCTGACTTGAGGTGAGAACACGGGAGGAGACCGGCTCGACACGAAGGCTATAGAACCTAGCGAACGTGTTAGGTGTCACCCAGCCCACAGCTCTACAAATATCTGTCAGCGAGGCGCCACGAGCCAGCGCCCAGGAGGATGCCACGCCTCTCGTAGAGTGGGCATGCAACCTAAGCGGGCAGGGCACGCCTTGTGCTTGGTAAGCCAAGGCGATGGCATCCACTATCCAGTGGGCCATCCTCTGCTTGGAGACCGCCTTTCCCTTCTGCTGGCCTCCGTAACAGACAAAGAGCTGGTCTGAGGTCCTGAGGCTTCGAGTTCTGTACAGTAGCAAGGCACGAACTGGACAGAGCAAAGCCAGGGCTGGGTCTGCCTCCTCCGGGGGCAGCGCTTGCAGGCTCACTACCTGATCCCTGAAGGGAGTGGTAGGAACCTTGGGCACATAGCCAGGCCGGGGTCTCAGTACCACGTGGTCGTCACCCGGCCCGAACTCTAGGCACGATTCGTCAACCGAAAATGCCTGCAGGTCCCCTACCCTCTTGATGGAGGCCAATGCAACCAGCAACAAAGTCTTCATAGACAGATTCTTTAAGTCTGCTGACTGCAAAGGCTCGAAGGGAGCAATCTGGAGTGCTTGAAGCACCAGAGCAAGGTTTCAAGAGGGTATGGAGGGAGGTCGAGGAGGATTTAACCGTTTCGCCCCCCTAAGGAACCTGACGACCAGGTCGTGCTTACCCACAGACTTACCATCGATGAGGTCGTGGCATGCGGAAATAGCCGCAGCATGAACTTTGAGGGTGGAGGGAGACAGCCTACACTCCAACCCTTGCTGCAAGAAGGAAAGCACGACACCGATCGAACACCTTCGGGGGTCTTCTCGGCAAGAAGCAGACCACTCGACGAACAGGTTCCACTTCAAGGCATAAGCACGTCTCGTGGACGTTGCACGTGCCGAAGCGATGGTGTTAAGTACCTCAGGGGGTAAGTCACCTAGAACCTCTGCGTCCTGTCCAGGGACCAGACATGGAGTTTCCAGAGGTCTGGACGCGGGTGCCAAAGGGTGCCCCGTCTCTGAGAAAGAAGATCCCTCCTCAGAGGAATTCGCCAGGGAGGGGCTGTCGCAAGGAGTGAAAGTTACGAGAACCAGGTCCAGTTGGGCCAATAGGGCGCAACTAGCAGGACCTGCTCCTCGTCCTCCCTGACTTTGCACAAGGTCTGTGCAAGTAGGCTCACTGGGGGAAACGCATATTTGCGAAGGTCCCGGGGCCAGCTGTGCGCCAGTGAATCTGTACCGAGTGTCCCCCAGGACAGGGAATAGAACAACTGGCAGTGAGAGGTTTCTGGCGAGGCAAACAGGTCTACCTGAGCTTCGCCGAACTCTCCCCAAATCAGCTAGACCACCTGGGGGTGGAGTCGCCACTCTGCTGGCAGCGCAGCTCGTGAGAGCCTGTCGGCCGCACGGTTGAGCACACCAGGGACATGAATGGCGCGAAGCGACCTCAGATGCTTCGGACTCCAGAGGAGGAGGAGATGGCGGGCGAGTTGCGACATGCGACAGACCTCCTTGATGGTTGATGTACGCAACGGTCGCAGCGTTGTCCGTCTGGACCAGCACGTTTGCCCCGTAACGGCCCCTTCAGGTGGCTCAGGGCAAGGTGTACTGCTAGCAACTCGAGGCAGTTGACATGCCAATGCAGTTGGGGGCCAGTCCACACCCCTGACACTGCATGCCCATTGTACGTGGCACCTCAGCCGGTGGCAGAGGCATCCGTGAAGACCACGGCATGCCGGGACACCTGCTCTAGGGTCACTCCTGCCCGAAGAAACAAGGGGTCTGACCATGGGCTGAAGGCTTGGCGGCATTCCAGAGTGATTGCCACTCGTGCCGTGTTGCCACGCCCATCTCGGGACTCGGCCGTGAAGCCAGTGCTGAAGCGGTCTTATATGAAGCAAACCAAGCGGCGTTACTGCCGCTGCGGCTGCCATATGCCCCAGGAGCCTCTGAAAAAGTTTCAGTGGGACCGCTGTCCTGCCTCTGAATGCATTCAGGCAGTTCAACACTGACTGAGCACGTTCCTCTGTGAGGCATGCTGACTGTTCGAGCGAATCCAACTCCATACCGAGAAAAGAGAACCTCAGCACTGGGACGAGTTTGCTCTTTTCCCAGCTGACCTGAAGGCACAACTGGCTGAGGTGACCAAGCACCAAATCCCTGTGTTCACACAGCTGCTCCTGAGACTGAGCAAGAATGAGCCAGTCGTCGAGATAGTTGAGGATGCGAACACCCTGTTCTCTCATGGGAACAAGGGCTCCCTCCACGACTTTCGTGAAGACGCGGGGAGACAGGGCCAGCCCGAAGGGCAGGACCTTGTACTGATATGCTCGACCCTCGAATGCAAAGCGCAGAAACGGCCTGTGTCGAGGAAGTATCGAGACATGAAAGTACGCGTCCTTCAGGTTGATCGCTGCAAACCAATCTCGGGGACGGATGCACTCGAAAATGCGTTTCTGCGTGAGCATTTTGAACGGTAGCTTGTGAAGACTCCGATTCAAAACTCGCAGGTCCAAGATCGGTCGTAACCCACCGCTCTTCTTGGGTACAATGAAGTAAGGGCTGTAAAACCCCGACCTCATATCGGCTGGAGGGACCGGCTCTATCGCGTCCTTCGCCAGTAGGACTACGATCTCCGCATGCAAGACATGGGCATCGACCGCTTTCACTGAAGTGAAGTGGACACCTCTGAACTTGGGGGGGACGCCGGGCGAACTGAATCGCATAGCCGAGCCTGATGGTCCGAATGAGTCAGCGAGACGGACTGGGGAGCGCGAACCAGGCTCACAGAGACCGCGCAAGCGGAACCAAGGGGACCGTAGGCGTACCCGCAGTGGGGCAGCGAGGTGGAACGCAGGGACGCGGCTCGGGGGGCTCTCTTTGGGAGGCGGCCCGTAGCGGGGTCTGAGTGTGCTGTGCAACACTTACCTGGTTCCACGGTCGGACAGAGGGTGCAGGAGAGGCTTGGGTGACCTTCTTGAACTGCGCGCTGCTGACCGCTGGCGACAGAAGAGGTGGATGAGAGTGGAGAGGTTTTACTCCTCCCACTGCTCTCCGAGCCCTCTTCGGACCCAGAGATGATGGACACTGCTCTTTTCTTGAAAATTTGGCGGAACAGAAAGAAGGAAACAAAGGATTTACCACCCGGCCCTCCTCCGGGGGAAGGAGCGGTGCAGTCACCACCTCCTGAAGAGCAGTCCCAACCATCTCCGGGTCACCCGTCCTAGGGCCTCTTGCTCTTGGCTTTGCCGCCCCTCTTTTGGCGGGGGCCTGGACGGGCTGGGGACCCCGCCTACGACTGGCTCCACGATGCCGCTTGGAGGCTGTTGCTGCGGCGCGGCGCGGCGCGGGAGCGGGGGCAGCCGTGGGGGGGGTCGCTGAGGTGCTGCCGGCGGCGGGATGGATGCAACAGAGGACCGCCGTGGCAGGATGTGACTGATCGCCTCAGACTGCTTCTGTACAGCCGAGAACTGCTGGGCGAAGTTCTCGACCGCATCGCCGAAGAGGCCGGTCTGGGACACGGGGGAATTAAGGAACCCTCATGTCGGCCAGACACAGCCAGAGATGGCGTTCCTGGACCACCAAAGTACACGTCGCACGACCTACTGCCCGCGACGTAACCTTCGTCGCCCAAAGCGCGAGGTCCGTCGCGGCACGAAGTTCCTGAAGAACTTGCGGATCATGACCACCCTCGTGCAGGTCCTTCAGTGCCTTGGCCTGATGGACCTGCAACAACGCCATAGCGTGTAAGGCGGAAGCGGCTTCCCCGAAAACCCCGAAAAACCAATCGTCCAGCCTTGAGGGCTCGGGACACGGTTGATGATTCCACACGAGCCCGACCCTGTTGGCGGCCCGGGAAAGCATAGCCATCATTTCCGGATCTGTATCGGGCACAGCTACCGTACCAGAAGGAGGCAACTGCGCCGACGCGTCATCTCCAGAAAGGTCTGACTCACCCTCCGATGCAGCTAGCGACATCTGGTCATCGGGAGGAGTGCCGAAGGAAACGGATGGTACACACCTTTGAGATGGCCCACCGCGCTCCTCCGGCAGCTCTACTGGCTGCGGAGTGCAGGAGGAGTGAGGGTTCCTAGGGGGTTGGTTCCCCGAAGGAAGCGCACTCACTGTAATCCTCAGGTCACCAGTGCCACCGCTCGCAGCAACCCTCTGAGGAGGATTGGAACAAGACAGCGGCACTGGGACTCCGCCCCTTTGCAGGAACTGGAGTCGGTGACCATCCCTCGGTGCCAGGTAACGACCGCACCCAGAAACACACAAGTAGAATGTCATCTTTAAAAAGACGCAAGCTCTACTTGTGTAAGCTCTTTTAGGGACTTTACTCTTTTAATCAGTGCTGAAGCACGCAGGGGAACGGCCGCGGCAACACGGACAGGGATTTTGTGCAGCCTGTCGTGTGCTCGTTCTCTCTTTGAAGTCGCTCTCTTACCAGCCGCAAAACGGCTTTTACGCGCTATTAAAGCGCACCGTTTACCAGCCGTAAGAACGGCCTTTTCAGCTCTTTTTGCTCAGAAAAAAAGGCAAAAAAAAAAGGAGAAGAAAAGGAAAAAAAAAAAAAATGGAGAGAACTCGACCCCGCTGCTGTGCTGTACGCCCGCACTTCCACATCCAAAGAGATCGTCCCGCAGAGACTCGTCTTTCTAACACTTCCAGCAGAGAACAACCGTTTGGCTCCGAAGCGAAAAGTTAAAGATGCAACGCACCTGCTGCTCATTATATACCCGCGCTGCGAGGTGAGCAGCTGCTGCATATGATTGCATGCCAATGTGCATTGGCTCGTTTTATTTACACTCGAAGTAGATTGGCCTCTCTAGCGAGATTCCTATTCGTCGGTCAGTCCGACGTACGTCGAACGTGACCGACTGAATGGGAACTAACAACATGTATTCATGACCAGTGAGAGGACAGTATTACTCACATGCGACTTGCATAAACATTTTGGTACAATTTTGGAAAAGCTGCTGTGTGAAAGCTACAGGTCTGAAAAAGAACCTCATTGACAGACCTGGTTGTGCCTTGTGTTGAGCAGTGCTGAGATGGCTTAAACATTTAAATATTAAGACGTTATTTTCCTTGTGATTAATGAATTCTGCTAGTTGATGGATTTTTGCTGTTTACACATTAACAAAGACTGAGTTTGTCGTTTAATCAAGTTTGCAAACTAACCATTACATCAAAAGAGATTGTTGATAAAAATTATTTTGGAATAAGGCAGTTTACATTGTGTATATTAATACTGCGCTATATGTGGAAGAGCTGCCCACAAGGTGAAAAACTCCGACATTGTGTATGTTTATAGCAAAGCTAGCATTACCAAAGAAGGATTCCTCCCCGAGCTCCCTGCCAAACTTTTGCATGGACTCTCCCAGGATGACTTCAGTCTGTGTGTAGCCAGGACCTTTATCTCCTCCACGGATTTTAGACATGGAGCTCATCATACTCATTTTGGCACGAGTTGCTAAATAAACAAGCAAACAAACAAAAAAAACAACAACATAAATGTGATGTTCATTAGTGAGATTTTCATTTTTTTTAAGCTAGGGATATACTATTACAAATTATTATTCACATTCACCTGGATTAGGCTGTAGGTACTCCGTTGTCTTGGTCATAATGTCCATCACCGCCCTTGTGGTGATGTCAACTTTCTATGTTATGGTAAAGATGAAAAGATACAAAAATAGAATAGAACGAATGTTATTATTTAATTTATTTGTAACGCCATGTCACCAGCAAGACTATCTTCATGGAGAAAACAGAATAAATATACCAAAAGTCAAACAATTAACAAGAGGCTATATAAAACATTTAAGGTTAATAACATTCATTCTAATTACCTGAATGTAAGAAAGAATTGTACATTGCACATACGGCAAAAGCAGTGTCTGACATTACACATACAGTTTCATGAAAGGGGCCAATGTCAAGTTGTTTTTCCTCCTATCTGCATACCTTCTAATCATAATTAAGTGCTCTAGAAAGGAAATTCATTAACGGCACTAACTATATTTATATATCTTAAATGTATAAACACCCAGTGGTTGCTCATTCCTTCATTCTGTCATTCATCTATCCATCCCACTGTTTTAATCTTTATAAGAGACATTCTAAAATACACATTTATAAACACACTCAATTTATTCTCACCTAATTAGGCAGTGCTAGAATTTTATGTCAATAGATGACCTAATTACACCTTCCAAAATTAGAAACTTCTAATAAACAACCAAACGCTCATTGCTATGCTTCCTCTATGAGAGTCACATATCTCTAAGCTGCAGGAGACTTACCTTTTCCATTTCCGTGAAGTCTTCATCTAATTTAGTTCCCTCTGCCCCTCCGACCTTCTCACTAACTCTCTGCAACATAAGACAGGACAGTTTTAGGTTTAGTAATTATTTCCTGAATACATTTTTGTAAAATCTTTTTCCTTTTCCTTTCCTGAAACCTCCAGCTCTGTAGGACATACACATAACATCCTGTCTGGACCACAGATTTAGTCCAAACACATCTCAAACTGCTGATGCAATATGCAATAAAAAAGAAAAGAAAAGAAAAGAAAATCTGAAACTGAGGTCTGAAATCTTTCAATCATATAAGGTCATTGTAGAATATCCAGTAGAATTTCTTCATAAGAAACATCTTTCATTATTTGGAGTCTGCTTATGTCAGTTAGCTAATACATTGGTTCCCAACCATTCTCCTAGACTACCTTTAAGAGGGACACAAGGGACTGATTTTTATATTCAAGTTTTTAATTTTTGTTACTGTCCACTAAACATTTCTACCTGTACACCTAAAGAAATTGTGTTGTTCACAAGTCTCTAATTTGGAGTCAACAGTCAATTTTCAAGTCAACTGGTTATGGGTCTAGGTCAAATCCAAAGTTAAAACTCAACTTAAAGTCTCAGACTCAAGTTTCCATCTCTGTAATAAAATATATCTTAAGGAAGAAAAGAAACTGAGTTCTAACGGCACAATATAATACTTAGAAGGTGGTATGTACTGGCTGTCAGCAATATGAGCTACCATAAATACAGTGCAAAACAATATTTTGTGTATGGGGAAATGCATGCAATTATTAAATGTAGCAAATGCTAAAAATAGCACCTCAGCAGAAAGCTAATTCGACACATTAGTAATCCACCAATCCAATTTGATGCTAAAAATAAACAATTTTAAATTATATCAGTTATTTAACAGTTCTGACAAGCTCTGCTGTACTTTTCTATTGGAAATTAAACCATCAATGCAGTATTTTCTTTCTGAAGACTTTGTACTTCTCCAAATACACCAAGTTAAAGACTTTCCGTGTCTGCCAAAGGTTTGTCTGTGCCACAGGCTTTACTCAAAGTTACAAACTTAATCAGAACACCTTCTTGTTCAAGATTGAGCTGTCACTGTGTTAAGAAGATTTGAGGACAAAGATACTAAGACATCCCAAGGGACTGGAAGTACTTGGCTGCCAAGTATTATGGTGAGAACAAGTCAAAATTAGCCAATTTAGTATTGAGGCTCCAATAAAAAATATCTTCAATACCAATGTGATACTGCATGTCTTATTGCAATAAAAATACTTAATGTATAGTATTACAAAGAATCATAAGATTCTGATAAAGTAAACTCTACAGAATGAGAGAAATAAGAGTCAAACATGCTTACAAGGCATCTAAAATCAAAGGGCCAGGTAAATTGTAGAGCAACATGAAGTATGAGTGAAATTATGAGTGGTGAATGTGAGGCCAGTGGAGATTCTGACTGCTGACTGCTTAAGTCTGGTTTGCTTTAGTTTGCTGAATGCTTTCATTGACTGTGAGCTACTTTTAACTTGACGTAATAAAAATGAAGTAAATGTGGACATACAGCAATTTTATTAACAATTACATTAACTGGCATAGACTGTAATAGCTCACATAAAAATTACATCAACAACAGTATAACAGACTTAATTACGTAAATTTAAGTGAAGTACATTAAATATCATGTAATTATTGTACAAGTAAAAACACCTTAAAAGCAATTTCCTACAATTTAAAGAAATTAACAGTTCACTTTAGTCAATAAACACATGAATTACAAACAAATTAAATCAGATTGATTCAGCAATGAACTTCACTTTAATATAAAAGATGATCTTTCATTTGGGTGAACTTCTCAATGAATTACCTGTCGAGATCTGGCAGTTCATAAATGAATGAATGAATGAATGCATTTTCAATGGAAAGCATAGCGAGAGCGTTTAATCTCTGTTGACCCAAGACATTTCATTAAAAAGAAATGAACATCAATCAAGATACAGATGGATGACAGCACCATACCAGTCTCTAATTTAAAATGATTACTGGCCTACATTTCTTAACTCATCATTAATCCTAGTCTGGTACTATTCAGGGAATGAAAATGAACATTAAGCAGATTTATCTGATAAATGCTGATTACCATGTGTATATATACAGAAATACTCCAGTAGCTGTACACTTTACATGGCAACTAAACATTTTTTTATAATAAAAAAATAATTATAATATGGACCTAATTCATTAGGTTAAAAGGTTATAAATAAAGTCTACAAATAGTCTATAAAAGTCTATAAATAGTCTACTGAAGCAATTTCCTTTGGGTACCAAATTTAATTTTCATATTATTTGTAATTAGATTCATGCCACATTTCAAAGAAGAATCCTGCGCTAGCATAATGTCAGATTTAAATCACAATCATCAATCAGCAAACAATGATAAACATATAAAGGTTTATATACACAAGGAGGAGAAACACACACACACACACACACACACACACACACACACACACACACACAAATCATTCAAGAAGCCAGGAACACTGAAAAGAGGACATATGATCATAAACCCTTGAGATACACTAACAGTCACTCTGAAATAAAGCCTTTTACTCTGAGATTACTCCCACATAACTTAAAAAAAAAAAAAAAAAACCTGTCAGTAATATTAGCTGGATGGGAAACAGCGACCTACCAGACTATAAAAATACATGGTCATAACGGTCTCAAAATACACTCTTAAAATAATACATTTTGATGATAGAACCATGCTACTAATTGTCTTAAGGTGTTTAAATGATGCCCCCCCTTAAGAACAATGTGCATTTACTTTTAATTATAACGCCCATATTTAGGCATGTGCGGTGTGATGTGTTAAGGGAATTAAAAGGAAACATTTTCTAATTTAGTATGAAAGACCCCCAACATATTTTCTTAAATGCCACTGATGTAAAATACTAAATCACCTATTCTATTGAAAATTGTGTGTTGACAATTTAGATAATTGAATAACTGCTGTTTACGTATCTTTAAAATATGGGCAAATATGTGTCATAATAGAAACACTATGAGCTCAAATTGAATGGTTCAATCAATTAGCTTATCGGCTTTAAATGAAGATGTCTGAAATATATATGTAATTCATTGAATTATTTAATATACAACCTGAATTCCGGAAATGTTTTTCAAATTTGAATAAAATGAAAACTAAAAGAATTTCAAAATCACATGAGCCAATATTTTACTCACAATGGAACATAGATAATGTAACAAATGTTTAAACAGAGAACATTTTACAATTTTATGCACAAAATGAGCTCATTTCAAATTTGATGCCTGCTACAGGTCTCAAAATAGTTGGGATGGAGGCATGTTTATCATGGTGTAGCTTCTCCACTTCTTTTCAAAACAGTTTGAAGATGTCTGGGCATCGAGGTTATGAGTTACTGGCGTTTTGGTGTTGGAATTTGGTCCCATTCTTGCCCGATATAGGTTTCCAGCTGCTGAAGAGTTCGGGGTCATCTTTTAAGTATTTTTCGTTTAATGATACGCCAAATGTTCTCTATAGGTGAAAGATCTGGACTGCAGGCAGGCCAATTCAGCAGATGGACTCTTCTACTACCAAGCCATGCTGTTGTAATAGCTGCAGTATGTGGTTTTGCATTGTCCTGCTGAAATACACAAGGCCTTCCCTGAAACAGATGTCATCTGGAGGGAAGCATATGTTGCTCTAAAACCTTTATATACCTTTCAGCATTCATAGTGCCTTCCAAAACATGCAAGCTGCGCATACCGTATACACTTACGCACCCCCATACCATCAGAGATGCTGGCTTTTGAACTGAACGCTGATGACACGCTGGAAGGTCTCCCTCCTATTTAGCCTGAAGGACATGGCGTCTGTGATTTCCAACAAGAATGTCAAATTTGGACTCGTCTGACAATAGAACACTCTTCCACTTTGAAACGGTCCATTTTAAATGAGCCTTGGCCCACAGGACACGGCGGCGCTTCTGGACCATGTTCACATATGCCTTCCTTTTTGCATGATAGAGCTTTAGTTGGCATCTGCAGATGGCATGGCGAATTGTGTTTACCGACAGTGGTTTCTGGAAGTATTCCAGGGCCCATTTAGTAATGTCAATGACAGAATCATACCGATGAGTGATGCAGTGTCGTCTGAGGGCCCGAAGACCATGGGCATCCAACAAAGGTCTTCGGCCTTATCCCTTATGCACAGAGATTTTTCCAGTTTCTCTGAATCTTTTGATGATGTTATGCACTGTTGATGATATGATTTGCAAAGCCTTTGCAATTTGACGTTGAGGAACGTTGTTTTTAAAGTATTCCATAATCTTTTTACACTCTTTCACAGATTAGAGAGCCTCTGCCCAGCTTTACTTCTGAGAGACTCTGCCTCTCTAAGAAATCCCTTTATAGCTAATCATGTTACAGATCTGATGTCAATTAACTTAATTAGGTGCTAGATGTTCTCCCAGCTGAATCTTTTCAAAATGTCTTTGTTGCCCCCCTGCCAACTTTTTTGAGACAAATCAAATTTGAAATGAGCTCATTTAGTGGATAAGTGTGTAAAATTTCTCTGATTAAACATTTGTTATGTTCTCTATGTTCTATTGTGAATAAAATATTGGCTTATGTGATTTGAACATCTTTTAGTTTTCATTTTATTTAAATTTAAAAAATGTCCTAACATTTCCGGAATTCGGGTTGTAACAACCCCATGAATTACGCATACAAATAGTCATAAAGCTTCTATTTAAATGGAATGGAAAAAAAGAAGAAGAATGTACTGCATGTTAGCTTGCTTATTGTGGCCAAGGGCTTTATCTATGCAAGTCTACATATCATGCACTAAGGCACTATGCTTCTAATCATAGGTAAAGCTGTATCCAACCACACAAATTTGGGATGCAGTTTAAAAATGCTTGTTGGAACTATGGTTTCAGGAAACAACAAATCATTGAACAACATTAAGAACTTTGGACCATAGTTAGCTAACGCAGCTTTTAGGAAACGCACCCCTTTGTTATTTGTTAGGAAAATTCTTAGAAATGTGGTTCCTTCTTATTTAAATGATAGATTTCAGAATGACCAAGTTATCAGTGGTACACTCCCAATAACCATTTTATAACCCATTACAGTAAAAAGTGTAAATATCAAACAGGCCTTAATTAATATTGTATGAGGTCAACACATACAATTCAAACTGTCCTAATTTTAATATTGCAATTTAGAATATACTCAGGTACAGAATATGTCTGTAGACTTTATTCAAAATCATTCCCATGCCCAGTTTTATCTGTTGTGTGGCTACAGTACCACAGATTAACCTGAGATTGATCTCACAGACAAGTTCTTTAATCCAATTCTTGCAGTAAATACAGCCTAGAAGGAAGTGGCACTGAATGAAGAGAAGGAGAGAAAAATGTACATATACATTTACATGTAAAGGATTAAATTACAGCTTGCCAAAGGTATCGTATCAACCTTGTAACCTGAAAGGAAGTGCTGTGCTACTGACTAGGTGGATGGCAGTCACATGAAACCCAATGTGACAGCAGCACATGGAGAAGAGAATTTCCACCCCCACCCTCCAGTCAGGCTGTCTTAAAATATTCCCCTGAGTCTGTGCCTCCTGGATTACAACCACCAAAGATTACCGATTTATAAATAGAACAGATAGATGGACAAATGAAAGAGGTTATGGGAGGATGTCCTCCCTCGATTTGTGATTGTCTGCATGGCAGAAATGGATGCACACATCCCTTGGGCTCGACAGACAGTTCCAGGAACGCAGCATCTCTCTCCTATTATTATGTGTGTGTGTAATTAAGGGCAGCTGAGAAAGCTCATGCATAAAGATGGCTAGAGGAGACATGTGACGTGAACTCGTCAAGGGAAAATGGATTTTATGTGCTCTAAATGTAATAATAATAATAATAATAATAATAATAATAATAATAATATCAATCAAATAATTAAAATATTTTTTGTATCTTAAAAATAGCAAAAGTAAATGTCATGAAATATATCACACTGAGATGAAACAAAAAGACAAGCAAGAGTTTAAAAATTGTGCAATGTCAAACTTAAAATGCTTTGAACATCAAAAAAAGTTTTAAATGAGAATTTATATTCATATATGAAAGAAAATTTCAGAACATTGCAGAAAAGAAAAGAAGGGGACAGCCTGTAAACAAGTGTCTGAGGACATGGGAGTCCTTGCTGGAATGCATATATGACTTAATACTGAGGGAGACAGAGGAGCACTGAATCCAGGATGACACAGCAGTGATACAGCACATTTTTGATGTGCATCATATAGTGAGATTCATGTACATTCAAAGAGTAGCAAGAAGAGCACAGTATGGCATCAACCTTAATATTCATAAAATACCAAGGACATGTACCCGTGTCAATCCAGTGTTATTTTGATGCTGCAGGAAAATGGTACTGTGATGGTGATGTAATTTTTAAGCCTCGCACAGCTCTTACGTAACAGCAGGATGAGCCCCTGCCCTGGCATGCAGTATCATCAGACTACAACTAAGTCATGTTTGGTAGAATAGAATAGAACAGAACAGAGAACCATGAAAAGAAAATACAAGCAAGTATTGGTAGAAAGTCATGGTTATAACTTTGTATAGAAAATGCCATACGTCAAAGAGATTATTTACATGGAATCAGACAAAATTATATCTCATCCAACTTTGTGTACAAGTTGTACAGGGATTGAACTATGAGCAAAGCAATTCCACCATCTCTAATGCCTTTAAAACATGCATTTCCGTTAACATTGTACACAGGATATCTGTGTTTGTTTTTTTGCACTCACAAAGAAAACATAATTAAATGCTCTTGAATGGCTGTTGACAGCTCAATACTGTGAATAAGTAAGTGCAATCTCTGCAAGATTCTGCATGTTAATGAGCCTGGAGAGTAACAAGTAGTATAGGTTAATCTTAAAAAGATTAGTTTGTTCCTAATAGAAAAGGGGAGTTTAAATGAATAGTTTACCCAAAAATAAAGATTCTGTCATCATACTTACCAGTTCCTTTCATCCGTTGAACGGTTGCCAGTAGCCATTGCCTTCCATAGTTTTTTTCCCACATACTATGGAAGTCAGTGGCTACTGGCAACTTTTTAGTTACCAACATTATTCAGAATATCTTCTTCTGTAGTGAGTAAATGATAGAATTTTCATTTTTGGGTGAACTATTGTGCCTGAAATCTACAAAGACCTCAAAGAGAAAACCGGAGGGCCAGAGGCAGATGAGATTAGTGATGTTTTCATTTGGAAGACAAGTAAAGATTAAGTAAAGATCATGTTCCAGGAAGATATTTTGTAAATTTCCTTCTGTAAATATATCAAAACAGTAGGGTAAATGTACCTATTAAGCTCACGTACCTATTAAGCACACTTCCATTTTTGAGATCAGATTATAAAAAGAAAAAAAAAATTATTATCCTACTTGATGTTTTAACCAATTGATGTGTTTGTTACTATATACCTCCTATAATTTCAAGTCAATCAGACCCTTGCACACTGAGATATGAGTCTCCATGGGTTCACACTTTCTGCCGGCCATTTTGAAAGCGGTCTAAAAACTTTCACCAAAAGAGGAGCCCCTTAAATGTGCAGGTTTTTTTAGATGTTTAAGCCTTTATTTTGGATAAGTTTCACTAATTATTGTAAAATTAAGAGATTAATGTTCAGACTTTTGCATATTATAAACCTGGAACTTGGATGTGGGATATAATTACATTTGATCAAAAAGATAGCTACAGAACACATAAGATTGTGTGCTACGCTAATATATAACTTCACAGGCATTACTGGCTTGTACTTTTACATCCATAACATTATAAATTGACAGTTTATTGCTGGTCTGTCGTTTTACAATGCTATAATTTTTAAAGATTTCATATTATTTTAAGGTGAGCTTAAAGGGTACACTACTTCAGTGTGACATCAATAAGAAAAAGTATAATTTCATAGATATTGTTAATAATAGTTGTTCAAATTCAAATATGTATGAACTTAATACATGACCTAGACTATTTATTTAAAAAACATCCTGTCATTTTAATAAATATTACATGAAATTTATAAAAAATTGTTGCTGCTCCCATTAAGCTCAGTGTGCTCTCTTTAAGCACTTCACATTCAACGTCTATATAAATACTTCATAAACAGACTTTAAATATTAACTAATGTCACTTTAACTTAATTGATTTTCTATGGATTCTGTCAACTCAAATCTGCAGACTGGCTCTGACCTTTGGCAACTAGCATCAACTTTTCCAGACTGTAAATCTGTGGAAAATCGGGGCAAAAATCATGTAGTGTATTCCAGCCTTAAGAGACTAGAGATAAGTTGACATCCATTTAAAAAGAGGTTTCATAATGGTTTCATTAAATGTTTTATTGGTTTGTTTTATTTGATTTTTGAATGTGTTACTTTGCAACATCTAGACTAGTCCACGTTTGGCTATGTGCTTAGATGGCCCTTCATTATGAATATATAACTGATCAATTTGAATGCCTTGTTGCTTGATTTTAGTGCTCTGTTTTTTTTTTTTGTTTTGTTTGTTTTGTATTTTTCTTTTTTGTGATTGACATTGTACCTTCAAAAAATATATTTTTATTTTATTGTATAAATCTCAGTTTTGAAAAATTAGTGTATTTCATGTTCCATCCATTTACTGCATTTTAGCCCACAAGGCCTTAAACAATCTTCTCCTACCAGACAAAATTCATACAATTGAGCATTCATTATAGAATTAGAATCCAATTTAGATATTTGCCACATGACACAGTTCAGTTATTGCCAAAATAATACTATAAGCATATTAATGTGCTTGAAGTGACATGGCTTTAATGTGTCCAGAATGTTACAGATAAATAGAGAATGGTCTAAACATGTACACATAGTGCTATTAAAATGCATTGTTACTGACAGTTCACAAACATCTATTAATTGTAAGCTATTATTTTTAATCGTGAGTGTATTTTCTCCTAGAGTAAAGAGAGAAGAACATGTTCTAGACAATGATTCAGTCTAAAAAAAAAAATTTTTTTTTAGATTTTACACTGGACATCAACAGCAATGTAACACAGTTCCAAAATGCTGATCATACGAAAGTAAACAAACACACTTAACATCAAACATAGTAACAGGCCCAACAATATGCAAAATTATTCACATGACATACTTTGTTATGGTTTCTAAATGTCTCTGGAATTTTGATGGTTTCATGCTCTTGGCAGTCAAAAATACACTGCAAAAAGTACATGGTGGTCAGCACGAACTAGTTTTTGTTTGTCCTCATCTCAAGTTAATCTACTATGGTTTCACACTTTTTTTCTTGTTTTTATTTAGCTTGCATGCTTTTGTTTATGGTTTTTGAGCATAGTGGTATGACACAAAACCTGCACATTACCCTATTAGAAATCAAAACTTACGAAGAATCACAAACTATGGCAGTGTAGCCTAATGTATTATAAGAATAAATTGCTGGTATTTCCAAGCATTCCAAGTTGCAGTGGTGCCTGCAGCAGTATGGCTGTATGCTCGGTCCATATATGTGATCTTGACTGACCTGAGAAACATTTTATTACACGGTTATACACTGTATGCTTTTGTGTTGACTGAAATAGTGATGCTAATCTTTTTTTTTTGTCCCTTCTTTTCAGTGAATTAGCCAAACAGGTTTTGAAAAATGGTCTGTATCGATTCACATTCATTCGGACTGCACTCTGACTGTATCACCCGAAGCACTTTCTCAGTCAGTACAACAAACAGTATCAATATACTTAGGAACACAAAGAACAAACACTGCTGGATAAAGTAAACCACTGAAACAAAAGGCTACATTTTCAGTAGTAACTGCAGCCACTGCTGCATCATCTGAATAAGCAGCCATTCACAGCCATTTTTTTTTTTAAATCTGTTTTTCAGTTCTTTTTCTATGTGAACATGCACTATATGGGTGTCTTTGACCATTTCATTGCTTTGTTGTTTTCGTGTTTTAAAATCTTTAAAACGTGAGAGTTTTGTTCTGCTCCAAGACTCTCACTGATTGTTTGGTCCGAAGAGTCTAAAATAATCTGAAATAGAAGTGTGTAACAGTTAAATGATGCTAGACATACTCAAGAAAAATTTAATTTCTCTCAAACTTAACTTTTTAACACGAACATGTATTTAATTAATTTATTTACTTCTTAGTTAAATATACACTTTAGTTATAAAACACTGCTGCCCACCATCTTCTCCTGAGGCTAGAGAGGGTCTGACAACCAATTACCTTCACTATAGACACTAGACAGCTTGCTTGCACTGCATTCTTTAATTTTGGCTGTCCAACAATGCTCTTTGTCAGTGACTGTACTGATTTAATCCTAGATACAAGATCACCTGTTTAACACTAGAAAGGCATTCTATCCTCAAAGTACTATTTTAGGAGGCAGTATAATCTGCTTTCTAAAATTTCAGACAGCCTTCATATCAGGGGTTGCCCAGGGATGCCAAGAAATCCTGTATAGGTAGACACATGATAGCTCACCTGTTTTATAATAGTTTTCAAATCAGGGAAACTGGTATATGTATTTTAGTAGTGATGTCCAAAGACAGGATGTAATCCACTACAAAAACCATACATCAAAAGAATAAACCATGTTTAATACTCATAAGAGAGAGAAAAAGAGAACATTTATATATAAAATGTAACATTTCCCAGTTTGCACTGTTTAATAAAGATAAAGTCAACCCAAATGCATGGTCAAAGATGATTTCAAAACCACTGGCTTGCCAAGTATGCACTATGCAATATAGCTGACAAAAATCTAAATAGGAAAGTGCACTGCAATAAGCAATGTCTAGAATTTGTAATAGAGAGAGCAGAATAAAACATCATCCGTGTTTAGGACAGACGCTGTGGTGCATAAGCAGTGCCTTACAAAGAAAGCAAGGGATAGAGAAGCTAAAGAAGAAGGTTAGCCTACACTTCTATGTACAGTATTGTATACGACTAAAATAACACAGAGAATAACTAATTCATGATGATGTCAGCTTGCAAATTCCACTTTTTAAATATCCCCAAATACCCAAAAATAAATGGGAGGAAGATAATCTCAAATTTTTGCTTCACATCCTTTACACTACATGTGATAAAATGAATAATGTAGTAGAAAAATGGCAATTGAACTTTATTTGCAGCTCATAACAAGCCTCAGTTAATGAGAACTTGAATTAAAAGCTCATAGAATGTGTCTATTTTTAAACAAAAAAACAAAATCTCTGTATACATGGACATGTTGAGCAGACAGTTTCCATGAAATCTCACTTCTCTTTTATGTAACTACCACCACGAGTAATGTGCTAAAACAAGTGTTAAAAAGCTTGATGTGTTATGAATGACTATTTCTGCATGATTTTGAGATGAGTATTTACTAATAAATTATGAGTATATTACATGGACTGCTTATTGTATCTTAAGGCCTAAGCAGTGTTTATTTATATTTTGAACATTCTTTAGTAATTCCACATACTTGTGGAAAAAAAAATATATTCAAGTATTTACTATACAAGCAAATTTCCAAATAACACAGGTAAAACAGGATAAACCTGCCTCTACAACTGAAGGAAGGTAAATAAGGGAGAAGAAATATATATATCACAGAGCAGGCACTATATTTGTCACGACTGCAAGATTACATGAAGGTTGTGTATAAAGCACACAGCAAGCTGTGAGATGAAGCAGTGCGTTTGAGGAACCATCTGTTCTACAGAGCAGCTCTGAGTCATGCCACCCTCTCCACTGCGCAGCGTGCACTGATGATGTCAGAGCCTGACGATTGGTCAGAATGAGACAGATTATGTTGTTTAATATCAGGCAGTGAGACACAAGCCCAGCTCCACAACTTCACTATTTCATGTTCCCTTCAAAACAAATAGTTAAGGCAAGGGTTTTCAACCACTTTCTTGATTCAAACTTGTTCCTGGATTTTCTTTTGGAATCAAACAGGAACAGGTTTGAGTTATGGGATGCTGTGGTCATGCCTTTAGAATGTGAGAGCAGTGGTTCAAACAGATGCTGCCGTTTCAAAACTGTCCTTAAAATGACAGAACATTCCTCCAAAATATTTTCTGCACAAACCATCAGCATTCAATGTTCATTCCTGTATCAGTGCAAGGTGAAGCTTCAGGCAAGAACACTAGATGGACATAACAGACCTGGGTGTGAGGCTAGTCTGATGGCACTAGAACATACTTAACCAGCAATTAAATCTGGTTTAATGCAGTCATGTCTTAAAAAAAATATATATATACATATCACTAAAATATATAAAACCATTCACAAAACACACAGTTCTTCACATATCGTTTGTATGCATGTACAATATATGTAAAAATATATTATACTATACTAGGTTATTTAAAAAAAAATAAAAAAAAGAATAAATTAGAAATAGAAATGAAAAATTAAAATGCATTACAATATTGGAGTCTAAAGCCTATGTAGTGGCTTAGAGAGCATCATGGAATTGAAGTGTCACAGCATCACGACTGCTTTAGAGGGCATCGAGGTCAATTTAAGGGTATGAGCTATTATGTAACAACTTTCATCAACGCATCTTAAATATTCATGTTCACGCGTTTTAATTTGATCGGCGCTAATTCTGAAAACCTCACGGCAAAATAAATAAATAAATAAATAAATAAAACACTGACCACACATTCCTTCTACCATCTGAATAAAATGATTGTGGATGACATGAACAGATCACTTTGACTAGCCTGTTGGTAGCAATGTTAGTGCATGTACATGTTTATACAGCTTATTAGGTTGCGTTCAAAGCAGCACACACTGTTCAGCGTGAAGATCCGCATTACGATTCAGGACACAAGCTGCTCGGTCTGCTGTAGCACTGCAGCAAACCCATTTTCACTCGTGTAATGGTCAACAGAACGGTGAATTTCAATGCCATTGCACCTTACCTGAGTGGCTTTGTGGAATTGTTTCTTCAGTCCCGCTACAGACATGATTCCGACTGGACTAGTGCTGTTTCTGTCCTAACGCCTTAATGTGATGTGCTAAGATGTAAATACGCTCAGAGGGACAGTGGATGTGAGACGTTTAGAGATAAACCCGCGTACGCTGGGAATCACCACACGCGTAGGCTGATTATAGCAGCTGATCATGACGCGTCAGTGACATCATGCGTCAGGTTCCGCCTCTTCTCAGATTACATCAAAGCCCCTCCTTCAGGGGAACCTTCAAGGTTAGTTCAACGCCAACAGGTAGAAATTAGAGGTAGCTCTGTTTGAATGGAGGTCAGAAGAGAAAATGCCTTAGTAAACTGAATAAACTCTGAGTCTGCAGAATAATCTTCAACATTATGTTGTTTATTTTGGTGAGATGGTACTGTTCCTAAATTTGGTACACTGTGCATGGTGCAACAATTAAATGCATAAATTATTCCTGTTATCCTATAATTAACCTATAGCAACCTAGTTTTAAACATCAAATATCTGTGTCCTACTAAATCCTACAATTCAGTTGGATTAAATTACAATCAGCAGACAATGTCTCATTTTGAGATAAATCGGTTGTATTTATAATTTTCTGATAAATACATTAATTCATTTTATATACCCTGTTACCTTATGATCCTACAAATATTAAATGCAGGGTAGGTGATTTGGTTCAAAAACATTTTTTGTTATGCTGGTTGAAAGTCTCTTCACATCCCGATCACAAAGTAAAGTGGTCTAAATGTATTTATATACACATTTTGTCATTTAGCAGACACTTTTATCCAAAGCGACTTATGCAAGTGCTATGTTGGCCTAACGCAATACACATAGTGTTTTTTTTATTTTTAACAGATAGAATAGAAAAAGAATAGAGCAAGCTAGTGTTGAGGCCTATTTTGCTTTTTGTTAATTGTATAATACATGAAAAGAAAACAAATAGATAGAATACAAAAAGAATAGAGAAGCTAGTGTTATTTATTTATTTTTTTTTTTAAGAAAGCGAGCAGTTGTAAGGTCTGTTTTGGGGTTCTGTTCCTGGTTTAGGTTTTCATGTCTTTTATTTTGATATTTTGCCTTGTTTCCTGTTCTTGCCATGTGCTCCCTTAGTCTGTGTCATGTTCTCATTGGTTATTGTCTTGTCATGTGATTATCAGTTCTGTCCCTCATTGGTTTGCTCTTGTCATGTGACCCTCATTGTTCGCTATAAGTAGCCCATTTGGTTCCATTGTCTCTTGTCGTGTATTGCTGTTGTATTGCTTGTTGTGTATTGCTGTCAGTGAGTTAAGTCTGTTTGAGTCAAGTCAAGTTTATTCAAGTCTGTTCATGCCACATTAAGTCAGTCTCTGGTCAAGTCTGATCATGCCATGTCAAGTCTGTTTCAAGTCAAGTCTTCGTCTGTTTGGATTATGGATTACTTTTGTAAATAAAGCTGCACTTGGGTTCTCACTACGCTTGCATTCAGTGGACTGAATGTTGCACTCCTTGGCTGTAACAGGGCAGACAGAGAGTTCAAAAGTGGGCGCCACCACCTCAGGAGGTTCTGCAGTGGAAGCTGCCACCTCTGGAGCCACTGGAGTGGATTCATGGTTAGGAGAGGCCTCTGAGGGCGATTCATGGAAAAGAGAGGCTTCTGGGGCAGACTCGTGGACAGAAGAGGCATCAGGAGCAGATTCATGGACAGAAGAGGCCTCAGGAGCAGATTCATGGACAGGAGAGGCCTCAGGAGCAGACTCGTGGACAGAAGAGGCCTCACACATGCTCAAAATGGCAACTGCCATGACAGGAAGCACTGAGGTTAGGGGAACAGTCTCTGTGATATCTTGGCTAATATGGTCATACTTCCTGGTTCTAGTAAGGACTCTAGTTGCTGCATTTTGAACCAACTGTAGTTTGTTGACCAAGCGTGCAGAACAACCACCCAATAAAGCATTACAATAGTCTAATCTTGAGGTCATAAACGCATGAATTAGTATTTCTGCATTTGACGTTGAGTGCATAGGTCGCAATCTAGATATGTTTTTGAGATGGAAAAATGCAGTTTTACAGATGCTAGAAACATGGCTTTCAAATGAAAGATTGCTATCAAACAGCACACCTAGGTTCCTAACTGATGAAAAAGAATTGACAGAGCAGCCGCCAAGTGTTAGATAGTGTTCTAGGTTATTACATGTGGGATTTTTAGGTCCGATAATTAACACCTCTGTTTTTTCAGAATTTAGTGTAAGGATCCACCAGCTAGTCCAAACAACGGAATCCAGCGGCCTGGTCGAAGGTTTAATGCATATTCGGTCTTTTACTTGCGCTTCTGATTTTATCAGGATTTAGTTTCAATTTTGGTCTAACTCTGTGCTTGATCTGACTCTAATTTCAAGTGATCATTAAGTTTAGACCGTACTTCTAATTAAAAACTGATCACAAATATCGATTAAATATTAATTTAGATTTTTGATTATTCCAAACATCCCATACTTTCAGAGGTGGGTAGTAATGAGTTACATTTACTTGAATACATTTTTTGGGTAACTAATAATTTGAGTATATTTAAAAATGGGTACTTTTACTCTTACTCAAGTACATTTTTAGTGAAAAAACAGTACTTTTACTTTACTGTTTAGTTACTGTGGGCGACGCTCCTCTTATTACTTTATCTTAAAGGGGTGGTTTACTGCGATTTCACTTTTTTTCAGTTTAAATAGTGTGTAATGTTGCTGTTGGTGCATGAACAGTATCTGCAAAGTTGCTGCGCTGAAAGTTCAACGTAAGCAGAGATATCGTCTTTTAAAAATCAGGAAGTTTAATGCCTACAAAAACGACTCATATGGGACTACAACGAGATACTTGCCGGGTTGCATACGAAATAAACCCATCAACCCCTCCCTCCGGAACATGCAGAAAAGGGGGCAAGGCCATGTTCTGCGGCTTTGTCGAAGAGGAAGAGTTATAGTGGAGAGTTGTAGCCATGCCGTCGAAACGGTGTTATTTTCACCCAGCTGTCAGGTCTTCTGTGTTCGGGCTTTCTACGGATGCTGGAGTTCGTCAACAATGCTTAAAATTTATGTTTGATTATGTTCCTGACAATTACAATCCTAATTCAGCTCTCTGTGCTGCGCATTTTACGTAAGACAGCTTCCAGAATCTACACGAGTTCAATGCCGGATTCACACAGAAACTATTACTAAAACATGGAGCAGCCACAACCTGTAAGTAAGATTTAATAATTTTAAATGTATTTGCATGTATAATTTCAGACGTAATGTTTTAGTTTTGTCAAGGTCGTAAACAAATGCCAACGCTGGCTTTAGTAGCCAGTTAAAAGCTATTTCGTGTGTCTATGACAAACGCATACAAACATTTTGGACTCGAATTTGTAATTATGTACTAATTTTGTAAATGTATTTTCCATGTATACTTTATGACGTAATTTTTCGATTTGATCAAGAACGTAAACACAAGCCAACGCTGTTTGGTTAGTAGCCAGTTAGTTCGATGCTATTTTGTGTGTATAAGACAAAGGTGTAAACTTAAAAAAATTATATGTAATCACAACAGCAAACTTCCATTCAGAAACGTTTGTAAGAGCCGTGCTTGCGGAAGTTCTGCTTGACTCTCTTCATTACCGCTTTCTGGGTCTGATTCTGGCTCAAACTGAAGGCAATATTGACACCATTATTTACATTTGACCGGAGCTCATGCAGCGGTCGCCCATGAAGCTAATGGGCGTGACGTTTCCGCACAACGTGCAGTGCGCAGTTTGGCCAATCACAACACACCGATCACAACTAACCAATCTGACCCCATCGCCTGTTTCTGAGGGAGTGGTTTCATAGAATCAGGAAGTCAGCCGGTCGTTCAAACGACAGAGGAGAAAGCGGCTTACAATAAAGGTGAAAAATAAGTCGTTTTTTAACAACGAAACACGAAGACATGTTATATTGCACCCCATAAACACAATCAAGCAAAGAAAAAAAGCAGTAAACCACCCCTTTAATGCAATACAAGTTAAAAATCCTTCAATTTATTCCAAAAGTCTAATTTTTTTTCTGGGCAATGAGAAATGCCCATTCGCGAATGATTCATTTCTTTTGAGTCAATTCTGTTCGAAGGCTTGATCAAACCAGTTGGCAGACCAGTGAATTGGTTCGCGAATCAGTTTGAATGATTCGTTCAGTTCCCTTCCGCACGTGCTGAGTCGTCGGAAGCGGTTCTCACTCAGAGTTGTAACATCAAGAGCGTTGAAGACGTGGCTTTGGATCAACAGTCAGATGAAAGCAAATCTGCAAAGGCTATTGCTAGCTATGAAGATCTTTATTAGATGAACACCGCGTGTGCTGTCGGTTCCACAGGTATACAGGTGCATCTCAATAAATTAGAATGTTGTGGAAAAGTTCATTTATTTCAGCAATTCAACTCAAACTGTGAAACTCGTGTATTAAATAAATTCATTGCACACAGACTGAAGTAGTTTAAGTCTTTGGTTCTTTTAATTGTGGTGATTTAGGCTCCCATTTAACAAAAACCCACCAATTCCCTATCTCAGAAAATTAGAATACTTCATAAAACCAATAAAAAAAAACATTTTTAGTGAATTGTTGGCCTTCTGGAAGGTATGTTCATTTACTGCACAAGTACTCAATACTTGGTAGGGGCTCCTTTTGCTTTAATTACTGCCTCAATTCGACGTGGCATGGAGGTGATCAGTTTGTGGCACTGCTGAAGTGGTATGGAAGCCCAGGTTTCTTTGACAGTGGCCTTCAGCTCATCTGCATTGTTGGGTCTGGTGTCTCTCATCTTCCTCTTGACAATACCCCGCAGATTCTCTATGGGGTTCAGGTCTGGTGAGTTTGTCGGCCAATCAAGCACAGTAACACCATGGTCATTGAACCAGCTTTTGGTACCTTTGCCAGTGTGGGCAGGTGCCAAGTCCTGCTGGAAAATGAAATCAGCATCTCCATGAAGCTTGTCAGCAGAAGGAAGCATTGAAGTGCTCTAAAATTTCCTGGTAGATGGGTGTGTTGACTGTGGACTTCAGAAACAACCTGATCTCACAGAATTCTGTGTAATGACCATGGACTCTTAACCCCCGAATCTGTGGTGGGCTCACAGAAGTGATATCAATGTAAATCAGTGACAGGCATCAGCCGTGGTCCACGCACGGATCCATTACACAGAATTCTGTGAGACCAGGTTACAAATTATATATTGGGTAATAACATTGCCATTATTGCATATATGTTGGGGTGTGATTTTTATTTTTATTTTTTCTCTCCATGTAAACCGTTTTATTTATATTACATTATTTACACATTCATGAGCACGTAACCCAACCCCTGCCCCTAAACCTACCATCTGTAAATAAAACACAAGATATAACAGACAGACACAACTACCGTCATAATTTATTCAAAAAGTATTAATATTCCAAGTCTTCCGAGGCAAAACGATTGATTTGTGAGAGGAATAGACACGATTGCCATCTCTGTCCGCTATGTGCTGCAGTCTCTGTGCGTCAATTCAAAAAATGCCGCCAGAAGAAGCTTTACGTCAGCTTTAGTTGTGAAATAACATTGGCTCTTACGTGTATCGTGATCGATTGCGTCATGCTGTTGTGACAGGCTATTGGCTCTTGTATGTCTCGTGACCGATTGCGTCATGCTATGGCCCGGGAGTATCTTTTTGAATGAGATGTGAGCGTGTTAACGGAGCAGGATCTTTTTCAGCGATTTAAAGCCTTGTGTTCCTTCTTTGCATAAAGACTTCGTATGGCTTCAGAAGACTTAGAATGCAACACAATCTGTTTGTAATGCTTTTATACTGCTTGTTTATGGACAGTTTTTGCAATAAATACCCGTGACTGCACTTATATTTGCCTGTGTGTTTTATATTGTTCAGAAGTGGGTAGGTTTAGGGTAGGGGTGGGTTAGGTGCTCCAGTGAAAGTATAAATTTACATACAAATATAACTGCATCGGAGTCACTCTTTTTACGTGGTCCGATGCAGCGCTGGTGTAACCAGTGAATCTGTGCGTGGACCACGGCTGATGCCTGTCACTGACTTACATTGATGTCACTTCCGTGATGCCACCACAGATTCGGGGGTTTAGAGTACGTGGTCATTACACAGAATTCTGTGAGATCAGGTTGTCAGAAAACACAGTGGACCAACACCAGCAGATGACATGGCAACCCAAATCATCACTGACTGTGGAAACTTCACACCAGACTTCAAGCAACATGGATTCTGTGCCTCTCCACTCTTCCTCCAGACACTGGGACCTTGATTCCCAAATGAAATGCAAAATTTACTTTCATGAGAAAAGAGGACTTTGGACCACTGAGCAACAGTCCAGTTCTTTTTCTACACAGCCCAGGTAAGACGCTTCTGACATTGTCTCTGGTTCAGAAGTGGCTTGGTAGCCCTTTTCCTGAAGACGTCTGAGTGTGGTGACTCTTGATGCACTGACTCCAGCTTCAGTTTAATCCTTGTGAAGCTCTCCCAAGTGTTTGAATTGGCTTTGCTTGACTGTATTCTCAAGCTTGCGGTCATCCCTATTACTTGTGCGCCTTTTCCTACCTAAATTCTTCCTTCCAGTCAACTTTGCATTTAATATGCTTTGATACAGCACTCTGTCAACAGCCACACCTTTCATTAATGACCTTCTGTGACTTACCCTCTTTGTGGAGGGCGTCAATGTTCGTCTTCTGGATCATTGCCAAGTCAGCAGTCTTCCCCATTATTGTGGTTTCAAAGAACGAGAGATACCCAGAATTTATACTGTATGGATGGTCATTTATTGAAACTCAAATGTAAATATTCTAATATTTTGAGATGCTGATTTTTGACTTTCATGAGGTGTAAGCTCTAATCATCAAAATTAAAACAAAAAAAACTTTTGAAATGTTTACTTTACATGCAATGAATCCAAAATATATGAAAGTTTCACTGTTTGAAATAACTTGCAAGAAAAAATGAACTTTTTCACGACATTGAGATGCACCTGTATGTATATAACCTCTGACACTGAGACGAGTGAAAACTCTTCTTCCGCCTGTTCTGCAAAATGTAAACAAATGTGGCCTTTATTTCTGTAAGCGTAAATATTGTGAAAATATCGATATTAATTGTGTCTAGGCAATGACATTCCTCCTGGAACTAACGGTTTGGCAGGTGTTACTTTCATACACTGTGACAGCTTATTTAATGAATAAATTATATATTGTATTTAATGTGTAAGGTACATGTAGCCTACAACAAACTGGTAATGTCACAGTGGTATCGTGTACACGCAGTGTTCATCTAATAAAGATCTTCATAGCCAGCAAACCATAGCCTTTGCAGATTTGCTTTCAACTGACTGTTGATCCAAAGCCACGTCTTCAATGCTCTTGATGTTGCGACTCTGAGTGAGAACCACTTCAGACGACTCAGCGCGTGCAGCAGGGAACTGAACGAATCATTTCAACTGATTCGTGAACCAATTCACTGGTTTGATCAAGCCTTCGAACAGAATTGACTCAAAAGAATGAATCATTCGCGAACAGGTATCGCTCATTGCCCAGAAAAAAAGTAGACCGCGTGTTTGGAATAAATTGCTAAAAGATTTTTAACTTGTATTGCATTAAGATAAAGTAACAAGAGGAGCGTTGCCCACAGTAACAAAGTAAAAGTAGTTTTTCACTAAAATGTACTTGAGTAAGAGTAACAGTACCCATTTTTAAATATACTCTAAAAGTATTAGTTACCCAAAAAATTTACTCAAGTAAATATAACTCATTACTACCCACCTCTGGACGCGAGTATGCTCTGGTCAGGGGCGCAATAATGACGCTTAATAAAAAAATTGAAAGACACCGAATAAGAAAATGAAATAGTTTGTTACTTAACATTTATATTATTTCAAATAACATTGAAATATTTTATTTCAAGTAACGAAAATGTTTTTAAGGTTTTAAGTTTCAGTTTTAGCTAACTTTAATACATATCCAACCGTGCTTGCAGTTTTAACTAGTCTTCTATACAACCCTTATTATTCACTTCATTGTTTTTTAATCATCATTACAAAAATCATTTTTAAGTTAAAATTATTTATAACAGGTTTCCTTTCTACTCTTAGTACGATATTACAGTCTAACAATAAAGAAATTTAAAAACCCATAAAAGTGGCTATAAACACCGCAAGCTTAACTGAATAGCGGAACAGAAGTTTTAACTCTGCAGTCTTCTACATTAAAAAGAACTGGTAGCCAGCAAAATTAAGAGTTTCTCCTCCTAAACTTTTCAGATATAAAGGTGTAACGTGTCTGCCTGTCCTAGTCCCCGCTTTCCTTATTTGGTTTAGTTCCTGTCCTCATTAGTTAATTATCGTTTCATTGTCCCCACCTGAGTTTAAATTGCGTTGTTTGCTCTTTTGTTCTCTTGCCTTTAAAAGCCCTCAGTTCTCCCTTTGTCTTCGTCCGTTCTTAATGTTGTAATGTCATAATGTTATGTAATGTTATGATGTTCATTAAATGGGAAAAGTGCGTTGAAGCCATTTCTTTCTCTCGTCATTCATTTGTATTTAAGTTTGCTCACGCCACAACCACAGACCCGTGACAGAAGAACGGACCAAACAGAGAATGGAGTTCGTGGAAGCTGTTGCCGCCCTAGCCCTCCTGGATCTCCCCTTTTATAAGTTCACATGGGAGTTCTGTGAACTCGCCGCGGCAACGATGTTGCCGGACTCCGCCATCATTGAGATGTTCCGGCTCGGGGCCACTTTCCACCGTCCCGTGGACCTCCCAGACACCACGGGATTGTGTTGGAGAGAGGCCATTCTTCGTTGTCTGGGAAGCGTCCGGGCCCGAGCTGGAACCAACTCGTCTGCTGTGGCCCCCCCTCGTCAGCCATCATCCCCGACTCCTCCTCGCCAGCCACTGTTCGCGGCCCACGAATTCCCGCCGCCTGCGCCAAGAAGGCGCCTCCATAGCTCCGTGCTGCCTGAGCACATTCAAGAGTCCGCGCTATTCCCCGAAGCTCCCTGCTCCTCCTAGGCCTCCCGTGTTCCTTGATCCTCCTTGGCCTCCCAAGCTCCTTGACCCGCCATGGCCGCCGGAGTCCCCAGACCCGCCATGGTCACTAAGAGTTTCCTTTTCTGCCCTGGACGCCTCCTTGGTATCCCAGTCCTGCACCGGCATCCAGGGCGCCCACCCCCCCTCCCCGGTTGTACTGTTACGGCGCGGGTCGCGCCTACCAGGAGGGGGAGGTACTGTAACGTGTCTGCCTGTCCTAGTCCCCGTTTTCCTTATTTGGTTTAGTTCCTGTCCTCATTAGTTAATTATCGTTTCATTGTCCCCACCTGAGTTTAATTACGTTGTTTGCTCTTTTGTTCTCTTGCCTTTTAAAAGCCCTCAGTTCTCCCTTTGTCTTCGTCCGTTCTTAATGTTTTAATGTTATGATGTTCATTAAATGGGAAAAGTGCGTTGAAGCCATTTCTTTCTCTCGTCATTCATTTGTATTTAAGTTTGCTCACGCCACAACCACTGAACCGTGACAAAAGGTAACACACAATTAAATTTGAACATGTCTTTTCATGCTTGTCCATTTTTCTAACATTTCATCAAAGGGTGCGGATCGTGCAACTGCGTGCTCTATTGATATGAGTGCCAGATGCACTAATCGGTCTTAGTCCATTGTAGATCGCAGATAATTTTTTATAAGTTTTAGTTTACTGAATGACCTCTCTGCAGAGGCCACTGTGACAGGCATGGTAAGGAACACTCTTAATGCAACAACCAAATTGGGGAATAATGAATCAAGGTTTCTCTGAAGAATGAAGTTAAGTTTTTCAATTGCGGTTTTGCACGCACATAGAAGGCCGCTTGCACTACAGACTTCTTGAATTAGGTTGTTCGACACATCCTGCGACGTTGCTGCATAGCACCTTGCGGATTCTTCTAAATCCTCCTTTGACATTTCACTCATTTGCAAAATAAAACGAAATTTCTCTGAAATCTGCCCCAGATTTTCAAATCTCGTGTTGAGTTCAATGCTTATGGTGTCAACGATTACATAAAACACTGTTTGTTTGAAATGAAGTTGGGCGTCCTGGTGCCCTGGTTGTACAGCGTTCACTTCATCGTGAAATGTTTTGTGCTTCTGTGCAAACTCTGTAGAGGCATCACATTCATTCACTAAAAGACGTGCATCTGTCACAGCCTTTTCAAACCCATCCTCTCTGTACTGGGAAAATAAATTTTTCAGGTTGTCAATCAACAAAACATCTGTATCCAGCGAAATTCAAGGATGCTCTGTTTGATGAGGCAGCATCGCACAATGGCAAATTAAGGCTGTCACTGGCACACGGCATAAACAATGCATCTGGATTCTTTTCCAGAATTAAAGCTTGTACACCTCTGTGAATTCCTCTCATATTTGATCCGTTATCATAACTTTGACCGCGACAATTCAGTAGGTCAATCCCAAGGTTTTCCAGTGTGGTAGTTAAAGTCTCTGCAAGTCCTTGACCTGTTGTGTCAGTAACTGCGCTGAATTCCACAAACGATTCCTCTATCTTAGCTACTTTGTTCTCATCAATGTCAACATGTCGAATTATGACTGAAGCTTGCTCTTGCTTGGATATGTCGGGCGTGCAGTCAAATTCAACTGTATAATATTTTGCATCTCTCACTTGTTTGCTGATTTTATCTAACACACAATCTGCACAGTCTAACCCAGTCTTAACCTAGTTTCAAGTTCCATGCTAGGTAAGCGTCGTGTTGCTTTAATCTACTTGATAGACATCGCCAGTTACCGTATCCTTTCACGAAATGACTGTTGTGAGTTTTTTCTCCACCGAAAACTTTGCACACAAAGCAGTATACTTTGTTTGCTTTATGCAAAAACATCAACCAGTCCCGTTCCACTTGTTCCCCATTTGTTAATCTTCTATAGCAGTAGGCTTTTGAAAAACATCTGTTACTGTCCTGTGATATTGGGAATGGGCCATCTGGGATTTTCGGAGGACCATTTTCGGTCAGCATCATACGAAAGGAATCAGTGACTTTATCTGGGCAAGGCCAGTTTGAGGGATCATGATCAAGCAGCACATCGACATTGTCTGTTTTACTTAGTTGTTCCACGCTATCATCAGTGACACTGGGCATGCTGGCGGACTGTCCTGCTTCATTCTAACCGACAGTTGCTTGTTTATCGATGTGAAATGTTGCGACCTTACTCTCGAGGTAGAGGTCGTCATCGCTGGCGCTGCCGCTGACATGAATGCTGTCCTTTCGTAGGCCTACTGTTTCGTCTCTGCAGATTGTTGCTTGTTTATTGCTAATCTACTGTCCCGTTTCGCTGCTAGTGTCCGCACTGAGGCCGTAACAATTAGAAACTTCAGTCTGTCCCTGTCTGTCATCATCTCCAATATTTAGTTTATTCTGATTTGTAAGAACCCAATTCGTAAGGGAAACTTTCATTCTTTTAACATTTTCATCTCTAGTTTTTTTTTATGTTTTCGCTTTTGTGCTCCTGACAGGTGTTTCTTCTCATCCATCATGTTGTTGTTTTTTGTTGCGGTTAACGTCAAGCACTGTATTTTGAAGTGACGAGAGCATAGCGTGCTTACGTTCACTTCTCACTTTCTATTATTTAAATTTTTTTATTTCATTTTACTGCAATATTATTAGTTAACGTGTTCTTGTATGTATAAAATATATTTATAATTATTTAAAAAAATATATCGACCAAAGTTATTATTTTGGGGCCCCCTAGCGTCTTGGGCCCATATGCCCAGCATACTCTGCATCCCCCATAACGGTGCCCCTGGCTCTGGTGCAGAGGGTACAGCACAGTTGCGGGGCTCCTCATCTGCAACTCCCACAGTAAGAGGTGACCCAGCCAACAACAAAGTCAATACATCGTTCCAGCGACCAACAAGTAGTTCCTCCTGGCAAACTTGAACGAAGGGGTTCATCGACACCGAAATGAAAAATGTCTTTGAGGGTCACGTCATTAAAATCCACCAAGTAACATACCTCACAAAAATCGGCCACATACTCCTCTATAGCCTAACCACCCTGACGCAGGCAGAGGAGACGTGAAACTGCTGGGTTCATAGTGCTGGTCGTGTATCCTGTAACATTCTGTCCACTGAAGCGAGCGTAGTGAGAACCCAAGTGCAGCTTTATTTACAAAAGTAATCCATAATCCAAACAGACAAAGACTTGACTTAAAAGTCAGAATTTGATCGATCTGCGGAGCGCTGCGTTAAGTCGAACACACCTAAGGGAGCACATGGCAAGAACAGGAAAAAAGGCAAAATATCAAAATAAAAGACATAACCTAAACCAGAAACAGAACCCCAAAACAGACCTTACAGCAGTTAGTAAATGAATGGAGTAGGGATGTCCAGATCCGATCACGTGATCGGAAATCAGGCCCGATCACGTGGTTTCAGACTCCATCGGAATCGTACCTCCCGATCAGGACTCGGATATATATGTATATTCTCATTATTTTTTTTTAACACATCTATAGTTATGTGGTGGCACAGAGTTAGACCTCTTGACTCCACCCAGAAACAGCAACGTGTGCGGCATGACATCACTTTGTTGCAGAGACGCTATTGGTTAAATGCCGGCAAAGTAGACACAGAAGCAGCTTGAAGCGGAAAGTGCGAGTATGTCTGCGGTCTGGAGGTAGAGATGTTAGTTTTCATTAAGAAAAACATACATTTCCTTCTGTGAAACTTACTACTGTGATGACATTAAGAGTTAGGAGTGCAGTTCCTAAAAGCACATTACTGGCTTTGCAAACACTGTGGCACTTTTATTTTTTTATTTGTTTACATGCCTGCCGGGTATTTTAAGTTGAGGTGCTATTTGTTTTATATTAGACTTTTTTTATATTAACTGTTGCACTAAAGTCCAAAAGTGAAGAATTTCTGTGATTTTATTACTTGATTGTTCAAGCTACCTCACAGAAGTGCTCTGTTTGTTAACAGAGTTGTTGAATGTTAAAATAAGGTGAATTAAATAAAAAATAAGGAGCATCCTGGATCTGTTTCTTCGCTCTTCTTTATTCTTTTTTTATGTATTATAGAAGTATCGGATCGGGACTCGGTATCGGTAGATACTCAAAATCAAATGACTCGGACTCGAGAGCAAAACCTGATCGGGACATCCCTAGAATGGAGTGTAAGTCTAAAAGGGGCAAGTTTTTTTAAAGAATATAATTAGAATAGAGAGTGCTAGAGTTAGAGGGTAAAATAAAGATGTGTTTTTAGCTTATTCTTGAAGATGATTAAGGACTCAGCTGATCGGATTGAGTTGGGCAGGTCATTCCACCAGGAGGGAACATTTAAAGTAAAAGTCAGTGAAAGTGATTTTGTGCCTCTTTGGGATGGTACAAAACGCAAGCTTCTAGAGGGCACATAAATCTTAAGTAATGAATTTATGTAACCCAGGTCAGAAATGAGCTGACTAAAAAATAATGATAATAAATGGAACAAATGTAATTTGCAATAATTTATATTTTCAAAGAAAAAAAAAACCTGAAACGCTTGATAAAATGGGTATTCAAAGTTGTTCTGCTGTGTTGTAAACTTTAAAATAATTAAAATAACTAAAACGAGACGGTTGTCATAAGACACACTGTTTATGACGTCACTGATACGAGACGCATAGTCGCAAAGAGACAGCACGCACTTCGCAGATTGCGAGTGTCTTCAACGCAGATTAAAAGGCAATTATAATAATCGTCCTTGTTTAATATGCATAAATTATATGTTATATGATGTTTTAACACTTGTATAAATCTTATTTGGGTCATTTTAGCGCGATGATCGATGGTAATGAAGCAGATGATATGCGATTATAAACCCTGTGAGATCCGATGCGGTTGATTTAATTGTTGAAATCCCCCGGATTTGGTGAGTTTCAAAATAACATTCAACTCTAAATTAAGTGTTAATATGTTGTATTAATGTTTTGAAGCGTTTAATGCGAGTTTGCCTTCAGTGTTCACATGTCGTGTATAATGTATTGTAGCTGTGTATAGAGCTTGGCAAACTACGTCACGCCGCGTCGGATTCCGCCATGTTTTAGGTAACGCTCAGGAGCACATAGCATGAACAAATGCAAATCGCCACAGAAAAAGCCGACCGTTTTACATTCATATTTTTTGAAAAACATCTTGCATACGCTTAGAATAAAACGGACTAATATGTAGATCTCTTTAAATAATAAAAAAAAAAAAAAAAAAAAAAAAAAAAAAAAAAAAAATCGCTCTGTTGTTTGTCTGAGAGGCTGCAAATATTCATTACTAATCAGTCTCCTTCACTACAGTGGTACTGATATATGCTAACTGCTAAAACACTTAGGACAATTGACCATGGTTTTACTATAGTAAACGTGTAGCGACTGTGTTTTTGGTGTATGTATTACCATTCTTATAACCACAATCTTATTAAACACCATGGATAAACTATGGTTAGAGAAAACCATGGCTAATTTTGTAAGGGGAGAATACACAACAGCTAGATCTCAAACAGTGGATCAATTTATATCATCATATTGCCTGGTAAAACTGCTCAGTGTTAAGAATTAAGCCATTATAGAGGTAACAGAACTTACTAGAAGCTGCTTTGAAACGATGTGTATTGTGGATGCTATGCAAATAAATACATTGACTTGACCGAACCAAGTTGAAGATTCCTACTAGCGATGCCGAACAACGATGCGAGCGATCAAATAAATGAAGGAAACTTAATCCATACAAAAAGTGGCCAGGTATTTGTCATGGTGCGCTGGAAAATAGTCAAGGATTCAGATCAGTGTTAATTTCGTCAACGAAGAAGACGACGAAAAATATTCGTCAACGAACCTTTTTTCTGTGACTAAGACTAGACGTTGACGAGCTAAAAATAATATCTGATGATAAAAACTATGACGAAATTTATGCCGCGTCTTCGTTAACGAGACGAGACGGGACTAAAATGTTATTTGAGGACTACCGGACATTCAAAATACATCCTATAGGCTAAGTTAACTGTCTTGTCTTTCAAAATGTGCTTCCCTGTCATTGGATTACAATCGGATGAGGGGCGTTTATATCTAGTCTCAGTATGGCAGCCGCGGACGGATTGGCTACCAAAACGCAAACCAGCGATCTGAAACAATGGCCTCAGCACCTGAAGGGGTAGCGATAGGGTGATCAGACCGTCCCGTTTTTCCCGGAAGTCACAATTCGTTGTTGATCAACTTAAAGTTAGTGAAGGCGGGATAGGCGGAATCGCGCTGATAGAAGCGCGCTCTCTCTCGCGCACGCTCCACTTCTTCAGTTCTCATACAGCGCGCGATCAGTTCTTAGTACTCGGTACTCAAATACATACACAGCAGTCCAAATGTCTATTGTGTACTAGAATATCTCACGTAAATACAGTCGGATATGGCTTAAGTGAACGTAAACAGGTGGGTGAAAACTGAATGTGTGTCAGTATTACATGCATCCGTTTTAAGGACAGCATTCCTATTAAATATAGTAGTATTGTCAGTATTATGTGTCATTAATGTTAACCAACGAAAAATATTAAATAAATGTATACTTGTCATGGTGACAATACTGACAATACTACTGTATCTGAAAAATGAGTTTAATTTGTATATCTACCAAAAAATGAATATTTATTCCAGTTTTTCCAGATTCAATCCTTGATTCAAATTTCTAATAAGCTTAATTCTGATTTAACCTTGATTTAAAGAGATATTAATTAATGACTATTTTTGTTTGAAGACTACATATAAAATGGCTACCAAAATAAATGTTGGTAACTGCAGTTTGACTAAAAGTAATGACTAAAAGTTGACAAAAATGCAATGACTATTCGTCGACTAAAACTAGACTAAAACTATGAAAGACTCAAATGACTAAAATGTGACTAAGACTATTAAGCATTTTCGTCTCATGATAAAGACTAAGACTAAATCAAAAATGCCTGCCAAAATTAACACTGATTCAGATGCGAGTGAATAAGTATTATTTAATGTCAATTGAGAAGACAAGAGACTCAAGTAGACCGGCAGCAAACACAGGAGACGAGCTCAGATAGAGTAACCAAAACGGATCCTCAGGTGACTCGGTGAGATAAGGTAACGCAGGGACTCAGTGAGCAGACTAGCAGATCCAACGTGAAGAAGATCCTTGGTGCAGCGCCGAGAATCAGGACTAGAGCAGGGAAACAACAGCTCAGACCAGGAGAACCTCCAACAACCATCTGACAAGGACAAGACGAGTGAGCAACAATATATAGGACATCCTCATTCAGAACAGCTGGCGCTGATCGGCTCATCAGTGGAACGAGCCAGCTGATGAGCCGCGCCCATTCACTCAACACACACACATAGCGAGAGAGAGTCAATGAATCCATGAATCGTGACAGTACCCCTCCTCCTAGGAACGCCGCCTGGCGTTCCCAGACACCCTTACCTGTTGATTGTAATCATCGATAAGGGAGTGATCCAGAATGTTCCTGGCAGGAACCCAACTTCTCTCCTCCGGACCGTAACCTTCCCAGTCCACCAAGTACTGGAATCCGCGTCCCCTCCGTCTCGAGTCCAGGATACGGTTAACCGAATAAGTAGGTTCCCCATCTACGAGTCGCGGCGGGGGGGGAACCGGAGCAGGCGAATTAAGATGCGATCGAAAGACGGGTTTAATTTTGGAGACATGAAAAGCGGGATGAATTCTCTTGTACGCTAGAGGAAGGTTGAGGCGGACTGTCACCGGACTAATAATCTTGGTGATAGTGAACGGGCCAATGAATTTAGGCGCTAACTTATTTGAGACGGAACGGAGAGGAGTGTTCTTAGTAGAAAGCCACACCTTTTGACCAGCGACGTATACGGGTGGCCTCGACCGGTGGCGATCGGCCTTAGCCTTGGTGCGCGCCCCCACCTGGAGCAGAGTCTCACGGGCTCTGGTCCATGTGCGATGACACCTCTGGACGAACGCCTGAGCGGAGGGGACCGCGACTTCGGATTCCAGACTGGGAAAAATTGGTGGCTGGTAACCTAAACTACATTCAAACGGAGATAGGCCCGTGGATGACACTGGTAATGCATTGTGGGCGTACTCCACCATAGAGATATGTTGGCTCCAAGAGGAAGGATTTCTGGCAGCCAAACAACGCAACACTCTCTCCAAATCCTGGTTGGCTCTCTCGGTCTGGCCATTGCTCTGGGGGTGAAACCCTGAGGACAGACTAACGGTCGCTCCCAGTAATCTACAAAACTCTCGCCAAAATTTAGACACAAATTGGGGTCCTCTGTCGGAAACCACATCTATCGGGAAGCCATGTAAACGAAAGACGTGATCTACAACGATCACCGCTGTCTCCTTGGCTGAGGGTAATTTGGGCAAGGGAATAAAATGAGCCGCCTTCGAGAATCGGTCCACCACGGTCAAAACTACCGTGTACCCTTGAGAGGGTGGGAGGGCGGTGATAAAATCTAGCGCAATGTGGGACCAGGGTCTCGAAGGGACAGGCAGCGGTTGGAGTAACCCATCTGGGGGTCGATTGGAAGTCTTACCCGTGGCACAGACAGAGCAAGCCAAAACAAAACTGTGAATGTCGCGTGCCATACGTGGCCACCAGAATCGTTGCTTGACCATAAAACTGGTGCGATTAACTCCCGGATGGCAAGCTACGTTGGAACAATGCCCCCACTGAATAACGTCTGACCGTAATCCCTCCGGCACAAATAACCGATTCGGTGGGCAACCGGGCAGAGGCGTTACCCCTTCTAAGGCCGTCTTGACCTTCGATTCGACCTCCCATGTGAGTGTGGAGACAAATAGGGTCTCGGGTAAAATGCACTCGGGAGTAGACGGGCGTTCGGAACGGTCAAAAATACGCGATAAAGAATCGGGTTTAATGTTCTTGGAACCCGGGCGGTACGAGAGGGAAAAATCAAAACGTCCGAAAAAAAGTGCCCACCGAGCCTGCCTGGAGTTCAGTCTCTTGGCGGTTCTGATATATTCCAGGTTCTTGTGATCGGTCCAGACGATAAAAGGTACCCCCGACCCCTCTAACCAATGACGCCACTCCTCCAACGCTAACTTCACTGCCAACAATTCTCTGTTACCAATGTCATAGTTACGTTCGGCAGGCGATAAACGACGAGACAAAAACGCGCAGGGATGCATCTTGTCGTCCGTGAGAGAACGCTGGGAAAGCACTGCTCCTACCCCCACCTCTGATGCGTCGACCTCCACCACAAACTGACGTGAAGAATCAGGGGCTATCAAGATGGGAGCTGAAACAAAGCAGCCTTTCAGTTTGGCAAACACAGCCTCAGCTGTGTCTGACCACCTGAACGCAGTTCGGGGGGAGGTCAAGGCAGTCAGCGGCGCGGCTAGTTGGCTGAAATTGCGAATGAAACGCCAGTAGAAGTTGGCGAACCCCAGAAACCTCTGTAGGGCCTTACGGGAATCTGGACTTGGCCACTCCACCACAGCCTTAACCCTCTCAGGATCCATGCGTAATCCCTCAGACGAAATGATGTACCCTAGGAAAGGAACAGACTGTGCATGAAAAGCGCATTTCTCCGCCTTGACAAAAAGCCCATTCTCTAGCAACCTCTGAAGCACTCGTCTGACGTGTTGAACGTGCTCCTGGAGAGATGAAGAAAAAATCAATATGTCGTCCAGGTAAACATATATGAACTGCTCAACCATGTCTCTCAACACATCATTGACGAGTGCCTGGAAAACCGCTGGGGAGTTCGATAACCCAAATGGCATAACCGAATATTCAAAATGCCCCCTGGGGGTATTGAAAGCGGTCTTCCACTCATCCCCCTTCCTGATGCGAACCAAATGATATGCATTACGTAAATCCAATTTTGTGAAGATAGACGCTCCCTGCAACCTCTCGAAGGCTGAAGACATCAACGGCAAAGGATAAGTATTCTTAACCGTGATGTTGTTCAACCCCCGGTAATCAATACAAGGTCGCAAAGAACCATCCTTCTTCCCCACAAAAAAGAATCCTGCCCCTGCTGGAGAAGAGGAAGGGCGGATGAACCCAGTAGCTAGAGAATCAGAAATATATTTCTCCATAGCCTCCCTTTCTGGAGCAGAAAGTGAATATAACTTGCCCTTAGGCGGAGACGTACCTGGCAGTAAATCTATTGCACAGTCATAGGGACGATGAGGAGGAAGAGAAGCAGCCCGAGACTTACTGAACACCTCCTTCAGGTCGCGGTACTCCGGTGGCACGTTAGACAGATTCACTGACTCCTCCTGTAACACAGAACGAGAAACAGACGGGACAGCAGACGAAAGACATGAGGCATAACAATTAATACTCCACGCAGAAACAGAGTTTTGGCCCCACTCTATCCTGGGTCCGTGCTTCACCAACCACGGGTGACCCAGGACAATAGGAGTGTGGGGTGACTGAGTGAGGTAGAGTGAAGTCCTTTCAGTGTGATTTCCCGAGGTGATAAGTGTGATCAGTCCAGTGGAGTGAGTGATCCCCGGGAGTTCTTGCCCATTGAGTGCGTTGATGGTGATCGTGTTCTCTAAAGCAGTGATGGGGAGGTGAAGTTTACGTGCCAGTGAGAAGTCCATAAGGTTCCCCTCCGCTCCCGAATCCACCAGCGCCTGACAGCTGAAGGAGTGTTCCGCCCACTGGAGTCTAACCGGGAGGAGAGTGGCGCTCGAGGGTCCGAACATGGAGAGCCCGCCCGACAGTAGCCGCCGTCCTACCGCCGGGCTTGGCCTTTTAAAGGACAGGTGTTGATGAAATGACCGGGCTCCCCGCAGTAGAGACATAGCCCCCTCGAGCGTCGGTGTTCTCTCTCCTCCCGGGAAAGCCGAGCTCGACCTACCTGCATGGGTTCAGGATCGTTAGAGGGACTGACCGCGTTCATACTCCGAGTACTGGAACTCAGTGGAATCGGCCGCAGTCATCCGGTACGGTCGGCTCTCTCTCTGTTGAAGACGTGCATCGACCCGTAATGCTAGCTCGATCAGTCCATCCAGTGTCTTGGGCAGGTCCAAGGTATAAATCTCCCTCTGAACGCGGTCAGCCAACCCATGCAGGAACATGTCCCACTGCGCCTCCTCGTTCCATTTGCACTCGGCCGCCAATGTCCGGAACTCTATGGAATAGTCAGAGACTGACTGTTGGTCCTGGCGAAGGTCGGCGAGTTGGCGGGCCGCCTCGCGTCCAGCGACGGCGCGGTCGAACACTCGTGTCATCTCTAGCTCGAGTGCCTGGAACGAGGAGCAGCACTGATGTCCGTTCTGCCACACCGCTGTTCCCCACTGAGCCGCGCGACCAGAAAGCAGTGTCATCACCAGGGCTACCTTCGACTCCTCAGAAGCAAATGTCACAGGTTGAAGCGAGAAATAAATTGAGCACTTGGTTAGAAACGTTCTACAAAGATTGGGTTCGCCCGAATACCTCTCCGGGGCTGGGATGCGCAGCTCTGGTTGATGGAAAATCCCTTGGGGAACAGGCGGGGGCGGTGCTGGCGCAGTGGGAGTTCTCAGGCGTTGAAATTGAGAGGTGAGCTCGGACACCTGCGTTACCAAAGCCTGTATCGCCCGTCCCGAAGCTCCGATCTGCTCATCCTGGCGATCCATCCGGGCGTGGTTTCCGGCGAACATCTGCTCAACTCCTGGAGCACTCGCTGAATCCATGAGAAAGTGGTCAGATGGTTCTGTCATGGTGCGCTGGAAAATAGTCAAGGATTCAGATGCGAGTGAATAAGTATTATTTAATGTCAATTGAGAAGACAAGAGACTCAAGTAGACCGGCAGCAAACACAGGAGACGAGCTCAGATAGAGTAACCAAAACGGATCCTCAGGTGACTCGGTGAGATAAGGTAACGCAGGGACTCAGTGAGCAGACTAGCAGATCCAACGTGAAGAAGATCCTTGGTGCAGCGCCGAGAATCAGGACTAGAGCAGGGAAACAACAGCTCAGACCAGGAGAACCTCCAACAACCATCTGACAAGGACAAGACGAGTGAGCAACAATATATAGGACATCCTCATTCAGAACAGCTGGCGCTGATCGGCTCATCAGTGGAACGAGCCAGCTGATGAGCCGCGCCCATTCACTCAACACACACACATAGCGAGAGAGAGTCAATGAATCCATGAATCGTGACAGTATTAACGAGCTGCCGCAAATAACATTTCCATATATGATTTCCTTCTATTAGTGGTGTGAGGGCTTACAGTTTAATGCAAATCACTGTATAATATATTAAATCTACAGAGATGAATTATAAAGCCACATTTTATTTGAGATATTACCATACTGATTTTCAGTTTAATTTTCATAGACATATTTAATGTATGATTTAACTTAGATCGCGTTGTAATGATCAATTACCACAGCCTTTATCATCAATGTCTGCAGGTAAAACCTCTGCTTTTTCGGCTTTCTAACGCGGAGAAAGCACGTTTTTCACACCGGCTGTGCAAAGGGATATGACAGTTGATGATACAGTAAGCCTTAACCACTGCAACGCGATCTTAAGTAGAATAATATAAACATTAAATAATATAAAACGCCTACATTCACTACCACTCAGTCTCCGCTGTAGCTCCCGTGACCTAAATTCCCAGAATGCATTGCCGCTGTGACGACACATTCCCAGACTCTATTGTATTTCTGAATATCTTAAAAATGCTAATTAGCTGACGATTATCATTTATGTAACTTTCATATGTATTAAGTAACAAAAGTGCTCAAATAATATTTTGAGTTTATGTATGAAAGATTTTAACAGCCATGTTAATTGTCTGTGATGTTGCGACGCTGTTTGTATAAACGGGTCAGGTTTTTTTTCCGAGACTGAGTCAGGGCTGTAACCACCATAGACATTGAGGGGGACAAGTCCCCCCCAATAATTAGAAATTGCCAAATGTCCCCCCCAATATTTGAAATTCTTGTACTGATCTGCTGTCCTCCATTACGCAGAGCTCTTGTTAGGATGACAAAAAAAGCTTCAAAAGTAACATTTGAAATCTGCTCTGCCTCAGCGGGCTAACAGCGCTCGTCAATGTCAAAATAATAGAACTGGCCAATCAAATCAAAGTAGGCGGGGTTTAGCGTTCACAGATGCTGAGCGCGTCGCGAAGATTGAAAACATTGAAAGAGCGAGGTAAGATGGAAGCTGCAAATCATTTAATGTTAGTCAACTGTTTTACGATAGAAATGTTTAATTACAGACAGTTATATTCGGTGAGGCAACCTGCTCGACTTTTTTTTCTCAAATATGCCCATTTTAAGAGAGAGAGAGAGAGAGAGAGAGGAAATGTGCGCGTGTTAATTATCTGCATCTGTTTGTCTGTCCCTACAAACGATGAAACTGTGAATTTAGTAGTACTACTAAAACATGTCATTGCTGAGAAATATAATGTAGCGATTTCGTATGGAAACTATTACAATAAAAGTCTTGGGGCAGTGTTGACAAGTTTCTGTGTGCGAGTAATGATCAGAGGCGCGGGAAGTGGGGGTGTTTTTTTCTGTGGGCAACTGTAACTGTTGGGAATATAAAAAAAAAAATCGTGAGTTTCTATAAGTGCAAATAGCCCGGTTGTTGGCAGAGACTATTTGCACTAACTCTACTCACAAACGTATGATTGGGATAGTCACATTTGCAAAAGACGATAAGGTGTCGTCAGATTCAGTGGCGCAGATGGTAAAGCGTGTGTCACGCTCCTTTTGACACGATCGACCGCGGTTCGAATCTGCCTTTTGGCGAACATTTTTCTCCCTTTTAAAATTTCAAATCACATCAGAAAAGCATTTATTTTTTAATAAAAATGAAGGAAATAATCAAAAAGTTATAAATAAAGTATGGGGTAAGTTTAGGGAGGGCTTTTGTCCCAATCCATTTAATAATTTGAAATAAAATTTAAAAATTACACTCAGTAAGTTACTGCATACTGTTTTATAATGTATTACAATGCTGAGGTGCAGATAATTGCCACTATTTGCAATAAGTAATTGGCAGAATATCCTGCTATTTTAACATAGAATAAATAGAATCTAAAGCTATTTTGCACTGTGTAAATAGCATATCACTAAAGAATACTGCTATTTTCACTTAATGTAAATTGCCTCTATAGCAACCCCCCAATTTATATATATATATATATATATATATATATATATATATATATATATATATATATACACACACACAAAAAAAATTGGTCCCCCCCAATGTTCAAGACGTGGTTACGGCCTTGGACTGAGTTAAGCTGTGATCCTGAGATGGCGAGCCACCCAGCTAGAGAACCCTGCGAAAGACAACTAGAAGAAAATCCTGAGATTCATCAAGTGATCAGTGCCTTATCCATTATCACAAGTGGAATTCATCTGTTCCTAGTGGTATTTCTCACCGATTATCATACTGATTTTTTGCACTATTGAACAATTTGCACTACAAACGCTTGCACTACACAAAGAGACTCTTGTGCTTATTGGATTCATCGTTTGGATTCAAAGGACAGTTCTTTTCCCACGTTCACACTTATTCTATGGACTGAGAACTTTTCATATACTGAATTTGACTGTTGTATTGTTTAAGTTCATTTTTCTGGAGTGATTTATTGTAATTGTTTTTTGTTGTGGCCTAGAGGTTCTAACTCAAACCAGTAACCAAATAAGCAAAGCTCCAAATTAATCTAGAACAAGGTTAGGAAAAAAATAAAATCAAACAATACGAAGGAAACAAACCAAAAATAAATTCAAAAATAGAAGTTAAATATCAAAGGAAACAAATATATCATCACAAAATATTTATATCAAATAACTACAAAGGAGCTCAAAACTTAGTTTCTAAAAAAAAAAAAAGGGTTTTTTATTTGTCATTTAATTTCATTCAATTCAACTTTTATTCAAAGTAAAAGACAAATTTCAAGTCATTTTCCTGGTCTGTCTGTTTTTGTTATTGTGGTTTACCTAATTTTTGTGCTCTCGTAGCGAACCTGGTCCATTACAGTGTATCTTCTCATATAGATTGATACATAGAGAGAGAGATCATAGTATCTATAGTAACTACTAGTGCCCAGGGTTACATTTAGGTAAAGGATGCAGAGCCAGTGATGGTTTTGTAGGCAAACATTAATATCTTGAATTTTATGCGAATAGCTATTGGTAGCCAGTGCAAATTGATAAACAGGTGTGACGTGCATTCTTTTCAGCTAATTAAAAATTAATCTTGCAGCCGAATTCTGGATTAATTGTAAAGGTTTGATAGAACTGGCTGAAAGACCTGCCAAGAGAGCACTGCAATAGTCCAACCTGGACAGAACAAGAGCTTGACCAAGGAGTTGTGACGCATGTCCTGAAAGAAAGGGCCTGATCTTCCTGATGTTGAATGAAGCAAATCTGCAGGACCGGGTAGTTTTAGCAATGTGGTCTGAGAAAGTCAGCTGATTACCAATCACAACTCCAAGGTTTCTGGCTGTTTTTTAAGGAGTAACGGTTGATGTGCCTAACTGGATGGTGAAATTGTGATGAAACAATGGGTTTGATGGAACCACAAGCAGTCTTGGCATGGTTGAATTAAAAGTGTTGGGCTTTCATCCAGCAAGAAATGTCTGTTAGACAAGCTGAGATGCGAGCAGCTATCGTCGGATAATCAAGATGGAATGAGAGGTGGAGTTGAGTGTCATCAGCATAGTAGTGATATGAAAAGCCATGTTTCTGAATGACAGAACTTAGTGATGTCATGTAGACAGAGAAGAGAAGTGGTCCAAGAACTGAGCCCTAAGGCACCCCAGTAGTTACAGGTGCATCTCAATAAATTAGATTGTCGTGGAAAAGTTCATTTATTTCAGTAATTCAACTCAAATTGTGAAACTGGTGTATTAAATAAATTCAATGCACACAGACTGAAGTAGTTTAAGTCTTTGGTTCTTTTAATTGTGATGATTTTGGCTCACATTTAACAAAAACCCACCAATTCACTATACTGGTGTTACCATGATGGTGTTTAGTGTTTGTGTGAATGACACTATTCTATGTGTTAATATTTTAAAGCTGCCTGTGATAGGCTTTGGTTCATCATGTGACTTTTTCATCACCTCCTGCTTTTGGTGGTAATCAGTGTATTACAGTGGTACAAAACAGATTTCAGTACTTCAATAGGTTGGTATATTAACATTATATCAGTTAACGAAATACGGTATTTAACTGTAAATTTAAGTTAAAACCTAAAACATTGCTACTTTATTAAATTCTAAATTTTACAGATTTTTTTTTTTTAACAGTGTGGTTCTTCTCAGTGTCTTAAGAGCTGCAGGTACCAAGGAAAGACAATAACAAAACTTGGCAGGTATATTGCTGATGGCATGATAATCAATATACTGTCACAAGCCTCTATCTTTCTTTTTTTTTTTTTTGCAATAAAGAAACAAGATGCTACGGGTAAAGATGAAGGCCAGATGTGTCCCTGCTTGAGGGCCTCATTATATAATCCTCCATAGCATTTTGTGTGGCAAAGAGAGACGATAGATGTATCTATGAGGTAACAGAGCATCCGGCATTAGGTCAGTTTTACAATGCAAATGACACAAGTGCACTTGTGCACAATTTAGCTTTGCAGCTAAATTTCTTTAAGCATCTTGGATATGTTGCCACAGCTCTTATGGCAGGGTTCCTCAAATCTTTCCCTGGAGGGCCAATCTGCTGCAGAGTTTAGCTCCAACCCTGAACAAACTCGCCTACCTGTGATTTTCTAATGATCTTGAAGACACTGATTAGCATGCTCAGGTGTGTTTAATTAGGGTTAGAGCTAAACTCTGCTGGAAAGTGGATCTTGTGAGCCAGATTTGAGGATCCCTGTCTGATGGTTTTGCCTTTTTTTCATGTTGTCTCAGATTTCCATGTGGACCATCTTAAAACATTTTAAGTCCACTCAAATGAACAAAATGATCACTTTTAGATGTTACTGAACCTTGAGTGGAGTTAATCTAATTTAATTGAAGGGGTATAATTTGGAAAGGCACACACCTCTCAAAAAAAGGTCTAACAGCTAAAAATACATATCAGAGCAAAAAACTAAGCCCTGAGGTCAAAAGAACTGCCTGTAGAGCTCAGAGACAGAATTGTGTCAAGACACACATCTGGGGAAACAAATTCAGAACAAATTCTGCTGCATTGAAGGCTCGCATGCATGTAGCCTTCATTATCCTTAATGGAAGAAGTTTGGAACAATCATGACTCTCCGTATAGCTGGCCTCCTGGCCATACTGAGCAATCGATGGAGAGGGGCCTTGGTTAGAGTGGTGAGCAAGAAGCCGATGGTCACTCTAGTTGAGCTCCATGATCATATATGGGAGAGACATCAATGCACTATGCACCGATATGGGCTTTATGGTGATGTGGCAATACTCAGTCCTCTCCTCGGTGAAGACACATGGAAACACACTTGGAATATGCAAAAAAAAAAAAAAAAAAAAAAAATACTAAAGGACTCTCAGACTGTGAGAACCTCAATTATAAGCATCATGTTTGAAGGAAACCAGTTCTGCTCATCACCTGCAGAGTAGAAGTACAGTGTGCTGGTAGCAGCCTTATGCTGTGGGGCTGTTTTTCAGCAGCAGGGGAAAAGCTCAATGCACCAAAATATTGAGATAGCCTTAAGCCCGGCTCACACCGTGCGATTTTGGCCACAATTTGGTCGTCTGAGACAAATTTTGAAAATCCTAAAAGATTGCTAAAATCCCTAGTCTTTGATCGCTGGTTTGACATGTCCACCGACAGCCGATTAATGGCCGTTGCGATTAAATTTTTTCCTCCGATTAAATTCTGGCAGTTTCAGAGGATTTCAGACGCTTTCCTGCAGTGTGACATCTCCTACAACGAACGTCAAACCAAGAACCAATAGGAGCGCTGAACCTGATGACGCAATTAGCACGACAACTTCAAACCATGAAAATGTCGAAATGAGTCAGGTGGACAGTACAACAGGAAGAAAAACTTATTGAGCTTCGGAGGGGAAAAGAGTGCTGACGTGTCGTCACAGCTCTACCATGACAGGGTTAAAAAGGAAGCGGCTTGGAGAGAGAGAGCGCTGGAAATACAAATTTCAGGTGAGATACCCTACCTCGTTTTAAAACATGAGTTTCACATACCACTGATTCAATTAAAATTCTAATATATTTTGTATGACTTATATTGTCTTTCGTTTTACTTTCATTGCTTTAATAAAAATGATACTTTACGTTGTTTTGTAGCATTGGAAGTACAAACACGTGCATCATCGCTTCGCACCCAGTTCTCCAAATTATTGCACCCCAAACCAAGCGAAAGTGGCACAAAAGAACTCACAACTAGACAGAACTGGATTCTTAGGAATTTAGATTTGCAGCCTCGCCAGGGTGTCAGTACACTTAATGTAAGTAAACCTGCATTTTATAAATATTTTGTCTTTATTATTTGCCTATTTGGTAGCATGTATAAAAATATCTTCTTCTTAGACCATTATTTTCATAATTTGCTGTAATAAATCAAACGTTTAAAACCACAATTATTGTGTAATTGTAGTATTTGGTTTGAGATGCATGCACATTGATTTGTATGTTTTTGAGCCATGAGATAAGCACAGACAACCAGTCATCTAATATTAGTTGCAGGGTTTTTTAAAATTAATATACAAAGGAGCCCTCATACATTTGAATACTTATTACATAATCATATATTCACTATGTTTTGAGATAAAATAAATAGTAATTTTCCTATTGTTTCTCTGTTCTGCATTCTAGCTGGATGAAATGTGGACAGTGGAGATGACCAAGTGCTGCTGAATGAGGAAGAGGAATCAGATACAGTTGCATCAGAGTCCTCTTTACGTGATCCGTCACCATCACAACCAAGAAGCTCCACAATCTGGCGCAAGCAGAGTCAAAAGCCAAAACAGAGAGAAGAGGACAAGCTGGAGAGGGAGAAGGTGGACATCCTTAAGCAAGTTGCTAGTAGCGTCTTTTGCAACACTGAAGATTCTGATAACATTTTTGGCAAACAAGTAGCCAGTGAAATGCATCTTATTAAAAACACAACAGAGAAAATGCAGGCTAGGCGAGCAATAATGAGAGTTTTATATGAAGCACAAGATAGGTTCATGTCTGCACAGTGTAGAGAGCAAGTACCTTATCCTCCAGGCCAAACCTACTCAGCATACATTCTCCCAGCATGTGGAGCATTCAGGACCATATTAGCCACTCCTTCAGGTTTCTCCTTACCAACAGCCTCCCCTATCAACAAGCTACACACAGTTGCTTGATCGACGTTATACTCAAGGAGGAAATATAAATAATACAGAGTAAATATTTTGCTTTAAAAGGTTAGTTCACCCAAAAATGAAAATTCGTGTACAGGTTTTGTGCAACTTGAGGGTGAGTAAATGATGACAGAATTTTCATTTTTGGGTGAATGATCACTTTATGTTTCAAAGCCATGTTTGCACTGTTATATCTCAAGAAGTTTACATAATTATTTTTGGATTTACATGTTCTGATGGCTTGTTATAAAAACACGTGTTTGTGTTACTATATGTTTGCACATTGTGCATATTGCACAAAGTTTCAAAATTGAAACTACTGTTTGATTCTGATGTACAAGAAATATGTGCAATAAAGATCGTTTCCAAAAATTTTAATTTGTAATATAATTTTTTCAAAAGTAACTGTATTGACGCACATTAGCAGTAAAACATATGAATTTACACAAAACTGGGTTTTGTGTAAACCCATAATATTTTCATACTAACCATTTCACAAAGAGTGATATTTAACTGTTATCGACTCAAAAAACCCCCGCATTTTTTCCTACTATGGAAATCAATGGCTACTGTCAGCTGCCTGATTACCAACATTCTTCAGAATATCTTTTGCTAGCAACAGAAGAAACAAACTCATACAGGTTTGGAACAACATAAGGGTGACCAAATGATGAACTATGTATTTAAAAGATCAAACAAAAAAAGTGTATGCAACTATATATTCAGTAACTTTAGCTGCTTGTGATTTATGTACTGCAAATGTGTGGAAGGGTCACAACATCTGTTCCTGCCATGGGACTGACCCTGCGGTTGAGATAAAGTACGTCTTCAGAAGATCTCTCTGATCTTTAGCAATTGCAGACCCATTTCTAGCTCGGGATGCAGGTACAGACAGGAGACATGTGTCACTCCTCCACTCACCAGGGATGATGTGGTGTTCTGCATCTTTTGTGTCGGCAAGTGCTTGAGGGATGTATGTGTCGGGCATGTTCTCGCATGTAATTGTGAAGGGCAAGAGCAGCCAGGGTGATCTTTGTCACTGCCACTGGATCCAGATGGATGGTAGAGAGAAATACTCGCCATCGGTTGGCCAGTATTCCGAAGGTATTTTCAATTACACCTCTTGCTCGTGACAGCCTATGGTTGTTAATGCGCTGGTCACAAGCAAGTTGTCTAGAAGGATATGGCTTCGTTAAATCTTTGTGGAGAGAGTAAGCCTCATCCGCGACGAACATGTAAGGCATCTCAATATCTGTGCCTGACAGTGGTTCAGCTGGAGGCATATTTAAAACCTTTTGGTCCAGTTTCTGAAGTTTGTGCATAAATACCATATGAAGGGTTCAAGTCTGTACATTAGACCTCTATCATGTTCAAGATGGCACCACAAATGGCTGCCTCTGTTCATAGCTTGTTAGTACTTTTACTATTTTTGTTTGTTTGTCCTGTTGTCAGTGTTAGGGAGTGTTGTAACATGTAACAACATTACATAGATTACAATTACATTTATTCTGTAATTAAATTGTTACAGTTACTGAGAAAAATGTGTAATTAAATTACAGTTACTTATGAAAATTGTAACGATTACGAAGGGGGTTACATCTGAATATTTTCTTTAAAAAGCTAGGATATGTTGAATAATATTAATTTGCTTTGCCTGTTTTTGATGTGCATGATGCCTCCTGTCATTTAAAGGCAGTTTAGTAAAGTGATGCTATTCTGATGCTTTTGATTGGTAATTCAAATTCTCTTATTTGAATTTGTGTTTGCACACACTTGACAAATAAAGCTCATTCTGATTCTAAAATGTGTTACCTTCGAGTACTTTTCCTTAAGCACATGGTACAACACTTCACATGTCTCTTGAACAATGCTTGAAACAGTAGTTCGTTCCTAGCCTGACTACGTCAGACTTCATACTTCCGCTCAATTTCATTTTGCTTCTGTACTCAGTCTGATATAGCAAACCATCTCCCAGTTTATCTCTGGCTGAGAGCTGTAACGTAGACGCTAAGTGCCGAATTTAGGATTGTAGTTTAGGTGAGGGAAATCTAAAATGACAGCGTACACCACATTTTGAATGGAGGTGATGTTGTGGCCCTACTCCCGACAGGTTTTGGGAAAAGTTTAATTTATCAACTGTTACCGATCGTCAGCAAGAAACTGGGGAGGCCAAAGTCCAGCAAGGCAATAATTGTGATTGCGTGTGTGATGTGATTACTTCACATAATCTGCAAAAGTCATTCACAGCCATCTTCAATCCGGAATTTCACTCTGTTTTTTTTTTTTCGGCGCATGCCTGTGTTTACAGTGGAAGTTCGAGGCGGCTGAGCCGGCGAATAACATACGTCATAACCAACCATTATGTGATTGGCTTATGGGTACACCAATGATTTTAAACTTCAGACAAGCGCCCACCCTCAAGAAAGTAAACGCTTGTCAATTATGCCCTTCCAGACTCTGTCTACGAAGCAAAGCGAAGTAGCAGAGTTTGGTATTACCAGGCTAGTTCGTCCCATTCTGTACTGAAAACTTAGTGAGGCAAATGATTCCCATGGAGATTACAAAACTATATCATCAAGAAGTTTTTTTATAATGTTATGCACTTAATCACAATATCCTACCTGTGGCCAAGAATCGAAGCGTCACAGAGAGCCTCTCCCTGGCAGTAATTGCCCTTTTCAGGTGTGTGTGTGTGTCCTGTTTATGTGGGGAGAGACCAAATTCAGTAGATGGTGAAATTAGTGTAAATTCATGCGGAGAAGACCTCGAAAGCCTTGTGTGTGTGCAGAACAGAAAAATATTGTGCGAATACTGTTATTGCTGTGTGATTGAGTTACCTATTCACACATAAATTAACGAATTCACCCCTAAACCATTTACATGGGGACACTTTTGATGTCATTATTTGTAAAAACAAAATATGGACCAAGTAAAGTTTACTTAGTTTATTTATTAAGTGGCAGGATGTTTAAACTTGAATAACAAAATTACCTAAAGTTCACTCTGTAGAACTGGAAGTCCATGAAGTCCTCTTTTGCCCAGCCATGACTTGCTCCACACGTCGTCTTCATTTTTTCCGTTTTTTTATTATCAAGGCATGTAATTAATAAAACTAGCGCTACACGTTGCTGTTGTTTGCTAGCTACCATTATAGTGAGAGAACGCGGGTCACAGATTGATGACGTAAAACTCCGGACAAGTCTTCTTGTGTATATCTGTTTTTGTCACGTCTTGACTGGCGTACATTCTGACATTAAGACAACTGAGATCCTACATCCTAATCGCAAAAGACTATTAAATATCACGCAGTGTGAGCCCAGCTTTAATGAAAACCTAGTCCAGAGCATTCAGAACCTCAGACTGGGCAGAAGTTTCACCTTCCAACAGGACAATGACCCTAAGCACACAGCAAAAGTGGCTTATAGACAACTCTGTGAATGTCCTTGAGTGGCCCAGCCACAGCCTGGGTGTTACGGGACTGACGAGACGTGAGACGTGCGGATCCATATGCAAGCTTTTATTGAGAAGAGACGTGGTAATAACAAGCAGGGTCGAACAGTGGCAAACAGGTATAACACGGGTGAGACAAAGAGTAAACAAGGACAAGCGTGGGTCGACGATCGGCGAACAGTATCCAATAGGGCAAGGCAGAGAGATAATCCAGGCAGGGATACAATACTCGGCAGTGAGGAGGAGAAAGTCCATGGTTTAAGTACGGTGTGCAAATGGGAATCAGCTGTGTGTGATCAGTGCAATGAGCTGTGTGCGTGTTGTCAGTGCAATGAATGATGGGAACTGTAGTCCGGAGGTGACATGCAGCAGTTAGTGTAGTGCAAAAGTAACTATGGTGAGTGAGAGACCTCTGTTGGTGAGTGCAGACGCTCCTAGAGCCATACTATCCAGGAGGGTGGTGGAGCGGAGGTTGAACAGGGGGAGGGATGGAGGGCCAGGTCCACGTGTAAGTGGAGCGGCCGGGAACCGAGGCAGAGCCGGCCGAGCAGGAAGCCAGGGCGGTGCCGACGAGACTTGAGCCCACTAGGGCGGAGCAGACAGAACAGAAGACCACCAGGGCGGAGCAGATGAAGCAGGAGCCCACTGGTGCGGAGCAGACAGGGCAGAAGACCTCCCCAGTGAAGCAGATGGAGCAGGAGCCCACCAGTGAGAAGCAGACCGGGCAGAAGACCTCCACGGTGGTTTAGGAGAACAGCACGACGGATCAGGGGAGTACCACAACGGATCAGGAACCCACAGCAGGGTCTGGGACCTAGGGAAATCTGAGACACAAGAAAGAGACAAAACATGCACAGACCCAAGAATTGAGGCAGGGAACATGGGAAGTTTATGAATATTTTCCCTGGTGGCAACTGAGCGGGCAGGCAGTCCATAACTAAAAACATTGGTGGGAAGGGGACAGACATACTGTTCAACAACGATTTCTTTGGCAGTGACAGACAAGACAGACAGTTCACAATCAGCCACCATGAGCTGTGTGCCTGTTGTTAGTGCAATGAACGATGGGGACTGTAGTCCGGAGGTGACGTGCAACAGTTAGTGTAGTGCAAAAGTAACTGTGGTGAGTGAGTGACCTCTGGTGGTGAGTGAATGGAAGTTCACAGACCGGATTCGTGACACTGGGATTGAACCCAATCAAATATTTCTGGAGAAACCTGACAATGTGCGTCTGCTCCCATCCAACCTGACAGAGTTTGAGAGGTGAAGAGGCGAGGAGAAGAATGGCAGATAATTGCCAAATGATGATGATCAAAGCTTGTTGCATCATACCCAAAAACATTTGAGACTGTAATTGGTGCCAAAGGTGCTTCAACAAAGTATTGAGCATAATTTACAGCTGTAGTACGTGTAGGTAAACGGAAACAATGTGCACTGCAAAGTTTGGGGGATAAGGGGGTAATGACTTGGAAAATGAAAAGTATTTGTACTGTTAGTATTTCATAAGTAATGCGTAACTATTTTAAGATTATGTGGTATGCATGACCTACTGTGTTTGTATTGTAATAACATAAAATATATGAGAAGTATATTTTACACTACATACTGGGTACTTATTTTATTATTATAACATATATCTTACATGACATTGATACAAATAGTAGGTCTATATTATAGTATAATTTAGTAATTATAGCAAAGTTAAAAACCACCATAGTCGAGATTACTAAAGTATGGTGAAATTTTGTAATGAGTTTCTGCTATGATTTGGTTTAAAAATTTATATGAAAATTTACCTTATAAAAGAGTATTGCATATGGTCATCTCAGCAGCGAATCATGTCCATTGAGGTGCAGTAGTGGGAAACTAGATTACCTGTTTCCAGCTGCTCCCAGGATATAGCATATAAATATACCATCATAATACACATGTACATTTAACGAACTGATGTTTTTTTGATAGCTGTAGTGCTGTTGGTGCACTTGAGCTTCCGTATGTGGTTTGAGGCAAGTAGAATAAAATGTACTACAACATTTTTCTTAACTACTATGCAAACATACACCCTTGTTACGTGTAGTTACTGTGTAAGTGTAACATCCGTGGGCTGTAATCTAAAGTGATGCCTTGTTACCCTCTTGTTACGTGTAGTTACTGTGTAAGTGTAACATCCGTGGGCTGTAATCTAAAGTGATGCCTTGTTACCCTCTTTTTATGTGTAGTTACTGTGTAAGTGTAACAGTGTAGGGCTTCACTTTAGATTACAGCCCGCGGATGTTACACTTACACAATAACTACATATAACAAGGGTGTATGTTTGCACAGTAGTTAAGAAAAAGGTTGTAGTACATTTTATTCTACTTGCCTCAACCCACATACGGAATCCCAAAGTGCACCAACAGCACAACAGCTATCAAAAAACATCAATTATTCAGTAATTATACGTGTTGTGTAGTATGCTGTTATATATCCTGGGAGGAGCTTGAAACAGGTAATCTTCTTTTCCACTGAATTGCACCTCGGCAGTACAATACTGGTTACCTGACTCGCTGCTGAGATGACCATAAGCAATACTCTTTCATCAGGTATATTTTCATATGGGAATTTCTAAACCAAATCATATCAGAAGCTCATCACATAATTACCCCATACTTTCAGCTGAGTTGTTCAGTAATCTCCATGACCCCACATAAATAACACTAGTAAATAATATAGCTTATATTCTTTAGTAAACTGTGGTAACATTTGTAAAGACTATGGTGGTTTTTAACTTCACTATAATTACTAAATTATACTATAGTATACTACAGTTTACTATTTGTATCAATGTCATGTAAGATATATAAGTTGTAATAATACAATAAGTAGGCTACCCAGTACGTAGTGTAAGAATATGTTGCATTAATATATTTTGTGTTATTACAATAAGGCAAATTGTTCTAAATCATAATATTGTTGCCTAACACAGTAGGATATAAATACCACGTAATCCTAGAATAGTAACACCTTGCTTATGAAATATACTTCTGTAAATACTTTAATTTTCCAAGTCATTACCCCCTTATTCCCACTTGTTTCTGTTTACCTACATGTACGTTCAGCTTTAAGTTATGCTGACGCGGAAAATCGTGGACTCTACATACACGTAATTTCAGAATTGGTACCCTTTAGTTATAAAATACTTACAGTACAAATGCTTTATAATTCCGCAGGTTATTACCCCCTTATTCCCCAAAAGTTGCATATTGTTCCCTTATACCTACGAATAGGTACTGTGGAGGTACTCTATAGTTACAAATAGGTACGCTGTAAATTCTGTGTAATTATGTGGTACATTGCGGGGCTGTAACCTAAAGTGTTACCCAACATTCTCCCTTTTACTTGAGTAAGCCATTCTTCTTATTCTTACGTACTGTAAATTAACCATGGTTTTGCTACAAAAACAAAAAACAAAACAATGGTCATATACTATAGTTAAACCATGGTAACCACAAAAAAACATGGTTTTGCTACAGTAACCATAGTTTAACAATGGAATTTGTAGCAAAACTGTGGTTATACAATTGGTAATCAATATGCCAAACCATGGTTACTACTGTACACTTTTACTAACTGGTTAATTTTCATAAGGATAAAGCTTGGAATAGGGTTCTTACTGCTTTTACTCTGTCCTGGATGATGTGACGGCAGCCATAGTGCGCCAGAACGCCCACCACACACCAGCTTATTGGTGGAGAGGAGACAGAGTGATGAAGCCAATCAGCAAATATTGTAGATAGTGTCTTACGTTGAACTCAGTCATTTTTTTTTTCTGTGTTTGGGATCATTGTCATGCTGAAAGACCCAGCCACGTTTCATTACGTTTCTTCACACCAAGCTGCTTACCTATTGCAGATTCAGTCTTCCCAGCCTGGTGCAGGTCTACAATTTTGTTTCTGGTGTCCTTTGACAGCTCTTTGGTCTTGGCCATGGTGGAGTTTGGAGTTGGACTGTTTGAGGTTGTGGACAGGTGTCTTTTATACTGATGACAAGTTCAAACAAATGCCATTAATACAGGTAACGAGTGGAGGACAGAGGAGCCTCTTAAAGAAGAAGTTACAGGTCTGTTAGAGCCAGAAATGTTGCTTGTTTGTAGGTGACCAAATACTTATTTTACCGAGGAATTTACCAATTAATTCTTTAAAAATCCTACAATGTGATTTTCTGAATTTGTTTTTCTCATTTTGACTCTCATAGTTGAGGTATACCTATGATGAAAATTACAGGCCTCTCACCTTTTTAAGTGGGAGAACTTGCACAATTGGTGGCTGACTAAATACTTTTTTGCCCCACTGTATATCGTATACTATAGTATGCATTTTCATTAGACTGCTTCATCAGTTGATCGCACCAAAGCTGCTAATGAGGTAACTAGAGTAAAACATGCTTTTCCAATGCTACCGCGCTGTCTGTGAAACGATACGAGCGACAACAGAACTCGTTCATATCTCTGCCGTGACATTTTATCAGTCAGTTAGTGTTAGCATTAGCATTAGTACTGCTTTCGGGGCAGGAGTACTCAATATTCATATTACTGTTATTTTTACTGAACTATGTGCTGATCTCAGGGCAGGAGTAACATTACTCAATATTCATATTACTGTTATTTTTAGTGTACTATGCGCTGCTGCTCTGAGGGCATTAGTACTCAATATTCATATTACTGTTATTTTTACTGAACTATGTGCTGCTCTCGGGGCAGGAGTACTCAAAATTCATATTACTGTTATTTTTATTGAACTATGCCAGGAGTAACATTACTCAATATTCATATTACTGTTATTTTTAGTGTACTATGCGCTGCTGCTCTCAGGGCAGGAGTGATCAATATTCATATTACTGTTATTTGTACTGAACTAAGCGCTGCTCTCAGGGCAGGAGTACTCAATATTCATATTACTATTATTTTTAGTGTATTATGCGCTGCTCTCAGGGCAGGAGTACTCAATATTCATATTACTGTTATTTGTACTGAACTATGTGCTGCTCTCAGGGCAGAAGTACTCAATATTCATATTACTGTTATTTTTAGTGTACTGTGCACTGCTCTCAGGGCAGGAGTACTCAATATTCATATTACTGTTATTTGTACTGAACTATGCGCTGTTCTCAGGGCAGGTCCATTCTTGAAAAAGCAGAAGCCATCACTGGTCCATTCTTGGAGTAAGGGAATCTCTGGACTTTCTTTGTAAGTTCCTCTAGTTTTATCTTGTTGATATTTGAAGTGCCCATATTATTTTTTCCCCCAAATATTACTTTTCATTCATTGTAAAATAGCTGCTTGTAAATGTAAAAGGTGTGCAAAGGTTTAAAGATCAAATTTCATGACAAATAAAGTCTGAACTGCTGTCAATAGTCTCACTTCCTGTTAGCAATTACCTGTTAGGTTTGTTTGCATAATGCCAGCCTATGGACTTCATTGGCTGCCCCTTAAACGTCTCCTCTAATCTGCCCTCAATCACTGTAGTTGTAGCTGAGGCCAAACAGAGTACAGTAGGCTCTAGGAATGGCAGGGTTTAAGGATGTATTACGTGTCATTAAGAAACTGTCAGATTTGAGGAAGTTGAAAATGTGATTTTTATCTTTGATCTTATGATTTTACTAGTAATTATGTTTGTTTACATTGCTACATTTCAGATGCTGTGCAGCGAGCTGGCCAGTAATGTAATGTTCCTGGTATGCAAGTTTGCTCCACAAAATAAAGTGGTCCAGGAAATATATGAAAATGAGGATGTTCATGATTCAATATCCTAAACTAAACACTTCAGGTAAAATACATTTGTTTTAATTTTTTAAACTTATTTTTTCATGACTATCAGTGTAAATTGAAAACAGATTCTTTATGCATTTCAAATGCAGGACGACGTTGCAAATACTTCTGGAGACTTTGAGAAACTGACTTGGAGAAGATATCTGGCAAGGCGACCTATGACCTGATTTAAAGGGAGCACGTTCAAACAATAGCAGTTTAATGATACACCTGCTATACCTTTTTGCTGTGAAATGTTCCTGTGTATTATACATGCATTTAATTCTCTGGATTTGTTTTTAATTGTATAAAAAGGAAAGAAGTCATAATTATATTTGATTATTTTATTGTAATATTGGACCTGTAAACTGATTATTTTCAATCAACATTTCTTTAATTTTGTTCTTACACAAACAATCTGTACAACAGACACTGAATGAAACAACATTAACACCACAGAGATAAAAAAGAAGAAAAAAAAAAACTAACCATTTTGGCTATTTTTTAAATTACAAGTGCAACTGCAATAGACAATGAGGACATTAAGTGGTTGCACATACTGTAGATTGACACTGGGATCTTTTGCAATCACATTCATGTATCACAAAGTCAATTCTGTGACAGAAGACCTATCAGATGGTAATTGTTTCTCATGTGAACATATGTAAAAATGCATTTACTCATGGATTTGATGCTTTATTCACAGTGGAGAAGCAAGATGTGTGATCATATGAACCTAGGAATGCACTGCTGACATGGCCAGTCACATGGTTGTCTGCTATACTGTAAATAAAATGCTTGGAATAATAAATAAATTTAAATGTAATAATATACTATTCATTATTTATTTAAATCTCTGGTTTAAAAATAGACCCACTATAGTTGAAATGGTTCTCTTAAATTTTGGAATAAAATAAAAGATCAATCAACAATACAGTAATTGTCTACTGATTTATAAATGTAATGATTTAAAAAAAAAAAAAATTGAATACCCTTAAAAATATGCATAAATTTACTAGACTAAAACTAGTAAAAATAAACAGGAAAATTATGCCAAAATAGCAATACTATATAGAACAAATATATATATATATACATACACACACGCAGTGTAGACTACAGTGTATATTATGGGACAACTTGCTTTAGGTTTGCAATGGTCAAGAATGCCCTGGGAGCTGACAGCCTTGTTTACTGAATGTTCTTCATGATTGATATAATGTGTTGTTTAAAAGAATGAACAATGGTTAAGTCATAGAGGATAGGACATATTATACTAAAAATAACCTATTGAGTACTCCTGCCCTGAGAGCAGCGCATAATTCAGTAAAAATAACAGTAATATGAATATTGAGTACTTCTGCCCTGAGAGCAGCACATAGTACAGCAAAAATAACAGTAATATGAATATTGAGTACTTCTGCCCTGAGAGCAGCACATAGTTCAGTAAAAATAATATGAATATTGAGTCCTCCTGCCCTGAAAGCAGTGCATAGTTCGGAAAAAATAACAGTAATATGAATATTGAGTACTCCTGCCCTGAGAGCAGCACATAGTTCAGTAAAAATAACAGTGATCTTAATATTGAGTACCCCTGCCCTGAGAGCAACACGTAGTTCAGTAAAAATAACAGTGATATTAATATCGAGTACCCCTGCCCTGAGAGCAACACATAGTTCAGTAAAAATAACAGTGATATTAATATTGAGTACCCCTGCCCTGAGAGCAACACGTAGTTCAGTAAAAATAACAGTGATATTAATATCGAGTACTCTTGCCCTGAGAGCAGCGCATAGTTCAGTAAAAATAAAAGTAATATGAATTTTGAGTACTATTGCCCCAAGAGCAGCGCATAGTTCAGTAAAAATAACAGTAATATGAATATTGAGTACTCCTGCCTTGAGAGCAGTGCTAATGCTAACGCTAACTGACTGATGAAATGTCATGGCAGAGGTTTGAACGAGTTCTGTTGTCGCTCATATCGGTTTCACAGACAGTGTGGTAGCATTGGAAAAGCATGTTTTACTCCAGTTACCTCATTAGCAGCTTTGGTGTGATGGACTGATGAAGCAGTCTAATGAAAATGCATAGTATATGATATATTTAGTCAATGATTATTTGTTCTGTGCATCTTTGTTCGCTAATTATCTCACTAAAGGTTAGAGATGTTTTTTTTTTTTCATTAAAATACACGGTAAATTCACTCACCTTGCAATAAATGCCTCCCACGAAGCTTCAGTAAAGTATCTGTCTGAAGTATTCCTTCCACACGTCCAAATTTCCTTTCCTCTGCTTCAATTTAATTGGTTGAATCTGTGAACCAATCATTTTCCTTTCTGCCCTCAGAACATGTTTGAGTAAGTAAAACTCCCATCTGCGGGAAGCGCCATGATGCCTTGTCTTTATTTTAGGTACAGTGTTGGGCTAGTTACTCAAAGAATGTAATATATTACTCATTACAAGTTACTCCTTTCAAAAGTAATATTGTTACTTTACTATTACTTTCTGGCAACACTAATTAGTTACACTACTAGTTACATTACTTTTTCTTCACGCCCCACAGAAGTTGTAACTTTGTATCTTCCACATAAAATTCTTCTAGAATGTTACTAACAACATATTTCTGCCTCATCATTTGACCAAAATCCACGTTGGATAGCAGTCAGAAGTTATTACAAACACTCAATAGTGATTGATGGTGACATTCAAGTATAAGTGTTGTATTAACCTAATTAATTGTCATGTGTAGCTTGAAGCTAATTGTAATTTCTCCGTTACCCATATACGATTATATTTAATTATGTGTTTTATCAAATCACATAAGTTTGTTAGAAACTGTTTAATTTTCCAAAAAGATTTTTAATTATAGTACTATAATGTACCACATGCTGATCAGAGGGTTGTGGGTGGGATGTAATGCCAGAGTAAAGCAAAGCCACAACAGTGTTCAGATCATCTTTTTTTCCTGACAAAATCAATATAATGCAACATTTATATCTGCGGAATGTAAGCTTTTCAATATTCCAAGCTTGCCTGCTGCACTGGGGACATCGCATGCATGTGCGAGTTGTGAAAATTATGAAAGTAAATCAAGGAATTATTTGATTGTTGGATTTTAAATCAGCGGGGTTGAGGCATCAAAAGTAACTAAGTAACTAAGCTGTTTTATGGATTGCAATTGTAATATTATTACTGATTAGTTTTATTAGTAATTAGTCTTAGTAATTAGTTACACTACTAGTTACTGCAAAAAGTAATATTATTACAATAACAAAGTTACTAGTAACTAGCTACTGCCCAACACTGTTTAGATAGAATGTAAAATCTCTAGTTCTTAGCTCTCTAACTCTTGATGTATCCCACCCTCTCACATACTGTGTTTGCTTCTCAGTTTCTCTAGACTCTGTGAATATTGGTTTATCCTGTAGTCTATTCAATTTGTTGATTAGCTTCCCTAATTTATTGCTCCCTATCCATTACTACCACTGCACTCAATCTATCCAATGACTCCCATTCCCCTATTGATAATTCCATACCTCTTCCATCTGTACCATCTCTCTAATCAACTTTTCATCTTCCTCAATTATTTTCCACACTAGCTTTGAAACTTGGCTATTCTTGGGCTCCCAACCCGAACTTGTTGTGAAAAGGACACCCACAACTTTAACTATCAAAATAATGTTATAGAATGTTATTGCAATGTCAGTCAAGGTTGATAAAGGACCATTTTTTAACTCCTTAAAGCAAAACAAAGATGGCTAAATAATATCAAAATAGATACATTTCCCAGGAAAACATTTTACAAAACATGGTAACACTTTAGAATACTGTTCCATCATTAATGAATAACTACACAAGAACACATGAGTAATGCAATATTAGCACTCTAGTAACTACTAGTAACAAGCAACTCTGATTAATGAATTATAAGTAATAGTGCTTAGTTGAATGTGGTAGTTCACTATTAGCTAATCAGTAACTATTATTTTTTTCATACCTCCTCAAGAACTACCAAGAACTACTGTATACAGGTTGATAATTAATATGAATAATACATAATGTATAATTCATTCTAAAGTAAAGGTCATGGTAACCCACTAGTAATGACTCAAGTGTTACTACATCCTTTTGAAGAAACTACTAATTATTTGGATCAGTATTCTAAAGTGAAGATCATGATAACTCCCTAGTAATGACTGACATCATTGTAAGCTTTTGAGGTTTTTGTAAAGTATTGAATAGTAATTATTCAGGTATTACTACATCCTTCTAAAGGAATTAGTCATTTTTTGGATCAGTATTCTAAAGTAAAGATCGTGATAACTCCCTAGTAATTACTGAAGTCATTGTAAACTTTTGAGTTTTTTGTAAGGTCCTGGTTAGTAATTCATTTTGCTAGATTTGGTAACTTTTAAATCATTACTAGTGGGTTACAATGATCTTCATTTTAGAATACTGATCCAAATAATTAGTAGTTTCTTCAGAAGGATGTAGTAACACTTGAGTCATTACTATCCAAAACCTTACATATATCTCAAAAGCTCACAATGACATGAGTCAATATTAGGAAGTTATGATGATTTTCACTTTAGAATACTGATCCAAGTAATTAGTAGTTTATTTAGAAGAATTTGTTAATACTTGAGTCATTACTAGTGGGTTACCATGATCTTCATTTTAGAATTAATTATTCATTATGCATAATTCACATTAATTATGAACCTGCATAAAGTAGTTCTTAGGAGTTCTCAGGATATATGAAAAAAAAAAATAGTAGTTTTTGATTAGCTAATAGTGAACTACCAGTTTCAACTTAGCACTATTACTTAAATCGTTAATCATTTTTTTGTTAGTTAATAGTAGTTACTACAATGTTAATAGTGCATTAGTCATTTGTTCCTGTGTAGTTATTCATTAACGAAGGAACAGTATTCTAAAGTGTTACCGAAAACATATTAAATCAGGGCAAATACATTAAAGTGAATTACCAAATGTGACTACAATATGCAGAAAGACACTGTCAAAATTCGAATCAATAAATTTCCAGATACCCTAGAAAAAAACACATGCATCATTTTCAATGTCAACAGTCAGAATAAGCCAATTTAAATACGAAAAGTGCCTATTATAAGTGATCGGCATAAGCAACACATTAGGTATTTCACACTCTTTCATGCACACACCATGACAGCCAAAACTATGTCTGATTTCAGAGTTAAAATATTAGAGACTTCATGTCATAACCACAAATGCGCGACATGAATCATCATGTCTGTCTGCTGATCCCTAACGATTGGCTAAAAGTGCGACAGGCAATGCCAACATCAGCCAACTCTGTAGTGGGCATGTGTGTTGAGAGTAACATCGTGATGACTGATTGGATACAGTAGATGCACACTTGGGTATTGTTTATTAACCAGTTAGCCTATACAATTTAGATGTTTGAAAACTGCCAAACTCATCCCAAACCAGCCCAAATTTTGTCCACCTGCGCAAGACAATTTTTACCCACACAATCAAATTTAAAACCATCTAATCTGGCAACACTGCTGCCAATAACCCGCTAAATGTGGATGGATTTCAGCAGTGTTGTGCAAACAGTCACTCCCACTAGCCACTTTGGAGGGTTGAAATTTATTTACAGCGACAGAGCTCGACAATAATGCTTGTCCGGGACAAGTGGATTTTTTGAAGGGACGTGGAAGAGAATTTGATTTGCCCAACTGGACAACTAACCGACATTTTGGTGATGGTTCTGATTTTAATAATGGATAATTTATTGAGAGTCGCACAGTTTAAAGGCATATGAACACAACTGCACACAGAACTGCAGTAAAAATTTAGTTTTTACATTTGGAACATATTATATAGTCTAGTTAAGCAACATGACATGATCAAACCAGTACGATTGCAAATTTGACATTGAGTTCAAACAAGTAATTCATATTAAGTGACTTACATTTTAGACACAATTGTCAATATTGACTGTTCCAAACAAAAATCACAGCAGAATAGTCGTGTTTCTCTGAGCAAGCTGTGTTTTGTTACTGGATGATTCAATGTTTTGAATGAATTGGGCAAGTCAATGATTCAATAATCCATTCATAAAGACAAGCATTGCATCTGAAACCACATACTTCCCTACTATATAGTAGGCAAAAAGCAGTAGGCAAACAAATATGTACGAATCCTTAGTCATCATAAAAGAATAGGTGAGAATTACCTGTGTCGTGTATTAATTCTTGTAAGATTCGCTCCCGCTTGGACTGTGCATGCACGTTGGCTGCTCTAGCCTGAAAAATAAGCCCTTTTTAATGCATAAAAGCATAAGAAACAATATTTGAGACAGTTGTTGTCAGATTTCATTGACGATTTCAAATATGAAATTGCATGCCCGAGAGGCGTTTCAAAATGGCCGCCGAGTGAAATGACTTGTCTTAATTAAAGGGACTTTGGTTTAACAAACTAAAAACGCATTTGTTGAACTATTGTAGAGTAAACTGTTGAACTGTTGAAGGTGTAAAGACGCTAGACGGTACAGTAAATTTCTGATTTTGATGTAAAAACGTGTTTTATTAAGTATAGCTAACAAGGGAGCTCCAGTTAGCACACATATCTGACAGGAAAACCTTTGATAAGTATCGCAGGTGAGCACAACACAACATGAAACAGACATCTGAGTGAGTGATATGTGTGTGCTATTATGACGTAGATTTCACTGCTGTCAACACACAAATACATGAATCTAATAGTGTACATAAACAGATCTACATAATGTAACTAAACATAAGTTATCTATTTTATTTGTCAATTAGTACTGTTGATAAATTGAGGAACATTTGTGTTGGATAAAAGGTGAGTTAACACAGCAACAACACTGTAAAAAAAGTTGAGAAAACGTAAAAGTTTAAGGCAACCAGCTTCAGCAGATTTATTGAGTTTTCTCAGCTTATTTTTGTAGGATATTTTTGAGTTTTCTCAACTCAGTATTGTAAGGATGTGATTCTGGTCTGTACTAAGTTTGTACTGGTTTCTGTTCATACAATATCAGTCAATGGAGAACAGAAGCTTACAGAAGCTTCATGACATTTGATTATGCTTTTAAAGCTTCTGAAAGTTGGGCTCTGTTGACTGATATTGTATGAACAGAAACCAGCAGGACAAACTTCCAAAATCACCTTTTTTTGATATGTTTGGGAGAGCTAACACTTTAAACCCCCAAACAGAAGTTAGGTTTCACTTTATTTTGATGGTCCCTTTAACACATTCTGTTGACTATAAGTGACATTGCACGTACATTTCTACTAACTCTCATTAGAGTGTTAATAATGTATTAGTAGACTGGTAGGGTTAGGGTTAGAATAAGTTGACATGTACTTGGAAAGTTACTTATAGTCAGTAGAGTGTCTGTTGGGAGACCATCACAATAAAGTTACTGTATGCATTTCTATTCTAGTACTAACTTCAAGAAATAAACTTTAAGAAGCAACTATTAAGCATATGTGCCTGATAAACTTACAAAAAAGGATTTACAAAAATCACATTTACATTTACGCATTTAGCAGATGCTTTTGTCCAAAGCGATTTACAGTGCTCTTATTACAGGGACTCCCAATCCCCCTGGAGCAACCTGGAGAAACGAGCCTTCCTAAATGACACTGTTGGTGATGGCTGCGGAGATCAAACCAGCAACCTTCATCCTACCAGTTCAGTGGTTTAGCCCACTACACCACAAAAGTAATAATGCAACAACAAAAATTGGTTACACTTTATTTTGATGCTCTCTTTTGAACATTCTGTTGACACTAAGTAATGTTGCAACTACATGTCAACAAACTCTCATTAGATTATTAGTAGACTGTCTGCTTCATATCCGCAAACTCTTTATTGTGATGGTCTCTCAACAGACACTCTACTGACTGTAAGTAACTTTGCAAGAACGTGTCAACTTATTCCAACCCTAACCCTACCAGTCAACTAATACACTATTAACACTCTAATGAGAGAATGTTACTTATAGTCAACAGAATGTGTTAAAGGGACCTTCAAAATAAAGTGAAACCCAAAAATTAGACCAACATATGAACATATTAGTAAACCTATGAAATGAACTTTGGCAAGAAATAGAAAGCTGACAACATGAATTGTAAAACGTTTTAACCTGTTTAAATGTTTTACAGGTAGTCGTGCTCATGGAGAGCAGGCACACAAATGTTTGGAGCCGACACAGTGGCAGCCAGATGTTGTCCCACATGTTCTCCCACTCTTGCCTCAAGGTTGTTGGGTTCAGGAGGGCCATCATCATTGTTTTCCTCATCTTCTGGCTCAGTGATGTCCCCATTGAGAAGAGCAAGAACATGCAATAACAAAAGGCACAAAGCCAGGGCTCACCTCTAAGACCTTGAAGATAATCGAGAGCCAGCGTGTTTTCAGCATGCCAAAGGCTCACTCTGCTGTGCTTCAAGCACAGGAGTACTTGTTGAAACGAGCCTGCACAGGGTTCTGTAGGCTCTCTGTGGGGTGATGAGGCAGATGAGTGCACTCTGGCTAAGAGAGCTACGATGTCCCCTTCCCCTCCATGATCAGATTCCAATCTGACTGCAGCAATGAGGAACATGCTGGACGGCAAAGACAGGCGAAGGTGGGCACAGTGGTCAGCTGCTTCATCAAAATATAGCCACAGAATTGGCACAGCTGTAGGATGGTAGTAGGATGTGGGATCGATCTAATATGCAATTGTTAAAACAATAAGTTTGAATAAAGCTTTTCATGTGTTGTTCACTTATGTATTTATTTATTGTGAAGCTTACTTTTATTCATTCATTTAATTTTTATTTATGTTTCCTATTGTTTTCAATGAATAAAATATTATTTTATAAATTAATTATATACCATTCACACATCAGCATTCTCCATACTGGTAAACTGCGTGATGTCAGTCATCAGAAATGACCTTTAAATGTTACGCTGTTTTCTTCATCCACCTGGATGAGGAGAAGCAGTTCAGTTTCAATTTCTGTTTAATTTGACAACATTTTTTTGACTTCTGAGTGACAGACGTAAGGGGTCGTTTACCCAGAACGTGTCTTTGCTGTTAAAAATGTGAGATGCCACAGAATATTATCCAATTGCAAAGCTGCAGTGCAGATGACAGAAAGGGTCTCGAAATGCATTTTGATTTTGACCTTTTATTTAAAGGTGAAGTTTGTAAGATTTTTTTTTGTCAAAATACATTCTCTTAAGCCAATTTATGGTTCATTGACTAACATTCATAGGTTTATCTCCCCCAAAATTGTAAACATTATGCCCCCATCAAAACATTCCAGATCCACCAATCACTTTCCAGATCAACCTATAGCGAGAGTTTGGGGTGTGGCTACTGTAGCAGGCTGAGCCAGAGGGTCATGTTGTGGGACCATGGCTGGTGCATTACAAGGCAGGGGGGTATTTGAGTTTCATTCGATATGCCAAACTTGCAAAGTTTCTTTTTGACTGGTAAGCTAAACTGAAGTTTTTGCCATGTGTTAGCTGTCAATCCTAGATAAAATAGTAAGATACTGTAAGGATAAGAATGATGGTAAGGACATGATGAGTGTAAGGGCCGTTTGCAATGGTTGTTTGAAATATGCTTTATTTTTGTAATTCCATTGACACTAGTAGCACAGACACTGCATACAGTTCTTAAAGTGGCACTCATGGGTGAGATGCTGGAAAAGCACTCAGACACAGCACAATGGTTAAAGATCTAGCATGTTAACATATAAAAACAATTCAACAGCTCAGTGGAACACAGAAACATGCTGTCTGAACCTGCCCTTATTGTAAACGACTTGAAGTAATGAAGTAAATTGCCTGCAAAGTGGACTTCGAAGGGTACTCTTCCATCTTAAGTGAGATACCAGCTGATGCTTAGGGTATAGGACAATGCGAACAGCATAGGGAATAAGGGAACATCGATCACTACACAGGAAGTGGACAGGGACATTAACTCACCAGCCATTGCACATTACTCCAGTCCTACAAGAAATTTGATTAAAATAAACAGTGAAAATGAGTCCAAGTAGTGGTTTGTACATAGTTGTTTGGTTAGAAATTATGTGAAATACAACAATTACAGGGCAACTATCATGTGGTAGATAAGATTAAAAAAAATAAAACAACAACAACAAAAACAAAAACAACCTTGCATTTAATAGAAGGGTCATTCTATGGAAATGTCCATTTTTCTGTCCCTAGCCTTTACAGAAATGTTACACTTGAAAAACACTTTAGGGCTACAATATCTTTATATTTTAAAATGAAACAATATATTATATGAACAATTACACCTTCTTTAGCCATCAATGTGGCAATGTTTGTTTTTTAATTAATTATATAGAATTCCAAGCACTACAAAACTGCTCGTCCCCACAGCCATGTACAAAGGGAAAGTGCTTTATTTTGAGGTCAAAACAGGTTTTTCTACCATTTAAATTACAACATTGTATTCAGAACTGTCAAATATATGGTGTAAATGACATTAAAAAAAAAATAAATGAATAAATTCTGAATAAATATTATAAAATATATAATTGTCAGTAGTAATCCCCTGGAGTTTTGTCACTGGTGTTACCGCTTAACAAAAATCTTTTATTTGGAAATAAAAATCACACTGATGACATCATTAGACTTCCTTCTTCCTATTTTCTGAAGATCTATGAAGAAAGGCCACTGAATAGTTCTCATTTATCTCATGATTTCATATGAAGCTTTTCCTCGAAGTCATTGGTATGACCTACTTTATTGTGAGGGAATTGTAAAAAAACTAGAATACAGATGGATTAAAAATATATTGAGAATACCATGATCGACAAAATGTGGTTTGATATCTTGCAACAACCATTTTATAAAATGCATTTTTCATTAAAATGATCACTGGTGTCACATTCCTTATGGGTAAAGAAATGCACAAAAAAAAGACACAAATCTTTAAGCTGTCATTTATGTATATTCATAAAGTCAAAAGGTAATCTAATAATGTGGTGTAACTCTAAATGTTAGAAAAAGAAATACATTTTAAGACATCTTGCCATACCAAAAGTGGACAATGACCCAGAAACTAATGAGTTTTAGTTTCATATGAACAATTACAACATAGATTTATCATTCCGTTTTGTGCTTTTGAATATATAACTGAACTACATATCAACATATCTCAAAATTCTTGAATATGTACAAATCAAGTTTTGTCTGTTGTACTTAACTTCAATTAATATACCATGCTTAATGAATAGGTATCAGTGAACCCAGTGGAGGGACCTTGTGAATCAGAATGCAGCTTTTAATTCAACCGAAGCAGACTTTTTACATCTTGACTTGAGCTCATTCAGTACATGCATAACATCATAACAATCAGGTGAACACCTTAATGTTCTGGTGAATGTTTCCTATAATATCACACTCTTGAATATGATTTTGTTTTAAAACAAGTGACAAATTAAATATGCTTTCCCCAGAAAATAAGTGTTGCTTCTTAATTTGTTTCTTTACTTTTTTCAAGAATTTTGAACTGGAAAATTAGGCACAATTACTTTTTTCTGTCTATGAAAAACGAATAAATGTTGATTCCAGCAATGTTTAATGATGTTTATCTGGTGATATGGAGGCCATGAAAAGTGTTTGACTTCCTGGTATTAATAAACCACGTTTGTATTAAAATATTTCTTTCATCTTTTTTATTTATTTACTTAACGATTACAGTGTATAATGCTTGTGAACATCCATTTATGAGCTTATGTGAGAATGTGCTTAGTAGGTTAGACCAAGCTTTTACAACAGCCCCCTCTTGTGTATAAATAATGTAAGTGCATTTCCAGACCAACATTTCAATGAAGAATGAATGGCACCAGTTGGGAGTTCCAGGACACTGATTTTAAATTGATTTTTTTTGTGTGTGTGGGGGGTGGGGGGGGGGGCTGTGAGTCCATAGACTGGGGCTTTAGCTGGCAGATACAAAGACATTCAATTAGTGGTGCAGTTTTACATTATTTTCATTGGGTTTGGTTGAATTTATCATACAAAATGTCTTAGGTGGTTTAAGAGCAGTCACTGATTTACCAAAAGACTCTGAATAGTTTTTTATTCTTAAATGATAGACCTTAGATAAGGTAGATGGCATATTTAATTGTCAGTGCTGGGTAGATTACTGACAAATTGTAGTTGGTTACTGATTCCAAATTACTTGCAAAAATTGTAGTTAGTAATGTAATCCATTACATTACACATCTTAGATAATATAATCAGACTACTTTTTAATTACTTTTAGATTCTTACTTTAAATACTGACATAATTACTTTCAAATGTGCAAATGTGTTGTTTAATTATTAAATTATTACCTTAAAATGTGAAGTAAATGTAGAGGTCTGGCTGACAACAACAACAACAACAACAGAAAGTTTAAGAATCCTTGCATTACAATTAAATAAGAAATAGCGTGAATGAATGTGTTTGAAAGACAAAAGCCTTCCAAAGACAGTGGGTTATTTAACCAAATAATACTTGGTTGAATAATTTACAAAGTGATAGTTTAAATAAAAATGAATGTGCTCATCAGTAGTTCATGCAGTGTTAAAATGTTAAGAAAACACTTTTTTTTTTTTTTTTTGTAAATCCAGTGGTCAAATGATGTGTGGCCTCTCAATGTAAATCAAACTAATGTAATTCAATCTAATTACTTAAGTAGTTGTTTACTTAATTTTGAATGACGTAATCCAGATTACATGTAATTAGTTACTTCCCAACACTGTTAATTGTGCACAAATAAAAATGTAAAGTGATAGATATCTGCTAATTGGGTTATACTTTTGTTTACCTTGGTACTGATGGTTCAGCCAAAGAAACATTAAAAAATGATTTTCACAAACAAATAAATAAATAAATACATGGTTGTGATAATTAGATACAATTAGATTCAATTGTACACGACCTATTGATCAGACTGTATGTCTGCTCTGTGGGATATTGTTGAACACTGACCTACAGTTCATGAACAACATTCTTACATATAATTCATAGTGACCATGAGCCACGATGATTGCGAATGCAGTTTATCTGGACCAGTGTGGTTCAGTCTTATGTGTCACAACCAGCCTCTCGGAAAATTTCCTAATCACCGAGATAAGTGTGATAGGGGAGTAGTTGTTGAGACACGACACAGGAGAACAAAATAAAAACAAGCTCCATAAAATTAATTGCATTCATAAATCAAAGCCAGACGGGAATTTGAGAAGCAGCAATGATGTGCCATTTCAAGCAACTTCCATATCTGGCATGTGCAGATAGAAATTATTGATCTAGGTTGAGCTACACCTCCTACTTTGTTCACGAAGCTCAGCAAGATGTGTTGTCTTACATATTAATTGATGGAATAAATATATTCCTGTCACCCAGATGCACTTCAAACAGATGAATGTGAACATGTTTAGCCTCAGTTGTCAAATTTGACCTCTCAGTCATTTCATCTGAGCACTGATTCGGGTATGACCTGTGATGGACCTGTTCCAGTAATGCTGCAGGAGACCTCAGTAGTCTCCGTTATTGATTTTGGAAAAGGGGAGGGGGGAGGTTCACGGGTTGAGGCTCCAGCAGCCCCTCATCATCACTCCCAACAGCCCCTGTGGCACCCAGCTACCCACAGCGGGAGGTGAACCCCTGCTCTCAGAGGAACCTGCCAAGACTATCAAAAAGAAGAAAAGGAGAGATTAAGGGTGAAAGAAAAAAAAAGGAGCGCATGAATGTGTGAGAGAGAGATAAAATGATAAGAGGAACAAAGGGACGGAGGAAAGGGAAAATCTTAGCATTTAGAAGTCCTGATCAGTCGGTCCCCTAAGGTGCATTTCTTAACGAGACGTTCACAGGAAGACACGGCAATGAGACTGAGTGGGAAAGGTTCTTTCAAAGCATCAAATACATGACAAAAAAGTTAGGATTTCAGATGTGGGGTTGAATGTTTCTTTATGTTTTCATTTTCAGTGGGTGGCTGAGGAAGGCCATGTTAATTAAACCTCAGGGAGCTCTGTGCATTTGAATGTCACAGAAATAGCGGCTGCGGCAGGCGGATGGAGCGGGTATGCAAACATGTTGACTATGCAGTATGCATTAAGGCAAGAGACATCAAGTTCGTGCTAATTTGCGCGCAGCTATTCCTGCGCACGCCGGTCCTCTCTGTAGTTTTCCCAGCTGTAAGTTATTAATGTTTGTCATTAGACACATTATGCTTGAGGACAGTGACTAGAAACCAGCACATTTATATGGGACAAATATTTACAATAGCATGCTCTCGAGTATTCAAAGAAGAAAGCATCCAAACTACATTAACGAATGGTAATTAACCACAAGGGCCCCCTGATCCAGGGTGGCAGATAAATTGGTCCCTGAGATGCTTAGGACAGTCTTGAGCTAATCCTTCATTACAAAAAGATAAATGCAAACGACATCATTAGCATAAAACTGATTAGATAAAACGTAGAATTCTTATGGTTCATTTTTGAACGGATGGCTTTACAAGGTTTCTAATTGTATGCAAAGGGGAAAGAGTGAAATTATATATCATCTAAAATATAAAGATGATTTCTTGACACACAAATTATGACAGATGTTTAATCAAAACAGACAAAAGAATGTGTCTTAAGATATATATATATATATATATATACCATAAACTGTACACCTTATCTCCATCTACTAATAAATGCAGTGTTCAAATGTGAACTGATTAGTAATTACTAAAATACAGAAAAATGGTCTGCTCTCAATTACGGTGATGAACATATTGCATGCAACTTCCATTCACAATTTTAGTTCTGTATTTTTGTTCATAGGAAGCTCTTCATTAAATGCATTCTCATAAAATGTCCTTTAATAAAATTAAAATGGTTGATCCACAACTCATTCAGTCACAAAACATAACTTCTAAATAATATAAACCATCTACATCAAGCTTATATATTATTTAAAACTGCAATATTATTGATAATCGAAGACAAGGATGCATACAAAAACAAATTAGCTAAAAACCAATAATACCACCAAGAAATTACACAAGAAAGAGACAAGCAGGATGATGCAACCAGAATTTATTTAATTATTTAAATATGATAATCTTGCAAAATGTTGATTATGCAACTTCAGCCTTGATTTTGATTGATGTTTGCTGTTGCCACATAAAAATAGTGGTGTGAATTTAATGTGCAAGTCAGGTTAAAAAAAAAAAAAAAAAAATCAGTTGCACAATCATTTACATACAAGTAAAACACTAGATCAAATAAAGAAATGGTAATCTCCCCAACATTTGGTGCTCAATTTGAAAAAGTGGTTTCTGCGATCTGTAAAATTCAAATGAAAAACAAAAATACGGTGCTTTTCCAGTACTGTATCTTTTCATCCGCCAACCAATCAATGTTTTTTTTTTAAAGGCCTTTCATAAAAAGCATTTTAAGTTGTATTATTTTTCCAAGAGTTTGTTGTGTGAGGCACAGGGCTACAAAACGGGTGGAGTACTTGTGTAGACAAGGGGCTTCCGCTGCCATGCAGGGCACACTCCATCTTACAGAAGTATTACAGTCTCTTGCTCCCTTTCTGTCTTTTTTTTTTTCCTCCGGTCAGGCGTTTTTGCTGACTGCAGCTGTAAGTGCAGCCAGTTCCTCTGTCAGCACTTTGCCCTCCTTCATCTTCACCAGCATGGCGTCCATCAGCAGGCCTGCAGAGGGGATCTAGGGAGAGAGAGAGAGGGGCAAAGAAAAGAAAAGCTGTCAAAAAGAAGAGAGAAGCTTTTTTCCTTTGCCTTTTTTGACACCAGACAGCTTCTCCGGGGTGTCTTTGGCTTTGATGACGACTCTAACCTGTGATGAAACTCAAGACTTCACTCTGATTAATTATGACAAGGAACAAATTCAAGGAACAGGTCACGAAGGCTTTTCTTATTTTGTGAAAAACCAGTCGAACACATTTCCTCAAACAGTAAATGGGATTGTTTTGAGGTTTGATTTGCTGCCACGCCACTCACGGCCTGCCACCGCTCCTAGCGATGCAAGGAACGAGGAAGGGATGCTAAACCCGCTGCGTCTGTGTCTGCTCTGCGCTAAAGCCAAGCGCGGAGGCTGCACTAACCTTTACTCTGACTTCGCTTTCTTCTTCCCCCCCGAAACCTTCTCAAGGACTCTGTGGTAATTAGCATTGGGGATCAAAGGCCTGCATCTTCCATAAATATTGAATTAAACTTTTCTAAAAGACACACAGTAACATGCATTTTTTATATTCTTCATTGAGCGACTTCGCACAGAAAAATAAATGGTCTTAACTCCGGCTGAAGCCTGTGTGTCAGGCTGAAAAGAGAGACGTGTAAACGCAAGTGCAAGAGAGATGCATCGCAAATGAAGAGGAAAGAAAGTCAGAGGGAGAAAAGTGTGCGTCTCATTAGGGAGAGAGGGAGCCGTGTTTTCCCCTGGGGCAGGTAGACTGGAGTAGAAGCCGGTCTCCGTGCTGACTTCATCAAAAGCCCGCTTGAGCGGTGCTAAACTTCAACTACAGAGGAAATGGCTGCAGGGGTTATGGCACAGGAATGTAATATTATTTAATTACTCTTAAAAATGTGCCATTTTATTGCACCACGCAGAAATGCTACAGCATCTGATGCCATGCTAGCCTGGGAGGCCTAAGTCACATCTTGGCTGTGCTCACTCAAACAGGCCCGCGGGGACGGCAGACTCTGTCATTATCATGTAACAGCTGCTTTAGCAGGTAATCTCCTCCCTTTGGACAGCCCTGGTGAGCTGTTCACTATTCAACAAAGCTCTCTTTTGGCCTGCGTTTTCATTAACACGCCCAGGAGTTGATTCGGAATCGACTGGCCTGGCCTGAGGAGAAGTAGGGGGGAAAAAAACCCCTGCAACAATATGAAGGTGTTTTATAGTCCAATTAAGTGACGCTGGTTTCATAGAGTGTGAAGGCGCCTGGGGCGAAGCTACAGGCCCAGTCACAATACTCTCTGAGCTTCATCCCGCTAAGACACACACACCCACGGATACTCTTTCTAAATGGACTGATCAGGCCTCTTTTGTTATCAGCCTTAAGAGTAGCTTTCGTGAGGCCAATTTATGTGGGAGATTTGCGTAAAATCAGCAAGATGTTTCGGGAAATCTACGCAAAGTGACGCTGCATTTTGAGTCAAATATCTGTAAAGCACTGTTGCTTACTGTGCCGAAGAAATGCTCAAATCTGTTGGCAATCGGCTCTTCTGAAGCCACTTCTACACACCTTGATGAATTCTCTCCCATCTAGGCCACCATGAAGTGTGGATTAAATAAAAAAAAAAAAAAAAAAAAAAAGCATGGCGTTCTGTGATCACGGAAGAATATAAAGCTTTCTGATCTTTGATCTTCGCAAAATTAATTTGAAATCAAAATTATTGAACGTGGGAATAACAAAAAAATAAAAACAACAACCAAAACACCCAAGACCTACTAAAGTCTGCATTTGATTAGAAGATAATGAATGTGTCACATGTGGGAAAACAAGAGATCAGGTAAGAAAATCAAGCGTAGCACCAATCTATTCTTCTGTGCCAGTAATTACCCACCCTGCAATGCCTCTCTTCCCATTCTCCCTTTCAAACCACTGGAGACCAATATGAAAGGGAATTGGACACTTGGGGCTACAGATACTTGTAATTAAAACTCCTTTTTTTAAATGTTGTTTCTTACATCGTCAGGTCTATACAACCTGAGCTGGTAGATCTGACCTAAATACACTGTAGAATAAATATGGAGCACTCCCCAAGTCTTTGTTCCCTTTCTCTCTCATTAGGAACTGATGGAGGGGAGGGAGCAGAATGAGGATCAAACAATAGCATCACACTCAGAGCAGAGTGGTCTGTTGACGATGCTGTCATGTTAGGTTCACTGGTGCTTGACATCACTAGTACTGATGAATGCATATGGAGTGACGGTCATTACGTGGAAGGAGAATGATGCCGTACTGGTCAATAGAGGTTCCACAGTCTCCTGTTTAAAAGCTATTAGATATGTACTCTTTGTATTGTTGGTTTCAAATAGGTTTGAAAAAGAAAATGAACCCGAATGCCTCTAAAAAAATGTCATGTAGTTTAATCATACAATACAAAGTACACATTTTATGGGTTCATATATATGTATATATTTTAATTTATGTATTTACAAGTATCTTGAATTAATCATTCATGCATATCAGTTTTTTGGAAGTCGACCCACAATACAACCGGCATTAACGTGACTTTTTCTTTTCTACTCAATATGGTAGTTTGTAATATTTCATTCTTTTAATGAGGCATTTTAATTCATTATGACATAAGAACGGCTGAATCACCCCAACATTATTATTATTTTTTTAAATTTTGGCCCCTAGTGCTAAATCTAGAACTAAAGCAAAAAACAAACAAACAAACAAACAAAAAAAACTATTAAAATCAATTTCAGTAATAGAAATAAAGATGAAAGACTCAAACGTAAATATTAGACGAAAAACTGAAATGAAAATTAAATTAAAGCTATTAAGAAATACAGAAAAAAACAAATATTAAAAAAATGACAAGAGCACATGACAAAATTAATACAAGTGAAAACAATGCATTAAAAATACTATAAAGTATATAAATACTCAAATAACACTGATGCCCCCCCCCCAATATTAATCCAGAAATTAAAAATATTCATCATAGAAGAGGTGTAGTCAATTCACCACGTTTATGTTTTCTAAATTATTTTGCTGAGCAAATTAAAGAATTAAAAAAAAAAAAGGTTTAGATGATGGGGGCTTGAAAATCTGTGCAAGGGAAATAAGCAGTTAAGTATTGGCTCCAATATTAAAAGAAAAAAAAGAAGCTGACACAAAGATTACTGTGGGCTGCAGCTCTGCCAATTCCAGTCACTGCTTTAATTGCCGCAGCAATTAAATTAAGTTTACATAGTGCCACATTCCTTCAGCACGTAGCTGGTTTATATTTTGCCCCCTAAAAACGAATCACCCCATATATGTCAAAAAATGCGGAAAATCTCAGTGTAAGTGTCCTCAGTGAAAGCCTAACAGAACAGAAATATTGCAGCCAGAATTACAGCATTACAATCCAAATTCTGCTGGTCATGAGGTAATACCAGAATGGAGGGGGGCCACGACTTCTGAAATGACTCTGTGCTGTCGGCCGAGATGAATGTGGTTGATAAATGACTAGAGGCAGGGTGGCTCAGTTCATTAGCTCTAACAGTCATTTCCATCTCTTCATAAAGGCTGTGGTGTTATAATTTACCTCTAGTCAATAATTAGGAATCCACAAATAAACGCAAGCAATTAAATGTCTACTGCTACTGGGCGAAGGGGGTCCCTGGGCTAGATGAGGGTTTGCGGGTGGACACTCAGCATAGGATGGGTTATTCACGGCCTGACACGTTAAGCCGCAGGGAGCACTGTGGACTAAATGCTTATAGGTTGGTGATGTTATTCCCAGGTTGTGACCCTCAAGTGAGGAAGTGTTGTTGTCTCATTAAGAGAGAAGGGAATGAGTTTAGAGGTGCTTGGAGCATGTTGTGGCAAGAAAAGGGGAAATAAAAAGCGAGATATCCAAAGAGAGAGAGAGATATGTTCATTAATGTTATCTGAGGCTAGCAAAGCGGAAACACTCTGTGGCAAAGGCAACAGATCAGAAGCAACAGCCCGTAAGCTTTTGTGTGATTTCCTTTCCTGCACGACTCAGACAGGCAGATAAAATGACATGAGAGTGAAAGGCACCTCTTCAAAATGCGCTCACCGAGTCCCAACATTATTCTGACATGCATGAGCTTGTTACGTTGACATGTGGCACTGGAGTGATGGCTGTGGTATTGACAGGGCCACAGCAGTAATAGGAAGTCGTCACAGTAGTTCCGCCATTAGCGGCTGACAGTGACAGCTCACGCTATACACAGAGACTGACAGGCGAGAGAAAAGACCTCGCTTAGGTATCACACACACACACAAACCCCCATATTACCAATCCTGATTTTCCACAAAAAAGGCCGTAGTACTGACACATACAGTAACGCCCATGGAACTTCGCATACACCAGTGGCTTTGCAGTATCGTATAAAGATCAAACAACCTAGGCTCACAGGAAAAATATGCTTCTACCTACAATTTTACTCCAAATGACCAAAATGTATAAAAAGGCATTAAAAGACCAGAAAATTTTATTCATTTTCACACAATTTGTGATAAGAGGGCAGATTATCAATTAATAAATGCTTATTTTTGTGCAGTTCTTTGCACAATACTATGCTATAGTATGCAATACTAGGACCTCAAAATGCTATTACTATAGGGAGAGACTTTTAAACCAATAAATAAATTGAAACAAAAATTTACATTTGCATCACACAATGGTAAACTTGCTCAGTAGCTCACCTGGTACAGAATTACATTATCAATGAGGAATGCTCGGGTAGGACTTCCATGAAACTTGCAAGCTAAAAGACATGCGTTAAAGTCGGTTGCGTTTTGAGTGGGTATTACTGTATGTTTTTTGCATTAACCTTTTATCGTCACTTACCAGGGATTTCTTTTCTGAACTGATTCGTACAAGTATCAACATAAACCAAATGCTGCCAGATTCACATTCTTCTATTTTAGAAAAAAGAAAAAAAACCCAGAACATTTTAGTGCCCCTTTTCTGGATGCAATGTAATATCAATTTGCAGCAATGCCGCCACAGGCGTGTTTTACCAATGAGCTTGGGATGTGATCAAAACATGCAAGTACAACATAAACAAATTGCAACATTGACCTAGTGGTCTGTTTCTTCCTTCCCCCCAAAAAAGAAACATAAAAAAGCTCACCTGCCAATAAACTCGCTTGATCACTAGTCAGAGGAAGAGCCACCCTCCCTGTGGAGCGCGTTAGGAGACGGAGGGTGGAAAAAAACAGGATGAGCGTGTTGAAAGAAAAGAAAAACTAACGTGCGGGTCACCATGTCGGTGTCAGCGCACCTCTCTGGGGACTCAGGCTGGTCTCAGCCTTGTCATACAGCGAGCAGTTGTGTCGGCCGAGTCGAGAAAACGTCGATAGCAACTTGCCTGTGAAGAGTCTCCTGCGGGCCGCTGCTCTGTTTGTGTGTATGTGTATGTATGCGAGTGTGTCAATAGCAGCCTGCTGGTGGAGAGTCTCTAGTGGAGCTCGGCTCAATCTCCCTGCATCGACAGACCTGCCAGATCAATACTTGGCCCACCACTAACAAGCTGCTTCGGGGTCTCACAGCCCAGCAGAGGAAGCAAGAGAAAGAGAGAGAGAAAAAGAAGGAGAGAGAGAGACTGAGCTGCCTGATGGCAGTCTTCAGAGTCCTCTAAAGTGTCCAGCGGCGAGAGGCAGAGATGTGCAGACCGGGTATAGACAGGTCACAGAGGTCAAAGGTCAAAGCCACTAGCAATGTAGTGACATGTCAGAGCCTGTGAATCATACTAGATGCACGTTTCAGGCTGACAGCCAAACACACACACACACAAACACATACACACACGGAGGAGAAATCATAAATACTTTAATGATCTCCTAGATATTACTGCTAAGAGATTTAATTTTATTCATAACAAATAAACGCTGCATGTGAAAATAGGCTAAAGTTTGGAATTTGGAGTAACTCATGAGCTAATTCAGTCAATCTTAATATGAATAACATGAATATTCGGCGTGAACAAGATTTTGAATTTGGAAACAATGGGTTCTTATTGAGCCTTTCACACCGGGAGCTAAGTTTTTTTTTTTTCATTTTTGAGTGTGTTGATTTTTTTTTCTTCCACTAGCGATGAAGCACACAGACCAGAAAGATTTGAGCTCTGGGTAATGTCTTTGGACTTGCTGCAGATACACATATCAGAACATTTGGTGGTGCTCATGCACTAAAAAAACTGGACAATGAAGCAGCAGCCTTCACACTCCACACACGTTAAGCCGAAACCTGAAAATTTCTCTAAACACAATGTTTACAGTTCGCTTTACACTACACGCATAACGTACAGCTAGCCAATGGTTTGAATAAAATATTACTCAAAAGTTCAGTCCCCCATCAATATTCTTTTGTCTGTATTTTTGCACATATTTACACTTACCCAAAATGAATTACTTTTATTTGTTGACTTTGCATGAATGACCTTTTTAATAAATAAAATCTAAGAAAAGATTAAAATCATTTTAAATAATTAATGATTTGTATTGTAGTTAATGCTTACAGTTCGTGTGAACAATTCATTTGCACGCTACATTTGCACTGTAGGTAATTTTCTCGCCAATTTGTTTTTAGAATTGTATATTCTATATTTTGAGTATTTATTAAAATGAATCAAAACAAATTATGCAAACCTTTAATAACTATATGATACCTTTCATAATACAAATTTAGACATTTATAGACCAACGCTTTTGCTGCTGACCTTTCATGATTAAATTCCACATGGGAAATTATTTACTTTAGCTAAGCATTACATCTGCTACATTTGTTTTTTGATTATTGTTGAAATTATAGTCATGAGCTTCTCATGCTTCTGTTCTTCAGCTGAAAAATGTGTACACATCGCACCATCTATTGTATCATGATTTTGCTTTCTGTTCAACCTGACAAATATAGACCAGTGAATAGACCATTCATCTGCGATTTGTTTCGCTTTATCACGGTGTGAAAGGGCCTTAATAAATGTTCATTTTAAAATCTGCAGGATGTGTTTAAAAAAAGGTCAATTACATTAAAAGCATCACATTAACAAAATTATGAAAACTGAAAAAATGTGAATACTGGAAAAAAAAAAAAAAAAAAGGATGAATTGCTGTTTAAATCAAACCTGCTGCTGAAGGATGTGTTGTAGATGTTCAGCCCAATCTGTGTCTGGCCCACGACCTACAAACGCCTCCTCACACTGCAAATCACAAAACATGGCCGGAAATGCTGTTAAAAGCCACGAAGAGAATACTTCAACTTCTTTTGTGTGGGTGTGTAAGAGTGCCATGGTGTCACTGGATGACCCCAAAACTGGTTCAGCTTATACATGTGGAAGTAATAAATAAATAAAAAATAAACTAAATAAAATAAAATAAAAATAAAGTACATTATGTGTACAATTTTGGCAGATATAATAAGAATATTCACATGTACAAATTATGCCAAACGAATGTTTGGTTGGCAATAATAATAATGATAATATAACTTGAGTGTGTGTTTGAGAACCGAGTCTTATTTTTTTCCCCAGTTGTGATTCCCATGTTATTCTGTAGCTATACAGTAAATTTGGTTTCCCACAATACTGACCTCATCTGTGTCCAACATGTTCACCAGGTCTGTTTCTGTCATGTTGAGGATAGACGCTGCTTTCACTAGTGAGCATTTAGACATTCTGTTTCCTTCTCTTTCACTCTTTTTCTTCCTCCTCAAACGGGCTTTAATATCTTGCACATCCTGTGCCAACTGACTAGCCAGTGCCTTATTAATAAAAATAGAAAGAAAGCAAACATAAGCATAAACACATTTTCTGTTACAGTACAATCTAGAGTGGCTAACGGTATGAATGTGGTGTGATGAAGAACTCAATGTTAGGGATGCTTTTGTTGAAATGAGAGCGGCCTGAATGAAGAGCCGATTGCTCCTTGACTTTTGATGCAAGACGCACTGAAATTTCGAAGGCTCTCGTGTTGATTTGGAAAGGAACTACACGGAGATTCCAAGCTCTTAAAAAACACACACTCTGATTTATTTGACTTTTTTTGTATGGCACATATTATATGAGACATTCTCAGAAGAGTGTAAATAATGGGGAGACGAGAGGCTCTTAAAATGGCGGTGGGGAACGTTGGATCTTATTCTTTGTTGCGCCCGTTGAGGGCCGAGCTAAATGGGAGTTGTTGCTAAATACTGAGAGACAATTAAATGTTAAAGCTGCCACTGTACATGAGAAAGTCAATAAAGTGAGCTCCCCTTTGTTTCATTTTCAGCTTATTGATCGCAGCAATAATCTCTTGTATCATTCCCCATAAGCCTTGTGAAAACCTGACCTTGGAATGGACAGTCTGCGTGTGTGTGATTCCTGCATGGTCCCGGTTCACTCACAGAAGTATAAGTGAGAGCAATCACACGCGGTTGATCAGAGCACAGTTCTTTGGGGCATGCTCCATTTCCCACATCTCCCCACCACCATTATTTGTTTCATAAAGCCTTCATCATAAATACTTCAAATGGATCTTCATTATATTTCAGGGGATGCTATTGGATTACATAAAGGCTAGTCTTGCGTCCTCTTGTTCACACACTGCGAATGTGCAGCGATGCCATTAAAAACTAAAGCAATTTAACTAGCAAATGTCTCTATCAGTTGTGAACTCTAAAAACAATCATTTATGTTCACTTGGGTGTGAGGGGGTATTAGGTGTACTTCAAAGCAGAAGTGACTTAACATACTGCAATGGAGCGTAAATGTGCAGTTTGCTGCCAAGAAAAAAAGAAGAAGCTATTTTAAGAGACTCATTGACCTTGACATACAGTCAAGAGGGTGTTCATTTTCCAGTTTTTTTTTTCTCTAATATTTTAACAAAGCTTCTTCACTGCATATTGTTTTCGGAAAAAATTATACACTTTTTTTTATTCAATATCTTTTATTGCAGAACTAGAACTAAAAATGGACATTGCACAAAATGTGCTTTTACGATTTTCTTTTATCCACTCTCCACCCAGAATGTTTAATACAAAAGAAAAATAAGACAATTATCTATAATGATAATAATAATAAAATATACCTAAAAAAATGAAAATGAAGATTCATCAAAACCACACAAGAGGTGAGAAATTATAACCCATGCCCATGCACATGGGTTTTCTGTTTCCGTTTAAAATTTTAGTTTAGGGGGAGGGTTGCACCCTTTTCAAAATAGAAATTCATTGTGTTTGATTCCAAGGTATGTTTTAGTTAATATGTTATTTTCTCAAATTTCAAAAACAGCATTACATTCCACAGTGGAACTGGTGGGGGTTTGCTTTAATTTCTAGTCAAGTAGTATTCTTCTCTGCAAAAAGACAGAAAAAATCATGAGAGTCCTAACATTTTTTTGGACATGAAACACCTTCTTCTGGCATTTTCTTACTATATGCCAAATATTAAATATAGCCATCCAAAAATCAGATAGTATGGGGCAATTTGTTTTTTCCTATATTCTCTGATAAGAATTTCATCCTTTAATTTAATCTTTTTTAATGACATCAGGACAGTTGTCATTTTTTTTTTATTATCCTGCAAAACATTAAAATACATTTTAATTTAGAAATGAATAATACGTTCATTATGTCTATTCAACAGATTACAAAAAAAAAAGAATGTCATGTCATTAAGTTATACAATTAATAATTCAATATAAATTGTATTTAACTCCTGTGAGCGGGGGTAAACACACAATACGTCTGAGTCTGAAAACTGTTCTACAAATGCCATGTCGATGCAAATTATGCAGCAATAAACTCGAGTGAAAATTGAAAGAGTTCTTCACATAATCATTGTTAGAGGTCCACAACGTTAGAAAATTCCTGCCAAATTTAGATAAATTGGTCAATGTGAACTTTCACTTCCCTTTTGCTTTACATTTACATACACTACATAAACATTATTAAACCTGCAACATTCAGAATTCTCCAGAGGGATGCCCAGCTCATCAACAAACTGTCAAAAGAGCATATGACTTTATTTAAAGCTTAATAGATATTCACTGTCACTAGTCAAAGGGTAGATTCAATTGACCTAAGCCCAGCGAGCAGAAAAATCCGGAAAGAGATTAAGTGAATTTATCACATACTCTGCACAGCTCCCCTGGCCGCTTCTCGAGAGCCAGCCGAGCTGCAGGATAGTGTGATGGGGGCCAAGAGGAGAAGGGCTCTTACCCACAATCACCCTAGCCACAGGGCCAATTTAGCAGTTCTCTTGCAGAGGAGGAGGATTAGAGGAGCGGAGGAGAAAAATTCCTCTTTAAATGACTTACCTGCATTAAACCACGCTGGATTGTATTAGAAGATAAACTACTGAGGAAATTACTGAGAAAATAAATTAGACTTTATCTTCAATCTTATGTGACATTTGCCATTTTTCACTCTCAACACCACTTGAACGGGGAAAGTAAATGTTTACCAGCAACACAAGTAAACGCTGGATAGGGCTGTGTTAATGAGGTGTCTTAATGACTTCATGTTATACTAATCTAGCACGCTGTCTTAAAGATGTCTTTATTACTGCAACAAGCATTTAATGCAATTTGAACTATTCCTCCAGTTTAAATGCATGAAATCATTCCTGTTGCACCTGCACTATAATACACTGCATGCTATCAATTACTCATGGCCACATACATTTGCATAATTCAAACAAAGCTCTTCGGTGGATCCCCAAATGGCATTATAATCATCCCAAAAGATCCCTCTTGAAGCTTCCTGACAGAATGGCATGTTCAAAGCTCATCAATCCATGACAGGGGGATGTAGGCCAGAGAGCTGCGCCGTCTACAGGGACCATCATTAACACACTAGCAGGAATCAGCTACAGGTTAACTATGTTGACTATACGAAACCACAGGCTACAAAAACATGCTGGCTTTTGACGACAGATTTTTGCAAAGGAATTTTAGAATCGAATCCATATTTTTTTTTCTCTAGGGCCTGCGTATTGATCATACCTTGCATCTAACACCCCGTTTACACATTCTGTTTCAGGTGATATGATCACAAGCTGAGAGTGGTAAATAAATGTGTTGTGATCTAATCGCTGAAACCACATTCGATAGATTAAAAAAAAATTCAAATGACCTCGTTGCATTTGTAATGCAAACGCTAGTCTGTCCCGACTGCATCAGCACAACAAAGGCCACCTACTCACCTGTCAATCAACCACCATTTTAAAACAATTTTACTGGTTACATGCAGTTAAAAAAAAAAACTGGTCATGTAAAAAAAAAATATGCAAAGCATATAATGATATCAGTGTGCCTGAATATGCAGTAATGTGAAATGAAAAAAATATCACATTTTCAAATTCTTTAAAATCAAATTTTTGCTTAGATTAATTTTCTTTACTTTATTTTTTCCCCTTCTTTCCTCTTCATCATACTCTAAACCTATATGATCTATTTGGCCACAAATACTGACTTTCTGATTTAATCACAAGTGATCACAGGAGACATATTTGAAACGTGTTACTTCCAGGAGTAAACAGTAATAATATGTATCAGCTGTTTGGATTAATTAGGACTTAAATTAACACCAAGTTTAAATGGCCTAAAAGCAAAACGAAGACAAACTGAATCTTCAGATACCTCAGTGAATGTGTGGAACTGGTGCAGCTGGGACTCGGCGAGGGCGAGTTTTCTCTGCAGTGTTTCCAGAGCCTGAGAGCTCTGCTCGGCCAAACCATGCATCTGTTTAGACGCAGTCTGCTCCAGCTCAGCCATGGCCTGATCGCGCTCGCTTATGCGCGCCTGGAGGATGGCCACTCTCTGCTCCTGGGGATGTGTAAGCAGAAATCAGAAATCCCACCAAAATAAACACACTTAAAATAACTTCTAACAATCATTTCATGAATTAGGACAATACATTACAAATAGATAACAGATGTATATAATAGATATCTAGTAAAATAACAATGAACCCACAGATCAATAGAAGAAGATGAAACGAAAAGTATGGCATTGGGGCCAAACATCAAATAAGACTGATGGTAATTATGTGAAGAAGAAAGATGGAAAGAAAGAAAGAAAGAAAGAAAGAAAGAAAGAAAGAAAGAAAGAAAGAAAGAAAGAAAGAAAGAAATCTACAATACAACGCAGGATAAGCACCAGCAAAAAAATACTGAAGTAACATTAAAAATTACTGAGTGATGAATAGATGCTCTTGAACCTTTTTCTGAAGCTCTTCTTTGAGTTTTTGGCTGGTTGTCTCATGCTGGTTTTTTTCTGCAGTGGCAACTGTCAATCTTCTCTTTAGAGAGTCGACAAGGGCTTTTCGGTTAGTTGACTCATCAGTGAGAGATTTCATCTAAAAAAGAAAGAAAAGCAATTGTTATTAAATAAGAGTGGGGTCGCTGAGACCGAAAATTCAATTACTTCAATATTTTTAAACAGACAGTGAAATGTGGAAGCCTAGGAAGTTCAGACTCTGGATGAGTGACACAATCAATAACGGCAGAGAGAATAATTAATTCCAGGATGCTCCAAGGCTGTTGCCATGGCTAGTACAGTATCTGTTGTTTGAGCAGGACCTACTTTCTTCTCCAAGTCTTCAGTCGCTGCTCTATGGCTCCTTTCGGAGTCCTGGCAAATCTTTAGTCTGCACCTGAGATCCTCCACCAGCTGCCTTTTCATCGTGACATCCCTCTCTAAAACACCAATCCTGTAGGCACACATATGCACATAAACATCAGTGTTAAGAAAGGAACATTTTTTTTTTATGTGGACACACTCACTTTAAAAATTAACAAATGGAAATGAATAATTAAACAGAGAGAAAACAAATAAAATGCCAGCAGTATTGTAACCAGATTCCTCCTAAATAGTTTAAAGATCTACACATCTCTGACATACAAAAGTGTTGGAATATGTTAACATTTGAGGGCTGTTTTATGGACTGCCTCCTTGACCAGAGCTGCTGTAATGATGAGTAAAGGTCCTTTTTAAATAAATATCCTCAAATTCCAGAGAGAGAGAGTGCCTGAAGCAAATGCACTGAATAAATGTGAGAGCTTCTTATTGGAGTGACATTAAATTAAATAAGACCGGGTGGCCTGGGGAAATGGAGTCAGGTTACCCAACAGCCATTAATGAGAAAACCCATATTGACCCCGCTGTAGAGTGGACGAAGCGTTTCTCCTGTTGACTTACAGCCACGCTTCACTCATCCTCCCCCACTTCACTCCATCTTTCCCAAAGCTCAAGAGAGCAAATGGCAATTAGATCTATAACATTTATTTTAGGGGTAAGCTCGCCCAAAAAGAATAGCAGGATGGTGATACTGATGACTGGCGTGAGCCTCAAAACAGCTCCTCTACGGATGCCTAGCTCGCTAAATCGTTTGAACGCTTTCCTTCGCTCTCTCCGCTTTGTCTCTTCGGTGTTGAGGTGCTAGATTGCTAATTCAGAATGCATTTTGGATGCTAATACAGTTGTAAGTGCTTTCATAGATCATGGATGCACAGTTTGCAGCAGAAAACAAAGGAGATGAATACATTTATGATATGGAAAGACAACAGGCGGCACATGAAAGGCAGGCCTTTATGAATAAGGCAGAGACCTCTGCGCCGGATATTGACTCAGGACATGGCAGCATGCTTTGAAATTCACTTTTTTTGAAGGCAGTGCAGCAGATGTATTTTTTACAGCGTCTAGACATGTATTTCATTTAAACAAGCTGCGTGGCGTAAGGCAGCTTCTGCTCACAGGGACTCCTCATCTGTGATTTCACATGTTGTCACAGACTGGCGTGAAACCCCGGAGTTTTACGTGTCTGCAGACACACCATGCGACATTCACACACTTCTAAGCAAGTACATCTTGGGGGAAAAAAGCTATTCTCAATCCATATCTTTGTTTTCCGGTAGGGATGTGAACGTACTTCAAACAAGATCAATTTTTTCTTGAGAGGAAAAATAGCAAAAAAACATGGTATTTGCCTTAATGGCAGATTTTTTGCACTTGTTTCAAGCAAAACCTCACTAAATGTTTTATTTATTATAACAGCCATTTTTTATCCCACTGAGATGGCTCGAAATGAGTGACGCGGAAAGAAAGAAAGGAAGGAAGTAAAAAGGACAGGGAGAAGGCAACCAGTTAACACAACAGACTGTCAGACTCGGTGCCCAGGGCAAGACATCTTATGACGATAGTGCATAACTACATGGGAAGGAAATTATAGCTCCTGTCACTGTCTCTTTCTGTCTGCTATTATGTATCTCTATACACAGCCAGCTTCATGGTTTTGAAAATCTACGAATGGTGTTGAAGTCTGCCACATGGTGGAATCAGACACTGCAAATGTGACCCAGAGCACGAGAAAGAGAAATAGAGGGTGAAGAAGTGAGAATACCTCAAGACTAAGAAGGAAAGAGAGGCAGTCAAGAGAGGGGATAGAGAGCATTTACCTCTCGTGCAGTTCCTTCAATGTCTGATCTTTTTCATCTAACTGAGCCCTCAGGCTCTTGTTAGCAGCAGTGTGTTTGCTCATCTCACTGCTGGCATTCTGTGGAGAGAAAGAGTCGCACATTTATCCTATCATCTGATATCCCATCGTGCAGGACTCATTTATGAATATTGAGCCATCGGGATGCTTAATGAGGATGCTGCTTCACATCTGTTTCTCAGAAATATACACATCTACATACAGTATGTCCTGTGTATGGGCATATGGTCAAAGATGTGATGTTCATTTTTTATTCAGATCTATGAAGTAATTAAAAAGTATGTACAGTTATATGTGTATTTTTGGCTTGAAGTAAATAAATGTTTAGATGATGTAATGGTCAGGATATTGTAAAATGTTTCATTAATACTTAAAAAAAAAAGTTAAGTACAGTAGTTTGATATATATATATATATATATATATATATATATATATATATATATATATATATATATATTATTATTATTTCTTAAAAAGGAATAAATTAATGAAATGGTAAATCTTTGAAGAAAAAAAGTTAGCCAAATCAAAGTCAGCTAAATGCAGGAAATCTATTTGTTATCATGACAAGAGAACCATAAAGGAAATAATAAACAGGAAATAACAATTTCTGTTTAAATAAATAAATCACAGAGAGGCCCCGCTGTAGAACCTCATGACTGTACACCATGGTCAGTATTTATTTATTTATTTTTGTTTGTTATATTAGAATATATTAGATATGCTGACCTTTTCATGAAAAGGCAAGGTTGGTCAAATGGAGTAACATGGAAATTCGTAATTCATAATGTGCAAACAAACAAACAAACACAAAAAGCAAAATGAGCTAAAATAATTGTAATTTTTTAATTAAATGATTATGACGTGCACAGTCGTATCTCAAAGCAAGAAAAAAATTAATTTACTTAATGGTTATACTCCGTGTCATTTGTTTAGAGCCATTAATCCAAATTTTATAGAAAATGGTTTTTAACAACAGAAAAGAACAGAAATACAATGACAATTGCATTCTGAAATAGATTTTTTTTTTCATCATCTCAGACATCCTTGTTTGTCACTAATTCTTATATTATGTATTGTAGCACTGTATATTTATATATTTATCATTTATAGCATTATTTATTACGCTGGGTTTTGATCTATTTAGTGGCAGATTTGTTCAACCTCTGTGAATGTGTGTCAAGGTAAGAGGCACACCGAAAACTCTGACGACAGGTTGAGTTGGTGGGATGCCTGTGATCATGTGAATGATGGATATTTGTATGTGCACCTTGTCTTTAGTTGAAAGGAATGGAGGACTCGTTTATGTAGCACACATCCTGACTGCATATAACACACACCCACACACACTCTCCTGTCTCTTGAACATGACACTACCATTGAGACCAACACAAAAATATAAAGAGCGGTGCCAGACCCCATATTTCAATTTGGTGATATTATAGACCAAAATCTTGTTTATAGGGAGAAATAGAAAAGAAGAAAAAAAAAACAAACTTCAAATGGAGAAAGTCAAACTTAACATTTCAATGCATGTTTGAACTTTGTTTCAAGTTTCAGCTTTTTTGTTTGTATGTTCTGGCTATCAAATCCACGCATTTCTTCATTTATCGATAAATAATGTATAAATAATATAAACTATCTATCTATAGTTAACACTTCTATTTAACAGAAGAGTTAAACCATATTATACCTAGGATAACTTTTAACTAAAGAGGTGTCTAAATACAATTAGATATTGCTTTAGCAAATGCGTACCTGCACTACTGCACTTTACAAAGCTAAAGCAGAAAGTGGTAGGATAAGGTAAGAGAGTATACATTTTATTTTAACAATATATTTCAGATTTTTACATACAGTAAAATCAACAATGGGTTCATTTTCTCATCTTACTATAGTCTAAAAATGGTTGTGAAACTATTGCAGAGGATACATAAACAAATAATAAAATTATTTAACATTCTTAAATATTTTAAGACAGTTGAATTATTGAAAAATAATACCCACCCGAGGTGTAACAGCCACTCCGCTGCATGTCGCGGCCGCATTATTACCTCAAGGTGTGCATTATTTCTCAATAATTCAACGGCCTGTCGTTAGTTATTCCTTATTTATATTATATTGAATTTTATTATTTTATATTATATATACCTTGTTTTCAGTTTTTGCTTTCTAATAAACCTGACATTATACGCAAATATTGTTGGCCTGTCATGAATTGCTTGTTAAGTTCCTCATAAATTGCGTTGGGTAAAAGTGACTGCTAAATAAGTAAATGCAAATGTAAATAATAAATACAAATGAGCTATACATACCCAAATGATCCATTTCGTTTAGGCCTTTACAAAGAAAATACTTCCAAAAATGGTGATTTCATAAATCTGTGTCATGAACAATGTCTATTCATATTTTGTACTCATATACTGATTCTAATCTTCCCACACAGGTTACTGTTTTAATCTATCAATCAAATACATAAGCTGAACCTATTGAAATGAAAATAATTGTAAGAGACCTTCAGTCGGTGAGTGAGCTGTTTGACTTGGGCCTGCAGGCGCTCCGGGTCTACGGCAGGGGGGTTCATTGACGTTTGCTGCCGTATTCGTCTCCACTGCTCTAACTCCATCTGCAGAGACGCCTTCTGCTGCTCCAGACCAGCCAGCTCGCACGCCTGCTTCTGCTCACCAACACACAAACAACGAATAAACAAATCCACATGTAGGAGCTCTTACAACAGCTGCGTAACAAAGGACCAGATAAGTATCAATTAAGCGAGCTGCATGACAAATAAGCAAAAGTCTGATTAAACATTTTCTGGTGAATTTTATGATTCAGGAGCATTTTTTTTAGGCTCAGGACTACGTAGCAGTTTGTGATTAAAGCCCTAAATCCGATTAAAGCTTTATGCTAATAAGGAGGCAGATCATTCCTCCGTTTTTCTGTTGATTGTCAGCCTTAATAGAGCCATTGTCGGCTCGTCCCAGTGCACTCTGGGAGTTTATCAGCACTGCGTAGAGCTGAAAGCTGAGCACTAGGACTAATTGCTCACTCACTCACGAACCTATACACAGTTACTGCATAGAACTAAGTGAATAACACAAATCCCTGTTTGGGGAATAAAACCACAGAGTTTATAACAACACTCAGATGCGATACTTCACCCTCTGTCCAAACATAATGATTTCTTACTGCACCCAGCATACAATGTGGGGCAAATCAGAGGAAAACATCCACACATACACACATACACAGTTTCTTGTGGAACATCTCAAACATGCAACTGCTGATATCTGGTTTCTGACCTTTTAATAGAGCATTCTCTTTCTTTTTTCTTTTTCTTTTTTTTTTTAGGTTTGTGCTAATGAAAGACACACTGAGAAGCAACACACTGAGAGGCATTGATGGTGTTTCCAGTAATCTGAGGGTTTAATAAATGACCCTGCACTGGAGGATCATGTGGCTTTTTGACTACATACTGACACGTCCTCTGGTCCCCTATAAACTGTCCTATAGAGCACAGATTTTCAAATTGTTTGATGCCAAGGCCCCAAAGATGATAATACCCTTGCGAGAGACTCACTTCCAAAGATACAAAGGTATAAATAAAAAATAAAAAGAATAAAAATATATGTGTGTGTGTGTGTGTGTGTGTGTGTATATATATATATATATACACACACACACACACACACACACACACACATACATACATACATTCACACTCATGTCTGGTTTGCTATCCTTGTGGGGACTCTCCATAGGTGTAAAGCTTTTTGTACAGATCGTATATTCTATTGCCCTACACCAACCCTACATCTAAACCTACTCCTTACAGAAAAACTTTCTGCATTTTTAGATTTTCAAAAAACGTCATTCTGTGTGATTTATTAGCTTGTTTACCCGTGGGGACCTCAATTTAGGTCCCCACCGTGACACGAGTCCCTATGAGTCTGTGTGTATTCAAGTCCCCGCCTGAATAGAAAAACAGTTACACACACACACACACACACACACACACACACACACACACACACACACACACACACACACACACACACACACACACACACACACACACACACACACACACAGTATATTTATAATTAATATAAATTCATTGTAATTGACTAATGTCAAAAGGAATTATGTAAATATTAACTGAAGATAATTAAGTAAGCTGTATAAACATTTAGAATATATAAAAATTAACAACAACAAAAAAGATTATTTCTGAATGATTAAATTAGGGCTGTCACAATTTTTTTTTTTTTTTTTTTATAAAATTTGTATTATTTTGTATAATTTAGAATATAATTGTGTTACACACAATGAATTGATATCTATATTAGTAATATAACATTTGCTAAATGTGTTAAAAACAATTGTGCTACACATTTAATTAATTTATATAAGAAAAAAAAGCATTTAGTAAAATGCATTAGTGTTTCTTTCTCTGAAATTGTAAGTGGACCCCAAGAATCCTTTGTTAGAATTTTTTGTGTGAGAATGCTTGAGTAGACGGCTTCTACAGATCAGTGATTTACGAACTGCCATGACCAGTCAGTCACCTGGAGCAGTAAATTAAACTGTCAAGCTTGTTAGAATCCAGTCACACTCGTCTCTCTCACCCAACTCGGACGAGATGTGGGGAGGTTAGTTTGGCTTAGCGCTAACAGCCTCTGAAAGCCTCGCTGTCAGAAGAGAAGTCTAATCCTGAGGTAATCCCGACCCTTTCCTAAAAGAGGAACATGGACTACACCTGCAAATTACGCATATTACAGGCCCGGGCTGTCAAACAGGCTGTCAAGTCCCTCCACCGTGGTGATAGGAGAGGTTCTGCCACACTATGATTAATCCCACTGCCATGATTAATCTGAACGGCTCAAAGGTGTGACAGCAGTCTTCACGAGAAAGCTGACCTGAGTGGGGGTAGATAGGTGAATGTGTCCAACCTGTCAAAGTACATCAAGTGTACTTCCTCTGTCATCCGTAACAACACGAGCTCAGATTCATGACACGTAGAGCACTTTTGTCACCTACATTTATTGTGTCACAGCACCAGCTTGTGGTTGGAGCACTTAATAAAATAAAATATGTTAATTCTTTATTTAAGAAAGGAAGGAGTGAGAGAGAGAGAGAAAAAAGGAGACATCAGCTGGAAGCTCCTCGGGGACATGCACTGTGATTGACTGATGAAAGTGTCACTTCACTGTTGAGCATGTGTTCCACTTAGAGAGAACAAGGAACCCACACACACACACACACACACACACACACACACACACACGCACACTACAGCAGATGCATTATACCAGGTGCTGCTAAAACAACCATCAGCCGCAGTTCTAACACATGTAGGGAAGCGAGAAGCCATTCAACTCATCTAATATACATCACAGAGTCTGTAATAAGAGATCCATTCTTTGCTAATACTGCATATGACATCCGTGTGATCGCTACAAGAGCTCTGTGACACTTCAACCCTGCTTCAGCACGACTACTCCGCTTCAAGCTTTAATTGAACTTGGCCATTTATCACAGGAGCTTTGTCTTTTCTGCCTAGACAATATAATGAGAGAGGGTGAGAGACAGGAAGAGAGAGAGAGAGACATTAAAATGAGCAAAATAAAGGATCGATACCAGACCACAAAGGGCACAGGGATCAATGTGAGCTGAGAGTAGTGTGACACCCGACACGAACACTAATACAGAAGAAACACAGACTCTCACACAGAGGGGAAGAAGAAGAAAAAAACAAGCACCAGAATTTGCAAATGAATAAAAGTTATTTTTAGTGTGCTACTTGGCTCATAATAAAAGTGTTACAATACAATTACAGAAAAAAGGCCAAATTTCATCAGAAATGCAAGTTATTTAAACTTCAAGTTAAAAGAACAGCTATAGAATTCCTACAATCATGTTGTTGTAATGATATTCAGAAAAAAAAGCACAATAGCCAGTGTGATTTCACTTTTATGCAACAGCACAGTTAACAACAAATTTATATTGAGAAACTTACATTTTACACAATATTGTGTTACTTTCTCTAATTTGCAGATAATAATGTATAGTAAAATTTGTTCCATCAAAACTGAGCAACATGCAGTTGTGTTCTTTCATTTCTAAATGAATCAGTGTATTTCACCAAAGCATTAAGTCAATGACTTTCTGATTACACACCACGAGTAGACTAAAATAGCTTTTACTACACTACTGAAATCTCATGTGAATTATTCATTTTTAACATGTCAAAAGTACTTTTCATTTATCTTGATTAAATGTATTTTTTGTGTGGAAAAAATTGCTCTCTTACTTCCTCCCTGCATCTGAACATCTGCTGGTGGCGGAGCGTTTTACTTGGCTGTGGAATCAGACACCATTCTAATAATTCTATCTAGAATAAAAGGCAGAGCATGCGGCTAGGTGAGCTCATGAATATACACGAGTATATTTACATTCAAAGGTGCAGAGCTGGATTTGACACCCATGCTGTAAAACCCACACTACTCCAGCTGATGGCGTGATGGTGGGCTGCTGTCTTTTATCCTGGCTGCCATAGCTAGCACTGGTGGATCCTTATCAACCCATACCATATTAATATTTGCCTCACTGCCTAATACGTACTAATGCTTTAGTACTAAATTTCTCAAATAAGAACATATGAATTTTTTTTCTTAAGAAAAAAAGATGACAGTCTTTATTTGACTCAATACTTGGCTGAAGACTCACTGATAAACTCACACTTCAAGGATTGTCTTTTTGTGCTTCCTGATTAGATTACACTAATAATCAAAATAAGCACACACACTATTTTCTTCACGACCAGCTTGATTGGCGCTCGGCTGCAGCTGCAGCGATCCGTTTCATTCATTTTTGTGCTGTGTTTTTGCGCTCTCTTCTGAGTGAACGCTTCCGGTATGTCCTGTGTATGTGCCCATTCATATGTGCTGAATACTGCCAAAAATTATCTTGTATTTATAGGCCAAAAATTAAAAAACGAGCTCCATATCTGTTATAGAGTTGTTAATGAATTTGTGTTCCATAATCTAAGGTGTTACTTAATTTTGTACTGGTATCAGTAATAGTGGCCTTCATTTATAGTACTTAGTAAAAAATAAGCCATTAAACAACTATGTGAAATATCATCTCTAGTGTTATTTTTGTTGATGTTGCTTCCACATCAATTTGGAGAATGTGAAAATATATTAATGTTTACAAATAATATGTTACAAATAATGTTAGATGTGATTTATTATGATTACTTTCAAAAAAGGTACAATTCATTAATTATTTTGTAATCAATCTACAGACCTAGTCAATACACTCTACAGAATTCTTTGTCTTTCTGTTGATTCCCTGGAAAGTTTTCATACAGAAAACCATTCTTACACAAGCCAAAGAAGGAAAAAAAGACACAATACTCAAATGAACAAACTACACACACAGTCCTGTTCTACACACCACTGTGATTTTCATCACCTCATCAGAAAAGAGGATCAAATCTGGACACTCCACCTCTAGCCAATTAAAGAGGGTGATCACACTACAGGGCAGCAGGGGGCAGCGTGCAGGGCACTCAACCTGCTGCCCTTTCACCACTCCATTAATAATGCAAGATTTTGAGTCAAACAAACAAACAAACAGGAACAAACAAACAGTCATATATGAGCATGTGCAAACACACACACAGACTCGCAAAGTGTCATTGCAGCAGGGTGTGTTTTGGAAGAGAGATGGACTGGACACTGGGGCGTTCATCTTGACCTCCTGTTCCACTCAAGAGTCTTAATCAAATCTCAAATGGGCTTGGCATTTCCAACTGCACAGTCTAACTGGAGCCAGCACACGGCACTGTGCATGTACATTTGAAATCAAATTGACAAGTATGAGCACCATAATATGATAACGCTGTAATGACTAACATTTGAAATAAACCAATACATTAATAAATCACTTACTGTGTACCTTAAAGCATAAGGTTTAAAGTTATAACTTAAACTCTAACTTAGCTATATAGCTTATTTATGTTTTCCCTAAAAATGGAATTTCATATTTTTAAGGAATAATAATTATAAAAGATTCTTTAAAAAATAAATCAGTCATTAAAATCAAATAAAATTAGCCCCAGGAGTAAATAAAGTGCAAGGGGAGACGCTCTGGTCTCGCAGTACCTTTGAAAGCTGCTTGCTGGCGTTGAGTTGCTGGAGAAGGGAGTCTAACTGCACTTGAGTTTGCACTTGTCTGTGGCTCTGCTCTGCTGCGAGCTGCTGTGCTGCTTGTTTGTCTGTCTGTAGAGCTGTGACTTGCTGCTGGAGGGACAGAAGACGCTGCTGCAAAACAGCATGGGACTTTGAAATTCTTTTCTTCCTGATCTTTTGCAGGGAGGCACCTGAGGGTGGTGAAGAGGACACAATGCTACCGTCAGTCTCTTCAAATCTGACAGTGGATACCTAAGGTTGTAACAACACTTTAATTATGCCTTGCAGTACAAAACCAGCTAGTATAATAACAATATTATATCCACAGTATTACAGCCACTGCTTTATTTTGAAAATTGTTATTGTGACTGCCGTGACTATAATATTATTTTACTGAACATTATTGTTACAACATAATGTATTTATGTCTATAATTTATTAAACGTATCTTCTCATGCAGAATTGCGTTCTGGTTTAATCCTCGAGTCTTCATTTTCACAAAAAAACTGAAGACATTAATCTGAAGTTATGTCTTCAATAACAAAACAATAAACAATACAATATAGAGGACCGCATTTTGTAATTGTGCAAAACAGACATCATGGCATGTTAGTGTGCTTCTGTTCCTTTAAAAGATATTTCAAATTAAAATCTCTTTGCTTTGTGCTTTTAGCTAGCTTTACACATGCAAATGTTTGAGGTGGTTAAGTTTTTCAGTGTCTCACCAAGGCTGCATTTATTTAATAAAAAATACAGTAAAAACAGTGAAATTATTACAATTTTAAAACTAATTTTCAAATTATTTCTATTTTAATACATTTTAAAATGTATTCCTGCAAAGTTAAATGTTTTAGAAATTAGTCTCTTATTCACTGCAATTATTTGATTAAAAATGCAATAACGAATTGAAATAACTGTTTAAATATAATTCTATTTTTCAGCCAGTAACAGTTTCCAGTCTTCAGGGTCACATCCATTTGCATATATCTATATCTATATAATGTAAAAGTCTTTACTGTCACTTTCGATCAATTTAATGTATCCTTGCTGAATAAAAGTACTATTAAAAATATAATAATAGGCATTCAAAAAGAGGTTTAGGAGTTTGCAACTAAAATGTACCAACACAGTGAATGAGCCTCATAAATTATATGTAATTTCTTGACAATAAAATTATTTCCATTTTACTTTCTTATAGATAACTACATAAACAGTTTTATTAGCTTGATTTGAAACAATGTGATGCTTTAATTTGTTTCAGCTATCCAGTGTCCATTTCTGACACAACTGAATGAATTTGGGGGCTAAACTGAACCAACACATAGAAACGGGGCAGAAGAGGCAGTAGGAATGTTTGGGCAACCTTTTTTTTTTTTTTTTTGTAAATAATCATTATCTTAACAATTACAAATGACATATTTTGCTTGAAGAATGAAATTGAAGAGAAACTGTTTCTATATTTACAGTAGGATGAGTTTTCTATTTGGTTTTTTAAGAATTTATAGGATAAGGGCCGTACAAGCAATCAAGAGCGAACAATCACTCATTATGCAAGCGCCTGAGCACAGTTGCGTCAACCAGGTTACCTTGGAATTGGATGTTTCTGGTTTGAGATTCCTCTCCGGGCCTGTCTGTGGGGCAGATCAGCATGTACCTGCAGCCCTGCAAGCAGGCAAGAGGTGGAAAGACACAACACATGACACAAAAAGCTGGGGCAACAGTTTAACATAACGTAACGTGGCGGCTCACGGCAGAGTGACACAGAGGAAGCGTTTGTAGTCACATCAAAGAGGTTTTGGCTTTTCCCCTCGTTTGTATCGAACACTATTTAAAAAGGTTTTGATCAGTCTCTCTCTCCCTCTCTGTGGGTTTGATCACGGATTTATTCAGAAGCTCTTTAGTGTGACACGGGCGGCGCAGTGCTCTGCTCCACTGTCACGCCGATGTGAGCCAGCACGGTTGACGAGTACACAGAGGCATTCAGGCAGGATCTAAGAGAGGGCTGACAGCTGTAGAGCTGAGAGGAAGCGAAAAGAGGAGAAGATATGGAGCTTCCACATTCCCTGAGGGGATGGGGGAGAGCCAGTGGAGCCCTGAGAGTCTGTCGAGAAGAGATCGCACTTTACAGGAACAGACACCTCTGATACACATCTCCCAATCGACACAGCTGCTTAAAGTCAAGAAGAAAATGTTTTTTTGAACTCTTCGCTTCGTAAATGAAAAGAGGCAATTTCAAGGTGAAGAGCGTAATTTTTTTAACTATAAATAAGCTATTTGTAGATTGATTCTGTTCAAAAGTGTTACAACTTAGGCTCTGAGGATACAGCAACATTGCCTCAACCAATTACATGAGCTTAGGCCCGATCTTTGAGTAGATGTCATATAAAAACTTCATACTAAAGCTTTCTGTTTGAATCACTTTCAGAATTTTTTTTTTTTTTTTTCGTTTTTCTTTCAGCTGATGAACAATAAACACATTAACAGTAAATCAGAATTCACCCAGACTGTAAAAAGCATGAGCATTTAAAGCCGGAGACAAATTGATCACAGTTTATATTGCTTGCTAGATAAGGTGGGGTGGTTTTATTACACCACATTTAATATGGCACCTACCACACTAAAAAAAAAAAACATAAATTACATATGTTCAAAATTATATACATACATGTGTACACGTACGTGTTTTAGAAATTTTTCTAATTACTTGTCTCTCATGCTCATTTGTATAATAATTCTTTCTACCTGTATAATAATTCTTTCCATTTCTTTTCCTTGTATCTCTTCACAGACCCTGTATCAATACAGCAGCTTGTAAACAAAAAACAAAAGAATAACTATGTGCACTTTAAGAAGCTGGTTAAAGCCAGCCAATCGGATTAGATCCTGCCAGATCGAGAAACTGATTAGACGGAAACTTGGTCTGCATCTAAAAATTGCATACTTAAGAGTTTTTTTTTTTTAAATTGTTTTATATAATTAGGAAATATGTCGAATGAACATAATCCATTTGTCATGTTGTCATTGTCATGTAACTTACCAGCATCAGTTGCATTGATTTACTGCCATTTACAAATCCTCTTCCATGGCCTCATGGGATAGTAAAGTGTCCATCGGAAGCGCACTTAAGAATCTTGGCGGAAACATTAGGTCACCCCCTGAATAATGTTTTTTGCCTACTATATAGTAGGGAAATATGCAATTTCAGATACAGCCTAGCTTGCAGGATGCAGTCTGTTTGGACGACCAGTGGCAGACTGAGAACATTTTCAGGAAACTTTATTTCAAGGTGTCCTTGTTACAGTGTAATATACAAATAAGAAGCAAATAATATTAATTAACAACATGTACTTACTATAGCATTAGGGTCGGAGTTTGGTTTAGGGTTAGCTGCCTGTAATTATGCATGTAACACATAACAAGGACACCAAAATAAAGTCTTTTTGAAACCTTTTGTCAAAAAACCTATAAATGTGCCTATAAATCACTATGTCAAAACATTTAATTTGAGCAAAAAATCTTAAACAGAAAAGAAGAGAATATCGCAAGGTCCTAAAAATAATATAAACATTTTGTGTAACAAACCTTGGTTTTCCTTGAAACTCGTCGAGCTTGAACAGAATATCGACTTTCCAGGCTGTCAGAGAACTCTTCACTGTCACTGCAGAGATAAAGTTGACTTATTTACCAAGATAAAGAGATATATTGGGGGACTACTATGTGCCATTCTATAGCATTCACATGAGAGTGGTTAATTAGCAGAAAAGCAGACAACCCGGAAAGCTAAACACCCATGTGTGGTGTGTAACTCAAACTGCTGAGGCGCAGTTGGGACACTCTAAACGCTCCGGCATCTCATACAAGAGCCTCTTGGAGACAGATTTGGAAAGTTTCCAGCATGCCGTTCTGTTAGTAGTGGTGCATTTGGGTGAAATAAATCTGAACTGGTATCATTGGAAATCATCATTCCATCCATCATGCCATAAACTCTGATGCAGGAGGTGACATAAAACTTTCATGAAATAATTACTGAAGATTTCAGAGGATGTTAAACAGCTTGTAGACATCTGGTAGAGGGCCGAACAGAGTCATTCAAAATTTATCCTGTTAAATTAGAGAAAATATAGGAAGAGGAGGAGAGAAGGAAGATGCTGGGACCATAGCTGAATAGGAGTGTCACAGGAGGAAAACTCAATTGATTGGCCAGGGCTTGCCTAGGACTCCTCCTCTGTCCGTGATGAATATGCAAAGGAATCACAAATTAAATTAACCTGCCAAACTGTCAATTTCGGGGCTCATGACGTTGGGAAAATGGCATTGGGCAGAAAGTGAGGTGCTGCAGGCGGGTTCAGGTGCTTCCTGGCGCCGGTTCAACTCGGCTGCTCAGAGGTGGCTAATTCTACATGCAAATTTCAGTCAATAAGCTCCTAGCAAGACATCCCAGGATAATTCAAAGGATCTGATTTTTTTTCCCTCTTTCTGCCCCCCTCTTGCTCTTTTTTTCTCTTTTGAATACCAACTAGACAGAAGCTGGGATTCAATCACCCGTTTGCTTGTGTTTTTGCATATGCGTGCTGTCCCTACAGTCAGAAAAATAATGAGAGTGTGAGAGATGGAAAGCGAGAAAGAGACAGGGATAGTGAAAGGTGGGGGAAGTACCTGTCTGCGCTCATGTCCTCCCAGTCGTCCTTGGCGGGACTGTCCATCCTGTTCAGCTTCGAGCGCATGCGTGTTCTGCTGGAGGCGTCAACCCAGGGTGCTTTGGACCTGATCTTGTTGTTTGCCAGAGTGGCGGCTTTCGCCCTGCATTTAGCTGCGGACCGATGGAAATCTCTCTCTGCTTGAAGGACTCCTAGTTCCTGGCGGAGCTTAAGCAGTCTGCGCCTGGTCTGGGCGGCAGCTTTCATGGCCTCCTTCGCCTGTCTCTCAAAGCTCTGCATCTGGGCCAGCAATCGGTCCCGTTCTTCTCTGGCCTGGGCATCTTCTGCCTCCTTGCGTTCCTGCAGAAGCTGAACTCTGGCCTGCAGATCACCCCGCTCTCCAGCCAGAGCTCCGTTCGCTTCCTGTAGCGCCCGGTTGTTTTCTCGCAACCGCACAATCTCGCTCTCCAGAGAGACCATTTGACTTTGTAACTGCTCTATCTGTGGGAGTACGCAGAGGCACGTGCACAGCAAATTATCACCTCATCTTTTCGAGACGTTTGTACTTTAAACTCTCATTTGGCCTTTATGGAGAGGGTCCGTTCTGGGGCAGGCAAGCAGGCACTCAGTGATTCCCCCCAAATTTGTTACTCATGGCTAAACATAAAAGAGGGCCATTTAGGCAGCTTGTCAAATCCTGGTGGAGGGTGTGAAAGAGAGGAGGGGATGCCTGCTGGGTGTATACCCCCAGGCAAATCGCTGCCTTTTATTTAGCACTCTCGCAGCCGTACTGCCGCAGCACACCACCTTTCAAACAACATTAGGCCCCTTTACGGCTGGCTGACAACGACTCGCCCCCCTCCCACAACTCCATCAAAAATTATTTCATTTATAATGCGTTTGCAGGAGCACATAAACAGCAGTCTGCCCCTGTGGGTTATTAAGTTTAACATGGTGCTTGTCATTCGGTAATAAAGGCGATGACAGCCCCCATTACACGACCATATGGCAGCTGCTGGCACCGCTCACAATGCCATCATCTGCTCCGAATTATTCTACAAACCATTTCATTCCTCTGCTCAGAATGTTCCCTCAGTCCTCACCAGCCCCTCCAGCAAGAACCAAGCTAAATGTTGCTTTAGGGGAAGTCAAGTGCTTCTGAATAGAGTGTGAGCTTGATTTGCTCAGGCTAAATACTAATGACAAATGATTTGCTTGTGTTAAATGAGTGAAGGGCTCGCTGTCAAACACCAGCAGAGTCAGCGAATGCAAACAGAGCAGTTTAGTTTCATTCAAATGAGTCTTAAGGGTGTTTGCTGTGCTGTTGAGGGCTTAAATGAGCGATCCATATTACAGGACGACAGGTGGCTTTTACCGCTGCTTTACTTTACTACATTGTTTTGTTTTTTTCTGAGCACACCCATTGTTATAAACTGTTATTCTGCATGACCTCCATCCAGTTTTAAACAAAATGAACTCTGCATGTGACCTACTTGCATTAGTTTTTAATAGTTATCTACTGAAATAATATTCTTGCCCAAAATCAATACCAACAACACAGGACACGCTGAAAACCAAAAGTTTAAATTAGACTTTAAAATCTCTAAACAATTCTAAATATTGCTTTTTTTTTTGACTGCACTTGTTCCTCCTTCAGGTGTCATAACTACATTACCAACAACTTTCAATAATATTTTAAAATATTGCACAACACTACAGATGTATAAATTCAGATAACCGTCACATTTCGCTGACCAGTCGTATCTTCACTATAACCAATCACGTTTTGCTTTGCAATCAGGGCAGGAACAGATTAATTTACTCACACATATAATGACACATATAATAACAGCATGGGTACCAGCCTAAGCATCACTGCCACATATCCTGGGTATTTGTGAGTGGACAATGTAAAAAATAAAATAAAATAAATAAAAATAAAAAGGCCTTTTATTGTTGAAGAATTGTTGAATAAAGTAGTTATATTTGTTTTCTTTGCGCACAAAAAGTATTCTCTTAGCTTCATAACACTGCGGTTGAACCACTGATGTCACATGGACTATTTCTTGCTATGTCCTTGCTACATTTCTGGACCTGGGAACATTGCAGTTGCGTAGCTGTCTATGCAGGGTCAGAGAGCTTTCCGATTTCATCAAAAAATATCTTAATTTGTGTTCCGAAGACGAACAAAGGTCTTATGGGTTTGGAACAACATGAGGGTGAGTAACTAATGACTGAATTTTCATTTTTTGGGTGACCTAACCCTTTAATGCTAATCTATACATTTTTATCACTTTAAACTGTATACTACTTAATGTATTACAAACAAACATTAATTAACAATGAACATAGATAACCTAGATAAATAAATGCTAAAAAAACAAACAAACAAACAAAAAATCATTAAGTTGCTTACATGCATAGCTATAATTGAGTGGGGTTTTACATGGTCGAGCAACCTTATTCACCTGTCTATATGACATAATGTATATTTTGATATTAATTGGACATCACACATCACATCTGTCTTTCGGAGGAAAAATTATTACTTTAGTTTAAATTAGTTGACATTAGTGTTCATGACACTTATGCATTAAATAATGTTATCAAACTGATTTTTTTGCAAAGTGTTACCATTGACTTTTTATGCATTTAATGTCTGGTAATAGTCTGCGGCTTTGCACATGATGTAAGGAACTGTGACCTTACATTATTCTTCTTCACAAAATTTAGCTATTCATATAAAGGCTGAACAGCCAACGACTCGTACCTTTTTAAAAGTCTGTTCCACTCTTCTGGCGGTTGTCTTGATGGGGGTGCTGCTCCTCCTGACCTCGTCCTCCGGCACTTCCCGAAACAGAAGCTCTGCTGAAGGAATAAAAACCCATACTGTCACCTGACAGCCACTTTCCCTATTCAAATCAATTATCATTAATGACACATAATTTCTTGTCTTTTTAAAGGTCTATTCAACTGATTGAGCTCATAAAGAGGCCTTTAATGGACAGACTAAGAAAAGGGACTTGTAACCACAAATCAAAACCTTCTGACCTGAAGAAATCTTGCAGGTTATTGTAGAGTAATACAAATTAATTTTAAGGGTAACTGTCAACGTATGATGGAGTTTGTGTTTTTGACTTCATGGAAGGAACTTTGTTGCTATGCTTGTTTAAAGAGGGGAAAATAAACACATTTGGAGAGCAGAACTTTCTGCCGCCTTGGGTTAATAAAAGTTTCATGGTGAATGTGGATGCTCATTTGTCGAATGAAAATGTTGTGAAATATTTACAGTTTTTTTTTTTTTTTTCTGGAGCTGACCTTTGGACAAGTAAGAAGCAAGGCTGAAATTCTAGCGAGTCGCAGACCTGTCTTTCTCTGTAGCCTAATGCACACACCACACACTTGCAAAAAAAAAAAAAACCCAACAACAACAACTACTATTCACATGTTCATGCATGCACACACATGCTCTTATTTGAGCATGATCATACCAGCATGAAACTTTAAGGAACTATTAACTGTTCATACTGTGTTGCTAACATCAGAAATAACATGAAAAATATATAATTTAATAAAATGTATATTTTTATTATCATTATTTTTAAAAGTGTAAAGTGTCAAGCTGTGTTCCATCTCAACACAAGTCTTCTGCTTCACAGTGGTTCACTATTTTCACTGTCAGTCTGAAAGGACTCCAAATCTCTGAAAAATTATGCAGTGTGCAGAAATACAAAAATAAAAACAATCAATTAATCCTGTTTTAAACACTGAATGTTCTCTTTTTAAACAATGATTTGACATGGCTTTCCTAGTTGTCTGTGATTTACTGGATTTTTTAAAGTATTTTACCATTATATCTGATATACTTGTATTTTAGAGCCTGACATAACTAGAGAAAAAGAAGATTCATTATTAAAATGCCCATGGTGTTATAAGATTTTATTCATTTATGTCTTTTTTTTTTTTTTTACAGATTCAAAAGTCGCACTTTCACAATGAAGGCCCCGATATACTTCAAGCAAAATCGAAGAACTATTTGAGTGTGACATTTTGAACAAAATCAGGCCAAAATGAAGTTTGGAGTTTGTTCTGCAAGTTCAAAACAGCTTTCCAAAGCAAACTTTCTTTGAGCTACCATAGGGGATGGGGGCGTGACGTCACTGCTCTAGCGCCGCGGTGGCTGATGGGAAAAATCGCCATTTTGTGAGGGCACTTGTTGCGACGCGCCGAGGAAGTTGTAATATGAACGTGTTTTAAATAGGATACAGAAATTGAATAAAGTATAAATCAACATATTAAAGTTATTCAACAAAACATTAATCAAGAGAAGTGAGGGATTTCTTCTGTCTTTTGTTGTTTGATTAACATTAATGACAGACGGCACAGCTTTATTAGGCTGCTGTCACAAGACCTGTTTCACGGATCCATATATTTATACATATGCGTTTTCTTTCGCAACTTAAGACAAAACCGACAATGCTTATGAGGATACTCGTCAGGACGACAATTTTGACGTTATTTTGTGTGTATTTGGCCACTTAAGTGCAACCAGCTGTGTTTGTTTGTTCGCAGCGCGCGCTTTGGATGTGACTGCAGCGCACAGAAAAGCGCCTCTGGAGCGCACGAGTACCGAAAGACTTAAAAAGACGTGCAAATAATACATTTCTGTGACGATGCAACAATGACTGATTAGGCAATTGACAGTTCTGTCAACTTTACCGAAACGCGAGCTAAAGTCTTGTATCGCAGCGTGCAGCAGATGTGAAGAGAAGGTCAAAGAAAGAGGACGCGGTGCAGCTGAATCACTCACGCTGTTTTCAAATGACTGGTTGTGTGAATTTATCTAACCTACACGCTATATTGAATAAATGTTTTGTAGGAATTTCCCTCATTTTAAAGTCGAAAGCTGCGGGAATATATGCGCAATCCCACACCGAAATTCGGGACCTGATTAAGCATAATTCTACTGTACATAGAATTGTGAAACATGACACTTCCAAAACTTTCTGGGTTTATTTATTTTTCCAAAATTTTACAGGCCTGGAAATTGCTGTTTTAAAATTCCATGACTTTTCCAGGTTTTTCATGACCGTATATGAACCCTGAATGTGACGATCGGGTGCGGTTATCTAAATCAAAATCAGGCAAAAATATAGGTGCGGGTGGTTGGCCATCTTTTCCAGGTACCGTTTTCTTGCGTCCGTTAGAAGTTTGTCTCTGTATAGTACATTTTGTTCTTTTAATCGACTTTTCAACATTGTTTTTCATGTGGCTGTTTTAAGTCTCGCCCGATGTGGCCTCACAATATGGCGGCGCCCTCTTGTTTACGTCCCAGAATGCACTGCGCAGTGACGTCGGTTGCCAAGCCCTATTGGTATGTGGTGATTACATCATAGGGAGTTGTGCTTTGTGGCTCCGCCTTCTTTGAAGCGGAGATCTTTTCCAGTTAATTTCTTCTGTTCAGTCCGTCAAGTCAGATGTTTTTCATGTTTAATACTGAAAAAGCTACTTGGTTTAAATCAATCTGTTCTATAAAGCACTATATAAATAGACTTGACTGGAGTGCTAAACTGCAGATCTGGTTTAAATATATCCACATCTCTCTCACCAGATGCTTTCTTAACTGCTGTTTTCTCACCACTGTGATTTTTGTTGTGTGTGTTGTATGTTAAGTGAAAAGCGTGCAGCAGATATTTACATATTCACCCAAACAGCTCTCTCAGCAGCGTGGGTGGTGTTGGGATGTTCGCAAACACTATACCACTTCAATGATATTTCTAACTTCTTTTACCCCCAAACGAAGAACGGAAAAGGACCTTGCCATGAGTATATCGGATAGGCCTTTAGGCTACCTCATATATTTGGGTTCAACGAGAAAAAAGGGGGCGAATTAAAATGATAAACATCTTGATTTGAAAATAATAACAACAGACTGCAAGTTGTTTATACAGGTGCAAGCATAGAAAATTGGGTAACACTTTAGTATAGGGACCAATTCTCACTATTAACTAGCTGTTTATTAGCATGCCTATTATTAACATATTGGCCGTTTATTAGTACTTAAAGCACATATTCTGCATGACCATATTCTACATCCCTTATCCTACTCAATACCTAAACTTAACAGCTACCTTACTAACTACTAATAAGCAGCAAATTATGAGTTTATTGAGGCAGACGTAGTTAATGGTTTGTTAATAGCGAAAATTGGACCTTAAAATAAAGTGTGACTGAAAATTACTATACTTGACCATCATTAGGACATGGAGTCCACACTCAAAGATTTGAGCATAAGATTTCTGCAGAATTCTAATGCATTATTCACAAAGTTGCACATCCTCAAACCTTGAATATTTGTTTATTAAATATTTTGGCTAATCTGACAACACATTACGCATACAATAGAAGTGTCATACTCTCAGTTCTCCAGATTTAAAAAAAAAACTACTAGGATGCCATTGGGTCATAAAAAGAAACATTTAACAGCCAAATGACTTGTTATTATAAATTATACTTGTCATATTACAGAATCCTTTGATATAGTCATCCATGAACACATTCTATCCCAACCTAATGCATGAAGATCCATAGAGAGATGCACTGAATGTTACATTTTCACTTCGTCATTGCTAGAAGATGAAGATGATTATATTTGGAAGAGTTGCAGAAAGGCTGTATGGTACTGTCCATAGTGTCACACTAGTCCATAGATAGGAATACGTGTTTCATAAATTACTTCAAAGCATTCTTTTCTTTAAACTAAAAGTTGCTGCTGTGGGCTCTGCTAATATATCTTCCAGTTTGGGGAAAAAAAAAAGTTCATGTCTAAGTATATTTCACAAAATGTTTTTTTTTTTTAGAATACTATTTAGTAATTTTTACAACAAAATCCATGGTTCATGATGGTGTCAGCTGTGACCTCAGAAATGGCTAATTAAAAGAATCAAAAATTGGTTGATTCTTAAAATTGGTCATTAAAGTAACTAACACTTCCCCACAACACTGATTTAGGTAGGAATGTTACCAACTTTCTGCCAACTTTTAGAAATGTCCCTACCAAGATTTGGCCAATTTTCCCCAAAGAAGGGTGTCTATACACTAGAGATCGCTCTGATGGAGCGTTTGACGGATAGGAATGTACAAGCTCCTTTCTGAGGGCGTGCAAAGAGCCATGTGAGTTTAAAATCAATTGGGAATACAGCAAATTGGATTTCCGAAAGCACATCTGGACCCACCTCTCTCAAATTCTCAAGGGTTAATGGTCATGTCATAATTTTATTTCGTGATTTCACTGGAACAGAAAGCGGATGAAAGATGAAAGTGTGTGTCTGTGGCAGCTGCATGTGCATGGGGAAATGCTCCATACAGAATTCTGCTGCCCTGTGTCACCTATGACCCGATTTTGCCACTGACCAGAGGGAAGGAGAATTTTAATGAAACAAATCTTAATGTTGGTAAAAGCAGGACTTACAGTAGAGTGAAATAATCTCAGATATCAGGAACATTAAAGGTTAGCAACAGTGTTGTTATTGTTAACTAAAACTAAAAACAGTTTTTGTTAATTGAAAAGAAAATGGCTGAAATAAAATATAATTATTAGATGAAAAACAAACTCAAAATATTTGAAATGGAATTTAGAAATACTTTTGTGGCAATTATTTAAAATAAGATGATAGTTCACAAAAAATTTAGATCTGTCATTATTTACTGTCCCTCATGTCTCATGCTGTTCCAAACCTCGAAGACTTTTATTTCTTCTGCAGAACACAAAATAAACTATTTTATAGAATGTTGGTAACCAGAGGGAAGGAAAACAAAACAAAAAAAAACAAAACCATTTACTAAAAATATCGGTAACACTTTATTTTAGTGTCTCTTAACTAGTTGCTTATTAGCATGCATGTTACTAGAATATTAGCCATTTATTAGTAGTAATTAAGCACATATTAATGCCTTATTCTACATTCCTAATCCTACCCAATCCCTAAATTTAACAACTACCTTACTAACTATTAATAAGCAGCAAATTAGGAATTTATTGAGGGACAAGTCGTAGTTAATAGTGAATAAGTGTTCCCTATTCTAAAGTGTTACCCAAATATCTTCTTTTATGATCCACAGAAGAAAGAAAGGCAGGGTTGTAACAATATGAGGGTGAGTACTACACTATTATTAAAGCTGAAATAAACTCTAAACAGAAATCCAAAACTAATAAAAAATTACAAAAGAGTAACAAAATAACTTAAATGAAAATGAAAACTAAAAATGTAAAAATAAAGGCTAATTCAAAATATTAATAAATACTATAACAGTATAATAATAATAATAATATTACATTAGTCAACAGTCATATTTAATATGATAGGTCAAAGAAAGATGCATACAGGAATTAAGGAATAATGTTATTTTGCCTATATCATCAGACCATCAAAGGTGTCTCCTGACCAAAGCTCAACCAGAGCACACAGGTGTTAGAATTTTTTTCACATTTGCTATAATTTAATGGATACTGAAGTCTCATATTGAAAGTGATTCCATCAAAACTCCATAGATTGAACAATTTGTGCAGAATAAGGGCCTGGGACATAGTATTAATAAACCACATTGGTATTAAATGAGCTGGAAAGGATCAGTTGCATTCTCCCAAAAGAAAGGATTCAGAGTGTTTATAACAGTTTAATGGAACAGCTTAACACTCATTAGTTACAATACAGTACATTAAGTAGTGCAAGTGATGCCTTTGAAGTGTGTGTTGGATAGGACAGTGTGTGATACCTTGCGTTTCCTCCTGCTGATGCTCTTGTAGGTCATGCACTGCAACTCTGTCGAGGGCTGCATTTAGGTCCTCCTCCAGATTAGCTCTAAACATATCCAACAGCATCCAAATTAGATGGCAGAATTACTACAGTGCCAAGTAATGGTATTTAGATGGACTATGTTATCAATACAACAAGAAAAAACATTTATTTCAATATCAATACCACTTCTCAAATCGTACATACATCTCAGGTGTGTATTGATTTAAAGAATACGCTATTGATTTGTACGGTCTATTCGCTGACCACAAACTAAAGCATAATGAAGTTTAATCAAGAAACTCACAAGCCCCCTTCCAACTGGAATGAACATGCATGATCGGACTGATCTTGATAAAAAGACAAATTGTGATCAGATGACTGAAACTACTTTTAAAAGGTGATTGGGGTGAATTTAGATGCATTTTCATTATCCGCATTCAGGTCTGAACTTAATATGTGATGAGGTTACACTGCTAATCATGTGTTTCACTTTGATAGGCTGAGTTAAATCTAGTTTGTGAGGACTAAAAAAGTTTTCTCACCCGGGTGTATTAACAATATCTAAATATACTGTATATCATATGAAATTATTTCATTGGATTACACTTGGAAGAGACACTTGCTATGATTTTTTTTTTTTTGTTAACTTTTCTTTACTACTGACCCCTATCAGTAGGTTAGTACAGCAGCAATGCGTCAGTTAATGCAATCTCATGTTATATGCAGTTTGCTTGGGCTCTATCCAATCATGCTGTAAAAGCTGTAAATGGAATCCAACCCAAAAAACTATCCAAAAACAAAATGCATGTTAATGCCAGGTGTAAAGGAGACCGTGATGTCACTGTGTTACTTGACAACTATGCCTGTTGTTTCTGTGCATGAATTTACTCATTCTGTTAATTTTTATTCTAGGCTGTGAATACAATAAGTTTCTGTCAAAGTGTGTTAAGCCACTGCTTTTGAAACTTCCTCTTTTACCTTTAAAAAGCTTCAACTCTGACACCATCCAAATCTCTCCCCTACTGAGATGGAGATATAAAAAGAAACCCTGCTAATTAAATAGCTCTTAATTCACCAAGAAATCAAAGTGCTAAGTGACAAGAAACATAAAACCCCTGGCTGGGGTGTGAGGATTTCTTTTCACCTAGACTGAGAAGGGATTGGGGTGGGGTGCAGGGGGATCTGAACAGACAAGTAGCGAATCTAAACCCAATTAAGAACCACCAATTAGCTGTATGCGTTCTGGAGACTAATTAAAAGGGGCAAAAAGAGGCACTTTCAAGTTATTATTAGGACCCAAAAGAAGCCTGCTGAGGATTGGGGTAGGCCCCAGCGAGACATCTGCACCTGAAACACACACCTAGTTCCCCTCCCATTTGTTCTAGAGCAGCGGCAGAAGAACCTCTGCTGAATTGCAGTGGCTTAGCTCATCACAGTGTAACTACTAGCAAAGAACTATGGGTAATACTCCAGTTGTACCAGAACAAGGGACTTGTGTTTTTTTTCCCCAAGATCCACTAACAAATTCAGACAGAAATGAACATCAACTCCCTTTTCTAATCACCACGTTTCACCTATTTTTGACATATAACCTGTGCTTCTCAAATCAACTCCTTGTCGTATTGTTGTGCTAGAGTGCAGCATATATAAGCAGCAGCACAAGGTGGTTTATTAGCATTCCAGCTGTAGAAATCAGCTGTGGGTCTCTCATGACCCCACTAGTCACTCTATCAAAACACAGCTACTACAGCTTCTCTTTTCATGTCAACAGCATAGATTTGTTTTTAGTGTTTTTGTGAGATAGTGTGAACCTCTGCTCCATCAATCCCCTCTGCTTTCCAGTCCCAGCTTGTCTTTGAGCGAGTACATCATTTGAATAACAGATGTTTATTAGTATAGGACGGTTAGCAGTCCCCTCTCTAGAGCTTCCATGCTTGTTGGCTGCATTTCGGTATAAATGAAAAACTAAAGTTGAGATGGAAGGAGAAGAATAAGTAAAAAAACCACTGTGATTGGATGTTCTCTGAATAGAATACAAGGAAGTAATGATGATACATAGTAAAGGTCCATCAAGTGATTTTTTTATTGATACAGTCACAAGCCTCTGAGAAATAACTAACAACTTATTCCCGCACAATCCTTTTACAATTATGACAACTACAACAATTTAAACTAGGCCAATGAGAACAGGAAAAACAACAACAACAACAGCAAAATCCAAACAAGGTTTAAACAACTCTTATATTCCATGCAACTAAATACACGTAGCAGCTGGTTGGTAGCAGAGGTCTGCGAGCCCGTCGGGGCCTGCTGAGTCCATTCGGGCCAGGATCAGGCCATTTTTTTAACAGATCGGGTTCGGGTCGGACTCAGGCTCATTTAGCTCCTCTCCTTTTATTGTGCCCATATTTGTGCAGAGCACATAGGCAACTGTATGAAATATTGTTATATTGATTATATTATAAATATTATACATCGCCTACGCAATACGCAACGCATATACGCACGCATTAGCATACAGGTGACAGTTGACCATGCAGAAAGCACCAGGGTTATTTCGTTTTAAAGTAGTAATTCAAAGGTTTCTTTAGATATATTTATCAAGTCAGTGAGGCAAGTATTCGCTGCGTTTCGGTTTATCAGAAGCACTCCTGCTCAAAACCGAAACTGCAGAAAGCGCATCCTGTTTTTTTTTTCTTTATTCTATAAAAGCACGTTTTGTTGATATTCTGAGCGCACACAAATAAAAGTAGACCCTTTACAGTTTCGAACAATGTATTACCTTTATGAGCAATAATGACGACGTATTTTGAAATGTTTCCAATGTTTCGCGCTGGCGCCTCCATGTCCTGTAAAGCGCGCTTCAGCTTCCACTCTCCACACAAACGATTGGATATGCGTCAGCACACATTTATCAAGGTTAAGAGTTTCAACTAACATTGTGGAGTTGTTTTATAACTATAGATTTCATTTTAGACAAGTCGTGATGATTTGAGAAGGCTAAATTGATCAAACATAGGCTATGATCAACTCACTGTCTGCCGCTGGCCGCTTGGTCATTACTTTAAAAAACAAAAATTTGCATTTAACGAATAATAAAATGCTCCAAACATTTTTATAAATTAACTTAATAAAATAACGAAACAAAATACATTTACTTTGCCATTTCATATAAAACTTAACTATTTTAATAGCTGGAACAGTAGTATAAGCTGTTTTGGGAGAAGGGGAAAAAAGATGGGCTCGGGTCGGTAATTCTGATAAACTGTCGGACAAGGGCCGGGATAGGGCCTAGATTTTAGGCCTGTGCAGGGCTCTAGTTGGCAGCCATTGTTTGCACTACAGAAAATACATCATGGTACTATGCAACACAGCTTGACCGATACTAAAATCAAAACTGATACTGCATCCAGGATCAGAAATATAACTTGCACGTATTTTTGAGTAATTTAATTTTAGAAATTTGAAGCACATTATTCTAAGAGTACTACTTAGGGCTGGGCGATAAAACGATAACGATATGTATCGCGATAGACACGTGATCGATATCAATAAAAAATGTGTTCGATAAAACGTTCCATATTTTTTATTCTTCGTCGGAAGAAAACAGAGGTTGCATTAACAAAGGCACTGCTCTCTGGTAACCTAGCAACGTAAGGAGTGACACGCTAACAGCCAATCATGTAACAGTATCAGTTTGGGTGCGCCATATCGTTGTCTCGTGCTGGTCTGCTGGATTCCTTTTCATAAGCAGAAAATGAGTGCCGCAGCGAGCGAGGAAATTGTAAATAAAAGAGGAAAAGTCAGCTCGTCAGTATGGCAGTTTTTTGGATATTATAAGTCTGACCATAGTCAGACCAATGTCGTCTGCAAATTATGCAAGACCGTCGTCCCCGCCAAGACTGGTAGTACCACGAACTAGAGGTCTTCACGGGTCCAAAAATCCGTACCCGAACCCGAAGAGACCCGTAAATGTGCTGCACCGAACCGACCCGGACCCGTGTTTTATTTGAAAGTGGGACCCGAACCCGTGCAGACCCGAGAAATGCCTTAAATGTACTACCCGGACCCGACGCGGACCCGACCATTATTCGAAAGTTGGACCCGAACCCGGCCGGGAAGACACTGACCCGACTGCACCCGATCGGCACATATTGCCCAGCAAACTGATATTAAGTCAATAACAAGTTGCGAGAAAAAAAAAAAACATTAATAATTCCCTTACTAGCCTACTGTTAGTAGCCTTCTCCCTGACTGCGATGCCAATAAATTTCCATCCATGTTGGCTGTTCGTTCCTCTCTATTGCTGACTGAAAGAGCCTTCTTAATCCACTGATTATTGCTTTAAAAGTCTACATGCTGTCACGGTCAGTGACGGATGACTAATGCAACTTCGCAGTTTTTTTTTTTTTCTCCATCTCGAGTCAACTTCGACTGTTGCGTTTCCGCAACAATAACGATACTTTTTGTTGGTTGAAATAAAGACTCGGGACAATTATTTTTTAGCAAAAAACGTGCAGAACAAGAAGTGCCTTACACTTTACTGCGTGCGTGTTCAATAAAGCTGATAAAGAGCTGATAAAGTGTAAAAACTGTAACTTGAATGCAATGTAAGTCGCTTTGGATAAAAGCGTCTGCTAAATGCATAAATGTAAATGTAAATGTAACAGGTGCGGCTCTTCTTCAGTTTTGTTTCAGCTTTTTTTTTTCCCAAATCACTCATGAAGGAATCCATGATCACCGTCCGCGTGCAGTATAGGCTACATTAACTCCGCCCGCGGTCTGCTTCTGGTAACGCGTGTTTTCTGTTTTTGTGTTTTTTTATTTCCCGCTCACAATTTTCTCATCCTAATTTAACAAACTGCAAGTTACAAAACACACGCATACTGACTAACACTGATCACTGGCGGGTGTGGTGTTCACCGATCGACTCGGGTATTACACACAGACCCGGGACCCGAAATAATAGATTAGGACCCGACCCGGACCCGGCTGACCATTTAAAATATAGACCCGAACCCGTACGCGTCCCGGGTCGAGTCCCGGGTCCTCGGGTCTCGGGTCCTCCGTGAAGACCTCTACCACGAACTACCTCAGTTTTATTTATGTTTACAAAACACTGCACATATTTTAAAAACACTTTATTCACCAGAAGGTGAACAGCTAGTGAACTTCCTAGCACTAAAATTGGGACAAAATTCTCAGGTTTCTCTGTTTATATTTAACACTTTGCACTATTTTATTACACTTTATTAAACATTTCTTACATTTTCTTTCATTTTGCACCTTAAATGTTAAGAGATAATTGTTAAGTGTTCATTGTGACTTTAGACTTATGTTTACATTTTAATTATTTGAGTTTTCCATGGTTGTTTACATTTCTGTCTTAATAACTGAGGGGATTATGATCAGAGGAAGGTTAAGTTTAAAATAAAAATGTTTAAATGTAATATATCTTTCTCCTGGTCCTTATTTTAAATGGGTCATAAAAAATATCAATAATTATCGATATCGACCGATATGAAACACTGATATCGTGATACAGTTTTCAGCCATATCGCCCAGCCCTAGTACTACTATTTAAAATTGGCATGAAACGAAAATTGCGAAGAGAAAACATGTAGGGTGGGGCGGGACTGGATTGGATGGGAATGACTGGATCAGTGTTGTTTGCTAACTGCTGCATTCTTATGCAAATGACAGGTTGCTGAAAGGGAGAAATTATTGGCCAGCTCTTGCACTGGTGAACACATCATCAGTGAAGTTAATGATCGGAATTGGAACAGATTTGGAGAAATTTAGCATTACATCACTTGCTCACCAATGGATCCTCTGAAATGAATGGGTGCCATCAGAATGATTTAAGCACAATAATCCACACAACTCCAGTTTATCAATTAATGTCTTGTGAAGTGAAAAGCTGTGTTTGTAAGAAACAAATTCATCAAACCATGTTACTATTAAACCATTTAAACCATCACTTCTATATCCATAATATGGATTTGCACCCTCCAGTGAAAAAGTCCATCCCCTGTTGTCCTCTCACTTCAAAATCCACACACATATTTGTTTAGAACTGTTTACACTCATAAATGGTGCTTAACGTGTGCATATTTATCTCATTTATGATTCAGATGAGACAACTTTTTCACTGAAAGCAATATTATGGATTACTTGTGGATTATTGTGATGTTTTTATCAGTTGTTTGAACTTTCTTTCTGACACACTGCAGATGATCCACTGGTGAACAAGTGATTTAATGCTAAATGTATCCAAACCTGTTGAAGAAACAAACTCATCTACAGCTTGTATGGCCTGAGGGTGAGTGCATTTACAGGAAATTCACCCAGTTTACTCACTCAATAGTTAACTCAGGTTTTTCCTTTAACATCATTATAATGCAAATAAGGCAAAATTGTGATTAAGCTTTAGATTACTGTAAATTAATCACATTCCTAGTGCATATGTAAATTTAGCCAATAATAGATTAATACCTAAATTTGTGTTTTGACAATATTTGTACCGTATGCATGTGACTGTCAATCTGTCACATTGCACGCATGTTATATGAATATGCATATACACCTGTGTGTGTGTGTGTGTGTGTGTGTGTGTGTGTGTGTGTATATATATATATATATATATATATATATATATATATATATATATATATATATATATATATATGTGTATATGCATATTCATATGACATGCATGCATATATACATATACATATATGTACTGTATGTATATAGTTGATTGTTCCATATTTCAGTTTTTCATCCCATTCAAAGTTTCTATTACAAACAATTCAAATTACAGTGCAAAACAAAACAACAACTGCTATGGTCAACAATATCAAATAATTTTGTGAATGTTTTTAAAACACCATTTACTACAAAATAGCCCATCTTGTGTTTGTAGTTGAATGTGCAAGAAACACTGCTGCACACAAAGTATTCATGACTGTCATCAGTGGAATTTAGATTTTAAATTACTCTCCTAAATAAAAATTTGCGTCAACACAATTATATTCAGTCACAACCTGAAGTCCTCTTTATAACAATATGAGGAGGGAAATATGATGTCAACACAATACAAATCAATATATTAGTATAATATTGTAATAATATGCTTTGGTTTCAGAACAGCATCAATATATAAGGTAATTATTTTGTTTCAGAATCAGCATATTATATCACTTTTTCATAAAAATAAAAATTATAATATTTCATAATATATACAATTTCTTTTTGCACACAGTATTAATAAGTCTTTATACATGAATATGTAGTAGCTTTTATCTTTTAGAAAAGGGGTCCCTTGCCAGGGAGGCTTCCCCCACAATCCAAAGACATGCTGCATAGGTGAAACGGAGACCATAAATTGCCCGTAGGTGTGAGAGAGTGTGTGAATGTGTGAGTGTGTGTGTGTTAACCTTGCAATGGACTGGCCATCCATCCCAGGTGTTACTAAGAAGCTGGGATAGGCTCCAGCATCCCCATGACCCAACATAGGACAAGCGGTTTGGAAAATAGATGGATGGATGGTCCCTCGCAAGGAGATCATTAAATTTGGGGGCCTTTAGCATGAAAAAGTTTGAAAAGCACTGCACTAGAGGTCATTGACATCCCTTGCATTACTGTCAAGCAAATTTTGTATATTATTATTTTTATTAAAAAAAAACATATATTTAAAAAAAAAAAAAATAGATAAAAAAAATACTGCTGCAAACAATTTGCACCTTGTGTGAATAGGCTAACATCCATAGTAAAGACCCATTTAAACAACAAAAAAATTATAATTAAAAAAACTACAATAATAACTATATTACTGTTCACATAAACACGATAATAGTCAGTTTATTGTAAGCACGCGCTAAAGGTTTGTCGTCTGCCACTTTAAATGATCAAGCTCTTTAAAGCACTATTGATTCTAATTGAATTGTTTTTATTGTTCATCAGCTGAAAAACAAACAAACAAACATTTTAATGGAATGAGAACAAATATTAAAACAATATAGTCATCATTATCTCTTTCGGTGTGAATGGGCCTTAAATACAGCAGGATGAAGATCCTAAAATTTGCACTCATAGAACTATAAGACTCCCATTTGAATTCAAATCCAGAATAATTGAGCTACGATGTAAGAAAAGAGATATTTCAATAAAATCTACTGCTTTTAAGTTCCCTTTTCTAAGAGTGGGCTAAAAGAAACAGCAAAACATTCAATCATTGAATAGTGAGCTGCATATTTTAGGGCATCATTAATCAAACAAATAATTAATGGAGGGGGCAAAAGTTGTGCTAATCTTCAAAACAGACATCAAGCATTCTGACTTTATATGTTCTTCCATTTCTGTCTCTCTGTCTGGGACCCAGGGCAAAAAGACACTCATTACTCCTAATACCTTATAGCAATCAAGATGAAAAGCAAAAAACAGCAGCACAAGAAGGGTAAACTTTATTAAACTTCATTAAAGTCAAAGTCGGGGATCATGTCTGTAATGGTCACACTCAGTGGAGGGCGAGCAGCGTAAATCATCTCAAAGGCTTTTTTCCAGCTTAATGGCTGGGTAATTTATACTTTGATGTCGTTTGAGTGTAGCTATCACTGTCTAAGGGCTGTTTATTCTGTTTATGAGGCCTAAATAATTCCTGGCTCTTTTTACCCATAAACCCTAAGCAACAATTAACAACTGCGGACATCCCGAGCAGAGGCAGATGCATAATGAGGAAGAAAGAGCAGATGAAAAAAGCACTAAGAGCGGGGGGAGAGATTACAAATGGGCACTGTGCAAATGATACCAAAGCGAATCCAGTCTTGTCTCGCTACAAAACAAGATATTTTAATCTCAAAGCATCCAACATGCTGCTTTAGTTGCCCCAGCAATTGACTGAATTGCTCAATTGAAATTGAATGTTCTCTCCAGAGAGCTATCCAGACCTTTTCCTGACAATGGGTGTGGGTCGCCTATGCAGGCGTTCCTCTGTTATTAAACACAGGCATTCATTGGTCGTTCTGTTTCCCTGCTGATTTTAATTTGCTATTAGCAGTCGGCACATATGTCCCTGAGGCAAAAAATCTAAATGATTACCTACAGTAAATGCACACTAAAATATACAAACATATAGAGGTAGTCCTGAACAAATACAGGTAATGTGTCAAAGCAATGCTTTTTTTTTTCAAATGAATTCACAATTAATTTAATTCCAAAAATACACTAAAATGCAATTAACACATGCAATGACTTGAACACAAGTCTTTTTTTTAATATCTGAATTAAAGTTCATTATGGGGTATCAAAAAAAGAAGAAAATTGAATTAAAAGGAAATTATATTTGTAGATTTTGTGCATCAAAATTTTGGTAAGTGCATAAAAGTGTATATAACAAATACAAAGAACACAATTATATTGTCACTCAGATTGGATATGCCCCATTTTACATGCATAAACTGCATGAGCTGAAGTTGAACAGCGAATGAACAAATAAACTGAAGCGATTTGCTAGCAGGTTAATATGTGATTAATCAGATATATACACTACATAAACACAATATTACAACTTGCATATATATGTGAATGCACACTTTCTGTAGAGGCTCACTGAAACAAGTATAAAGTAACACAATGAAAACTAAAAAACGTTGCACTTTTTCATCATCTGCGATATAATTTTCGAAGACTAAAACTAGATGCCATTTTAGACGAAAGTTTACTAAAATGAATGAATACTGATTAATATTATTTAAAGGATATTAACAATATTTAATTGAGAACTATTTGATATAGAATAATAATTAAGATCTGTGCAAACATGTATTGGATGGGTAAAGAAAAAAAAATACTACTTTTTACTTCAAATCAACATTTTAAGTCTAATTAATATGCAACTTCATTTTTCAAAATCCAGTGAAAACAACACAAAAGAAAAAAAGATGTATAAAAACTCACTGTATGTTTTGAACTACATTTTTAAAAGATTTGTCCTTTTCTTTATCATGTCTTTATCATGACCCACTTAACAGCAATGCCTAAAAAAAGACATCTCCGTTCGGACTCAGTATCTGCTAGAAAGGGTGCAGAATAGGAGACCTTCAGACTGTGAAAAGCACTTGAAGGAAACGAGTGCAGCGAGATAAGGCAGAGGCAGCCCACCGCTGCTCTTCAAGTATCCAGCAGCCGTCTCCGCCGGCAATTAAGACAGCCTAAAACTACAGGCCTCAATAACGTAATTAACCATTAGCAGATCATCGCGACGCTTATGAGCGCAACCTTCACAAGCACAATCATCCTAATACGGTCAGTAAAACGGCAACCTGCCATCTTCTGCCAGCGCAGACCCATTGCCACGGCCCATCCTTAATTGTGGGCCATCAACAGTAATTTAGCTCGCTGTCCCACATAACAGCTTGATAAACAAGACCAGCCTAATTACACCTTGCACGTTCCGACCCAATCCTCTCAGAGCAAACGATAAATAAAGCAAGGTTAAGTGCAAACGAATAGAAGCCAGGAAGCGGAAGAAACCGAGAGCGTGCAGGGGACCTGTGCTTCCACAATCACATAGTCGGTAATGTTCGTCTCGGGCAAGTGGAGATCAAAGACAGTGCTCCCCTTCCACCTCAGCATTGTAGGGTTTTTTTTCTTCCCGCTCCTGAAAGCACGAGTTAGGCCGGCCTAAGTTTACTCAGTGCTCGCTGGAACGGGCATGACAGGGATCACGGCTAACCCCGAAGGACAGGTGCTGCGTGGCTGGAAAGAGAGCAGCTCCCTCGTGCTCCTCGCAGGTCACTTCCAAGCAGCGCGTTAGTGCGAGCGCGGCGGCAGAAGGCCCTTAACGGGGAGTGTTGGCTGCTAGCCTGTAATTAGCTTGGACAGCTCAGGCTCAAAGAGAGAGAGGGAGGCAGCCAGGCTACATCATAATGAGCTCAGCTGGGATTAGGAGGACAGGCAGCAGGCAAGGTGGGGGCGTGAAAAGAGTGAGCCCTCCTGTACGAGCGAGCCGGGGGTAGAGATCAAGCAGGGGAGGGCCAGGCCGCACTGGCTGGCAGGGTTAGACCCCTCAGCAAAGGATGGGCCAAATGAGGCCTGGCAAGGAAAGGGCCAAGGCGGCCTAATGAAGCGCGACACCTCCAGCAGACGAGATCAGCAGTAATTAACACACGCGCGCGCACGGACTGTCACTGAATGTACCCCCGAAAAATCTCGAGGGAGCAAACCTCAAGACAGGAATGTCAGTGTGTTTAGCTGCTATAAATGTCTGGAGTTGCACCGAGCATCTGTATTCAGTGTTGTGTTAAGGAAGTTGTTTACAGAAAAGCCTGAAAACATTTTATTTGCATTTGATATTTTTAGTCAACGCAGTATAGTGTGACATGGAGAAAATGGACAATGGATTGAAAGATTTAACATACTAGCTTTGGAAGCACTCACAGTGAGCCAAAATTTCAGTCCTAGAGGCAATCATTGTAACTTTGGGTTGTGAATGTGCTAAAAAGCCTTGAGATGGACAGCTTTTTTCCCTAAATTCTGTTTGAAATGACAATATCATTTTTCTTGAAGTGTCAGCAGTCATCTCTGTGAAATTGAAGTAGAATCCCTACTGGGTGCTAATAATGACTGTGACGGCTCTACATGACCTGACAAAACGACAGACACTTACTTGTCAGAGAGTAGTTTCTTGTTCTCCTCCTTATAATACACCAATGCGTTCCATAAATCCTCACTGTCCTGCTGCACTTGTGTTTTGCATTTTGACCTGACACATTGGAGAAACAAACAAAAAAAGTTATACAAATAGCAGCATATTTCTGACTAGAAACATATGAGAACTTTAGGCTTGCCACTCTCTTTCTGTGAAAAAAAAAGTACAGTAATTAACCCCTGAAACCCAAAATATCAGAAACATTTATGAAAAGATCTTCTACCCATAAAACTGTTATTATGGGGGCTTGTTATCTCAAAGAATTCTAAACTGCCAAGAAGTCACCAGAAGTGTTTGAAACTCCAGAAGGCATCATTGACTGATAGCTGATATTTGACCAAAAAAGACCTTTGTCTTTAATTGTTACTGCAGACGTTAACTGTAATGTCTCTGATCAGATTACACAGGACAAGTGACATAGAAATCGTAGGTCTTGTCTACTGCACACTCCCGAACTGTAAATTACTCAACACAAAATGTTTGTAATTATGCAGGAAATATTAAGTATGAACATGTATCTGGAATTATTAGCAAAACATGTCTAGACATACAATTTACAACAAATACAACCATGCAAAGCTATAATACTATATACATTAAGATTCAGAGTCAAATAACACACATTTTCTTGAATGTTTGTAAACAATGCGTTATGTCTTCAGGTCTTTTCACTATTCGTCACTATAAAATTCTCAGAGTAAGCTTTGATGTGTGTTTTTTCTTCTTCATTTTCATATGTCTTTTCACTGTTCAACATCCGCTACAGACTACTGGAAAATTTGAGAAAAAAAAACAACAACAACAATTCAAGGGCTAGATTGGTTAGTGCAAATTACTAAAATGTTAACAATGTCAGTTTGCGTAGTTTTACTTGTATATACTATTGAATTAAGCCATAAAACATTGTTGAATCATTTACATTCAGTTACTTTACTAATAAAAACTAATGTAACACAACATAATTACAACACAATGGATAATTAGTTATGAAAAGGTGTGGACAGTCATATTTGTGGCTGACCTTATTGCATATATATCTTTAGGAGATTCCCTTTCAGACAAAAAATTTATGAGAGAAGAGTATTTATATGTATTGCGCAAAATGATTTCCTAAGGTTTGTGGTGGTCAATTTATTGAAGAACTTTCCACTACCATCTACGCTTTTATGGGATTGCATGCTTAGAATGTACTGGACTTCAGATATAAAAACAATGACTCATTAGGTAATGTTTACAAAGTGTACATACTACCTAATGAAATCAGACAATTTCCCGTTTTCAATTCAATAGAATGTGTGGGAAACCCAATATGGCTGGTGGATCATTCTTATTTAATTTACTCTGAGAGCAGAACTGAAAAATGTCATATTCAGTGTGATTTTTGCTTTTCACATGGTAAAGAAATAAATCAATAAAAAAAATGAAATCAGATTTGCGTTATATTCAGCTGTGGTTTGAATGTAATGCAAATGTGTGGTTTGAATAATTTGTGTTCAGTCAAAATGAAAACTATCAGGTTCCATTCCTTTCACTGACACTGTAATAAAAAAGAAACAACAAAAGGTCTCTCTCAGTTTGCTCACTACTTTCAAGTCAATATTACACAAGCAGAACAGCTCTGTAACACAAATACTATTTAAACCCTATTCCACAGACACTTTCCTCTCATAACGTCCTTGAACCTACTGTATGGCAGAGTGCCTTTGGGTTCTGTGGGAGCAGTCCTACATCATGTGAAAACATTCACCCTGAGAAGCCACTCCTCAGCTAACAGCTTAACAAGCAGCAGCCCAGAGATCTTCCGTCTTAATCCATTGTGAAATTCAGTATTAAAGCTATGAATGGCCTCCTGAAGGACGTACTCATGAAACAGACCTTAGAGAAAGACATCTCCATTCCCCTCAAGCCTCCTTCACCACCATCTCACTTCATTATACAGTGAGCGAGTAAACTGCGAGAACTTTTCTGAAAAGGCAGCGGCTAATTTCTTTGATTCAGCGAATCTGTTTATGAGTGCAACTTTGATCAGCGCATGGATGTTTTAATAAGTTTTAATTTTATTTACGCATCCCAGCGCACCCAGTCTGATTTACAAACTTGAAAATCCCTTCTGGAGAAAGAGAGGGTATGTTTTTATGTTTTGCTAATAGTGGTAGCGCTAATCGTGAGTGACGTCGTGGGTTACGCAGGGCTGCAGCATTCTAATGAGATGTTAGTCTACAGCCGAGCTCTGAGACTCCTGCTGGGGCCTGCTCTCGCTTGTGCTAATACATGTGTAATAACACTAACTCCTCTAATACATCCAGATTGATGCATGCCTGACCATCAGAAATGGTTCTTTGGCCAGAAGATGTAGCTTATGCTAGCAGCTCGCTAACCGATTTTCCACTGGTTTTGAGGCATTAGGCACATTTGCATAACTGTACAAAACGAGTTTGTTCAGCAGGTAAACGTAACAGCCCCACTAACTCGACTCCCTGAGGAGTTACTGACACTACCAGCTCTGTATGGAATATGAACGTTCCCGTAACAGGACTGGAAAGCTTAATAAAACAAGAGCTCTCTGGAAAAGTAAGTGTCCCCCCCCCCCCCTTATCAAAACTAAGAGGAAGGAGATTATCAGAGACTCTTTCTCTTTTGTGCCTCTGTTACAATCTAACACACACACACAAACACACACAGACGCACACAGAGAGAGAGTAGAGGTGGGTAAATTCACACTCCTTTCACACGGGATCACGTTGCACTGCTGTTTTCTTTAATTAACCCAAAGAGAGCACAGCTGACAAGGTCAACACTTGCATCCCATGTGGATACTCAACATACGCTTCCATTATATACGTTTAAAAGGCTTGTGAAAAAGAAAGGGGAAAATGTTAAGGGGGTTGGGGAAATTGTCATGACATTTTGCTGCTTCTAGGGGTTTAGGTTAAAACCAAAGACTCAAAGGAGGGAATCAAAACCTTTTCTTTCAATCTTCCCCCTTACTTTTTTCTTTCTCTCTATTCTGCCGATATAAACAGTCACCTTGGCCTTTTCAGGATGAAGTACTTCTGCACCCCTCTTCCTAAGAGCCAAAGCCTGTGCTGCATTTCACAGAGATTAGAGCAAGGGTGAGAGACAATGCTACAAGTCTGTTAAAACTAGCTATTTACTTTTTTATGCATGTGAAAACTAAAGCAGAATCACTATCCTTATTCTATCCTAAAATTGCAGTTTTTTTTTCTACAGTTGCTAGGACACATTTCTCAATACTTAGGTCACCTTTTCAAAAATCTTTACACATTTCTCCTTACCAGCTTTTAGCTTGGCAGAGCAGAAATTTCACATCCAAAATAATTTTGCACTAAAACTACAGTACCAAAACACTTAAAACAGATGCTTTTAAATCAAATCATTCTTTCATAACGCTAACAAACGTTGTCACCCAACATACTTTGTCACTCATAAAACAATGACCAAAAACACTAACTAATTTTCATCTGTGATATTTCTTTCCAAAAAAGAATGGCCTGCACGATAAGTGGTCATTGTTTACATTACGGTGCAAAGTTATTCAATGAAATTAAAATGAAAGACTAACACCTGTCCAGTTACTTCTAATTTCTAATTCTAATGTTTTTGTTTTGTTTGTTTTTTTAGATTTGGAATATATTACAACACAATATTACTCCAGGAATGTAGAAAATTGCTGTCTTATTCAGCTTTGAATTATGTTAGGTTTTTAACTTCAACAGCTTTGAAAACACTCAAATCGGTCTGTAGGTACATATAATTTTGGTTGCTGTGTTTTTGAAAGGAAGTAGTCACTGAATGTATTTTGACAGTAGTGTTTTTGAGTGATCAAAGTGCTGATAAATGGTTCCTAGGATCTGTACAAAACTGTAATAAGCAAGAGGATGGCAGCCACATTTATATTATTATGAGCAAATATCAAGTTTTAAATAGTAAGTACTTACAAGTCATGGGTATCTTCAGCTTCCTTCAGCCGCTCTGTCACTGTTCTGTAGTTTGTCTGAATGATGCGTAAACGGTCATGATGTTTGGCATGGGCTCTTCGCAGATCCTCATTCTCCTTAGTCTGTAGTTTACAGATGACCAGACATACACACAAACACAATTAAAATCTTAATTATATAAATTAGATGAATTTAAATGATCAAATGTGCACATAATCATGACAATGGGCAGCTGGCAATGGCGGCCTAATGGTTAGAGAGTCAGACCCTCAATACCATGACTGAGGTGCCCTTGAACCCCCAACTGGTCGCCGGGTGCCGCAGCAAAAATGGTTGCTCACTGCTCTGGGTGTGTGTTCACGGTGTGTGTGTGTATTTGTTCACTTCTCGCTGCTGTTTGTGTGCACTTGGATGGGCTAAATGCAGAGCACAAATTCCAAGTATACGACACCATACACTCGCTTTCAATCACGAGAGTTTAAAAATCTGTGTAAAACTTTAGTTTTCACTATCAACTTTGCTTATTAGGGTGAGCGTGATTTCACCAAGTACAACATGTTCCTGGGTCAACATCCTTGTTGATCCTGGAACGTAATTCCAATCAACCAATCAGAATTGAGGGATAACTTTTCAGGAAATATAAGTTTTAGCCTTATGATCAGGGTTAGGTGTTTCGACACCCTTGTTAATCAGCTATAATTTCTCACTGATTTTAGGAATAAATTATGGGTAGGGTTAGGTTTAGGGGTAGAGATTGGGTTAAGTCTATATTTTTGGACAATAATGTTGATCCAGGATCAACAAAAGATGTTGATCCAGGAACATGTCTTACTTGGCAAAATCACGGCGACCGCTTATTAGCATGCATATCACTAGCAGGTTGGCTGTATATTAGTAGGGTACAACGGGGCTAAAGGCCCACCTTAAGAAAAAATGTGCTATTACCTGCGCCTAAAATGTATAATTGCAGAAAAAATGTATACGTTGCATTGAACATTAAGCAACAGATTTTCTGTGAAAATAAATCATTCAAGTTGTTTATTTTGTTTAAAAATCTTATAAATGTATGAGGTGGCAAGGGGGGCCTTTTACCCCACACACGGGGTAAAAGGCCCACCAGCATGGGGTAAAAGGCACAAGTTATTGATACAAATATTTCAGCTAAAATAATGTTTTGTTTAATTATGTCTAAGTTAATATTTGTTCAAAACAATCACTTTAGCAAAGTTTGTACTGTTTTCTGCTTAATTTGTAAAAAAAAAAAAAAAAAGAAAAGGAAAAAGTTAAATAAATATAGGCCTACTGTCATTAAAATATGTTAATATAAAAAAAATTAGTGCTGTCAATCGATTAAAAAATTGAATCGCGTTAATCACAGTCACGGGCTGTGATTAATCATGATTAATCCCAAATTTAAAATACTAGGATTTACCTGTAAATGTGTTGAAAAAGAAATGCATGAAACTAGTTTAAGGAAACAGAACCTTTCACACTTCCGCCAGGTATGAGAAATAATCCTTATTATTATTTTATCATTATTCTTTTATTTTTATTCAGCCGTTGTCAGCCTTTAAACCGGCAATAAAACGTTTACCAAGCCACATCGCTTCAATCCCAGTATACATTTACCCAACTATTATCAAAAATATTTCTAAATAAATACATAAAAAACATTTTCTTGCGACCTTATGAAGTATTATGACAGAATGTATTATGAAGAAGAATTGGACCTGTTCTGCAGCTGCATTAGAGCTAACATTGCATCATGCTTCATAAGACAATTTATGAGATTAATTGTACACTTTTACTCAGAACCATCGAGTGTTTGTAATAACTTCCTTTTACATGTGGAATTTGTTCATTTACTGTTGTCAAAATATGCTATTTATAGCCTTTTATATCACTGCACAAATTAGCATTTCAGATGTACACATTCAATCTCAAGAAAATCACATACAGACCATATCTATTGTAATCGTGTGTTTATTATCTTATATAATCTATAGTGGCTGTTGTCATGTTTATTTCTGCTGTGTAAAAGCCTGTACATGTATGCTCTGCTGAAACTCACGTTGTTTGTGGTGTTACAACCGCCTCTCCGTTCTTAAGTTGCCAGGTATACATTTCAAGTATAATACACATTAGTAAAAGGATCTATTTTAATTTTTATTTGTCTATATACACTTTGAGCGGCCGCGGTACATTAAAAAAGTAGCCCAAAAAACCGCAACCCATGGCTCTGTAATTTTTTCCCACGACTGTATTTTCAAAATAGCCCACTTGTGCGGCCCGCTACCCTGGCAACACTGGTACTGTACCCTAATAACACAATGATAGATAACCTTCCGCGCTGCGATGACTGGAAGAAGTTGGGGTCAAACCTTATCAAACGATTAATCTGCGTTAAAAAAATATTAATGCGTTAAATTTTTTTTTATTAAATCGCATGCGTTAACGCGTTAACGTTTACACCTCTAAAAAAAATATTTTAAATTACAGAAACAGTCATTTTAATGAGTAAAGATTCTGAAAGTACTGAAGGAGATCCAATAATAATTGAAAATATAATTACAGTAGTAACAACAAATTATATTTTATTATATGATATGATTAATATCACGTTTTTAAATATGATGGTTTCATTCTAAACATGGTGATTATCTCTAATATGGGCACATACATAAATATATATGATATTTATAACAATACAATATATGATATTTACCATCTGAATCTAACCATGTCATGTGAACAAATGGAAAAGTAAGCTATCTATTAATTATCATGTTAATTACTGTGCACCTTTAGCCCCAACAGCAGAGGTGCTTTTTACCCCAAATATATATATTCTTTTACATATTCTTTTGTTATTTAAAAACTGTTGCTTTAATTATCTTAAGCAAAACTGAAAATCATAAAGAAGACCTTTGTCTCAAAATATATGCATTAATTTTAGCGATTCTCATTTGCTACTTAAATCTACATTTTAAAAAACGTAAAATATTAGATCAAGTAAGCACAGAATCATCTTTGCACTGCTGCGTGTAATTGCGTCAAAGATCAGACAAATAAACGTGCATCTTAAAAAGCAAATGTTTTGCAAAGTGCTACGCCACGTTTTTGTGCCATCTAGTAGTTCAGATGAAAATAATATCAAAGACGCCTTTTACCCCAGGGCGCCTTTAGCCCTGTTGTACCCTACTTATAAAGTATACTATTGTATACTTTATAAGTATACTTACTATTTATAAGCATACTATTACTATATATACTATTGTGTATTAGTACTTATAGGCCCGGTTTCACAGACAGGACTTGGCTTAAGCCAGGACCTAGGCCATAGTTCAATTAGGATTTTAATGTAATTTTTATAGTCTTAGAAAAAGTTTTGTGCATCTTGAGACAAAACAAGAGCACTGACATATTTCAAGATCAATCAGTGCAGGTTTCTTTCAGTTGAAACCGCTCAGACTTACATTTTAGTTGGGGACTAGGCTTAAGCCTTGTCTGTGAAATAAGGAGCGACTGATTATCGACGCCGCTATTAAGCATTTTTATGATTATCGGTATCGGTCATTTTCAACACGCGCTATTTGGCTCTGATGCTGCCTGTCAGAACTCACCACTCTGTGGCCTAGAGCAGTCTCTGCCCACTGATCATCTGATTTTTTGGGAGTCAAGAGTCAGACCAATCAATGTGGAAGACTAAGGCACTCTCACACTGAAAGCGCTTGCTACAGTTTCAGTGATCAAAAGGCAGCAGCAGACGTTGCTCAAGTTGCAATAAATCACAATCCACTACACTGAAGTTGCAAAACACCTCAATATTATCTATTTATGGTTTCCGCGATCGGGAAAACACAGACAGAATCGCGGAATCCAGTCAAATAAAGGGAATTTACTGTGTAATGCAGAGTCACAGAATTCGTAAAAGTTTGGATGAATTAATCAAAAGTAGGTCAGTACACTTAAATCGACTTGCACTATGGACTAGTATCTGTAAATATTAAGCTGCAAAAAGACTTATTTAAATATGAATTCTGCATGTTCTGCATGTCTCTGTATATGTGAATGGCACAGACGCGCGGGTTTGATTACACACACACACACACACACACACACACACACACACACACACACACACACACACACACACACACACACTGAAGTGTGCGACGCTCGCGGTGTTTTCAGCATCTGCCCTCTCACTAAATGAGGACATAAATACATGAACAACATCCCCAGAACCACTCTGAGAGTTGCTTCATGAGCATTTGACCGTTTCTTTTGAGTAAAACGATCGTCATATCATATACATAGGCATAGGCATAGGTTATACAGAAACTTAAGAGGTCCTCATGGCAACCCGTCAAAATAAAAGTTCGGTTTATCTACTACTACTACAACTTTTGTTTAAAAGAATAATCACACATTACGCTATTTCTTCCATGTTTTAATTTTAATGGTAAACCCATTTGTTTGCCAAAAAATTGAGTTTAACTCTCATTTGATTAAAAGATAAATGAAATTAATGTTTTATGGCTTCATTTGCACTGCACTGTAAATTAAAACTGATCAAAATTACTGTCACATAGGCCAAGATTAAGATACTGTCACATAGGCCAAGATAAGGATGACATAAATTGTGACATTTCAATAGGCTATTGAACCAAGTGTGCCTATAACAGGCTATTCGTGTTGTAGTTTGATTAAAATAGTTGCAGTCTTCTTCATAACTTCTACAATGGAGCTATGAAGACAATTAAATTATTTACACTTATTATATTATAATTATGAGAGGTTATGCTATTACACATACATTTCTAACATGTAAATTATTGAAGCCAAATACTTACATTTCCCCAAGCTGTTTAGCTGTAGTACAGTATTCATAGGCTTAATCATGAAGCATGCAGTGGCCCCACTTTTAACTCTCTCTTTATAGTACCCTTATTGTAGAAGGATGCATGGAGGATGACAAGAGTAAGAAGTGCAATCAACACCAGAGAAGGCAGTTTATGTCAGAGCCCTTGTTATTCTTAATTTTGTCATTAATTTTCATTTTTACATCAGACATAATATATCGGTTATCGGCCCACTTGGTCTGTAATAATCGGTATCGGTATCGGCATCGGCCCTGAAAAACACATATCAGTCGACCCCTACTGTGAAACAGAAGGATAAAGTACTAGTTCCCCATTCTGCATAACCATATTTTAGATTCCTTAATTCTACACCACACCTAAACTTAAAAACTACCTTACTAACTATTAATAAGCAGCAAATAAGGAGTTTTTTTTAAAGCAAAAGTCGAAGCCAATAGTTAATTGTGAGAATTGATCCTTCGCAGGGAGCTTGATTGACAGGTGATCTGACCAATCATAACTGGCGAATCTGCCATTTTGTCCGTCAAAAAAATAAATAAATAAATAAAATAACCGGACAGGAGAGTAGATTAACGTGGACTTAAATTGAAAATGGTGTGTACTGACATGTTTCCATGGTTGAAATAACATTCCTTCATTATGTTCATTAGCTAATAATAATCATGATAGCATGATAATCATGAAAGCATGATAATCATGTTTTAAGTAAATATGAAAAGACAATCAGTTCACGTTACGTTTGAACTGAGGTGCTACAGTGTAATATAATATATATGAGTTAGAGGTTGATAAATATTGGATTTTTCTGATGCAGGCAATAAAGATATACAGTTCACTCTGTAACCAAAATACCAAACTTATTTTGAAAAGTCTACACATTCCAGCTGTTCATTTAAAAAACAAAACAAAACACATGTACATATATGTACTGCAGATTATATATATATATATATATAACAAATGTAATAATATTTAGTATTTTGACATCTAAAAAAATTGTAATTTGTACTACTGTCTGTTCAAAATAAATGAAAACAGAATAGTAGATCTGTTATTGTAAATTGTTACCAATTTTATTAACGTGCGATTAACGCAGTGCGCATTTTCTGTTTGAACCGTGGCCTAGCCCGTAGTTGGAGAAATGGAGATGCAGTGTTCCCAAATTTGCAGACCCCTTTAGCGACTTTTTTCCTTTCAAAAAAGCGCCTAGCGACAAATCTTTGGGGTTTGCCCAAACCTTATTTAGTTTCTAAGACTGCCGCGCAAGCGTGAGGTCTTGCTGTCCCAGTGAGCGCACACATTTTTCTCTCTCTGTGCATCTGCTCTGTTCAGCGAGCGGCGGAGAGGAGCAGCACTTTCAGTTAAACACAGATATTATGTTGCTTCTCTAATTTTACATGCAAATATAGCCGAAATCAGCATTTTTGTGCAGATTAACATCTTGGAAGGGAGAGCTGGTTATAGCTGGTTATGTAGTCTTAATGGGTTGCGTTTCAATCACTCTTTCATATTCATTCCGTCGTCTGACAACAGATACAGTAAAATATATCAATGAAAACACTTTTGAGAATTTGAGAATTGAGAATTTAGCTGCATCAAAATACAGTATGTGGGCACAGAGAGGCAAACAAATGTGATAATAAATAATAAATGTACATTTTGCATGTTCAGAAGAAGTGAGCTGCCCTGTCGTGCAAAAATGTAAACAGGTTTGTGTAAGTAAATTGCTCAGTGCAAGAAAGAGAAGTAATGGGAACCTGGTATTTCTTTTTTCATGTGTCTATATATGTGTGTCACATACATATACAAAAATATGTACAAAAAAACTGGTCTGTGCGATGAATAAATTTACTACTGTAGCACGCGTGCGATACAGTTTTGGATGTTCATAACACAGCCGCTTAATAGTGTGAAGTTATTTCAGTGTGCTTCTTTGTGTGTGTGAGATTGATTATACTTGGTCGTTAGGGGTGTGCGATATGATGATTTTTGATCGTGGACGATTAAAATGTCTCCACGGTCTGCTTTTGAAGAAATATCGTAGTATCGTGTTACAGCGCACATTCTATCAGTTTCAGTTCTGGCGCCTCCGTCTCAATATACTAGGGATGGCTCGATACCATAATTTTGGCTTCGGTACGATACCAGAAAGTAATACCTCAGTATCGATACTAAATCGATACCATAGGTGACAAATATCCAGCCTCAAAAGATAAGTGAATTGAAATCAATTTTATTAAAATAATAATAATAAAAACAGATTCATATCTTAATACCTTTGTATCAAACCGTTACAAAAAACCTACAGGGAACACAGGCTACATTTTGATGTTGGAGAAAAAAATATATATAACTGAAGTAATAAAATGAAAATATATTCAAATCTTCTTATATTTTCAGTTCAAACACATAGTGAAAACAAAATGTCTCAAAATGTAACAAACCTACCGGGAATATAGGTTACATTTTGACTGAGTTTGAAGGAAAAAAACAAAACAACTGAAGTAACGCAATTAATGCAACAAATGTTGCTTTATTGTAAAGTGTTATTCTAACAGTCAAAGTAATATTCAAAATCACGTTATTATTTCTCTCTCTCTCTCAGATTGTTTTCAGATTTCAGCCTCAGATAGCCAAAGAAAAAGCATTAAATATAAATCTCACTCGCTCTCTCGGCTGCTTCATATTAGCAGTCGGCAGCGTGGCAGAAATATTCCCTTCATATTATTGATACTAAAATGAATATAGCAAAACTCTTGCTTAATTTAAATTGAAGTAATATTCGATCGTATGAAATGCATATATTGAAGTGCATATATTACGTGACCAAAACTTCACTGGTCTCACACGCACATTTGCACTTACTGTATCACATCTGTATGTGCATTGATCAGTTGTAAACAAAAGTTAAAATTAAATCTGAATTTATGAATGATGCACTCACCTGTTGATCTCTTAATTCTCTGAAAAGATTGCATACAGGTGCAGTAAGGTCAGTTCGTTCACCTTTGTCATCTGTTTTAAATGCAAAGAAATGCCAAATTTCACTTCTACTGTTCTCTTTATTTATTAATTTTGGGTGCGTTGATAGAGTTTCATCTGTTTGATCGCGTTGTTCTGTTGTCACGTTTACCGGTTGCGGAGCAATTTGGGAAGCACTGCCACCTACAGGTGCACTTCGCAACAGCAGATTATGAAATACCGAATTGAGCAAAATTATGATATCGTACCGTTTGAAACATAATATATACCGGTAATTTTCCAGTACCGGTACAATGCGCATCCCTACAATATACTGTACAATGCGACATACATTCACATCAAATGTTAACTCTGCAGTTGAGTTACACTCACAGAACAATGCCCTTATTCACAATCACATAAATACATTATTTGCATCTGCTTTAAAGCCTTGCCGGTTTAAGGAACACTCCACTTTTTTTGGAAATAGGCTCATTCTCCAACTCCCCCAGAGTTAATAAGTTGAGTTTTACCGTTTTTGAATCCATTCAGCTGATCTCTGATCGCTGGTCATTTTTGAACGCGATGCTACTGGTCATAATCGGATTCAATGATCTATGCTAAGCTATGCTAAAAGTGCTATCGCCAGACCCGGAGATCGGCTGAATGGATTCAAAAACGGTAAAACTCAACTTATTAACTCTGGGGGAGTTGGAGAATGAGCCTATTTCCAAAAAAAGTGGAGTGTTCCTTTAAACATGAATTAATTCACACGCTGTTCTTACATGCGCTTTTTCTGAGCTCATACACCTGAAGCTCGCACACTTTTAAGAGCCTGTCAAACAGCGCCTGATTACTGGACTAAGTTGTCTTTCGTGTCTGATTCATTTTGTGTCCAACACTGTCAAAAGCACTCAAGGTTTACATATAAACACAGTTATGTCTAAAATGAAAGTAAACAGTTGAGAGAGAAATGGATGCGTACAGCTCTTAAAGCGACGGAACTAAACAAACTGCCGCTTGTCATTCAGAAACAGTTCAAAAATAAAATATCTGTCATTATTTACTCACTCGCATGTTGTCCCAAGCCTGTATTAATTTATGTCTTGTGCTGAACACAAAAGAAGATATTTTGAAGAATGAGGGTCACCAAACCGTAGCTGATCTCATTGACTTTGATAGCAGGGGAAAAATACTATGGAAGTCACTGTGGACCAGCAAATGTTTGGTTTCCCACATTCTTCAAAATTACTTTTATGTTCAACAAAAGAAACAAACTAATTCAGGTTTAAAACAACTTGAGAGTGAGTAAATAATGGTATAAAAATAAAACACTATGACAGAATTGACAGACAGATGACAGAATTTTCATTTTTGGGTGAACTATTCTTCTAATGTTAATAAAAAAAAGAAAAAAAAAAGAATCAAATCACTCACTGCTCATGACTGATGAACTTTAATACAGTTTAAAACAACAACAAAAAAAAGGTATAATTGATGTAAATAGTGTATATATTGTTTTATTTTAATATTTATTCCATTTCTTGAATGTTACTTGAAAGCACCGTTTGTTTTATTTGTATAGTATGTGTTCTTGTAATGTATATCTTTGTTCTTATTTTCTAATAACAAAGATAAAATAATAATAAGATTGGCCTAAATGTCTGCCATTCTTTTTTATTTAATATTTTGTTACCTCGAAAGGCTTTTTAAAAATTTTTTTACAATAGAGAAATTAGTTTGGCTGTACTGCTCAGGCAACTTGCAAAATAATAAAACCAACATGACAAAGAATCGTGATAAAATCGTAAATCGTTATATTCTTGAAAAAATCATAAGATATTTTTGCCATATCGCCCAACTGTTTGGCCTGTGCTACAAAACTTTCAACCTCTGTAGCACCAGTGCTATGTGCAAAAAAAAGTTAATGTACAGCCCTGATATATTTTATATATTATATATATATATATATATATATATATATATATATATATATATATATATATATATATATATATATATATATATATATATACACACATACACACACACACACACACACACACACACACGCACGCACACATACAGTCGTGGCCAAAAGTTTTGAGAATGTCATAAATATTAATTTTCACAAAGTCTGCTGCTTCAGTGTTTTTAGATCTTTTTGTCAGATGTTACTATGGTATACTGAAGTAAAATTACAAGCATTTCATAAGTGCCAATGGCTTTCATTGACAATTACATTAAGTTTAAGCAAAGACTCAATATTTGCAGTGTTGACCCTTCTTTTTCCAAGACCTCTGCAATTCGTCCTGGCATGCTGTCAATCAACTACTGGGCTACATCCTGACTGATGGCAGCCCATTCTTACATAATCAATGCTGGGAGTTTGTCAGAATTTATGGGTTTTTGTTTGTCCACCCGCCTCTTGAGGATTGACTGCAAGTTCTCAATGGGATTAAGTTCTGGGGAGTTTCCTGGTCATGGACCCAAAATTTCAATGTTTTGTTCCCCAGGCCACTTACTTATCACTTTTGCCTTATGGCAAGGTGCTCCATCATGCTGGAAAAGGCATTGTTCGTCACCAAACTGTTCTTGGATGGTTGGGAGAAGTTGCTCTCGGAGGATGTTTTTTATGTCATTCTCAAAACTTTGGTCTCCTAAAGTTGATTCAGCTGTGGGATCAGGGCACCTCCAGTGCAGAGCTTGCTCAGGAATGGCAGCGGGCAGGTGTGAGTGCATCTGCACGCACAGTGAGGCCAAGACTTTTGGAGGATGGCCTGGTGTCAAGAAGGCCAGCAAAGAAGCCACTTCTCTCCAAAAAAAACATCAGGGACAGATTGATCTTCTGCAGAAAGTATCGTGAATGGACTGCTGAGGACTGGGGCAAAGTCATATTCTCCGATGAAGCCCCTTTCCGATTGTTTGGGGCATCTGGAAAAAGGCTTGTCAGGAGAAGAAAAGGTGAGCGCTACCATCAGTCCTGTGTCATGCCAACAGTAAAGCATCCTGAGACCATTCATGTGTGGGGTTGCTTCTCATCCAAGGGAGTGGGCTCACTCACAATTCTGCCCAAAAACACAGCCATGAATAAAGAATGGTACCAAAACACCCTCCAACAGCAACTTCTTCCAACAATCCAACAACAGTTTTGTGAAGAACAATGCATTTTCCAGCATGATGGAACACCGTGCCATAAGGCAAAAGTGATAACTAAGTGGCTCGGGGACCAGAACGTTGAAATTTTGGGTCCATGGCCTGGAAACTCCCCAGATCTTAATCCCATTGAGAACTTGTGGTCAATCCTCGAGAGGCGGGTGGACAAACAAAAACCCACTAATTCAGACAAACTCCAAGAAGTGATTATGAAAAAATGGGTTGCTATCAGTCAGGATTTGGCCCAGAAGTTGATTGAGAGCATGCCCAATCGAATTGCAGAGGTCCTGAAAAAGAACGGCCAACACTGCAAATACTGACTCTTTGTATAAATGTCATGTAATTGTCGATAAAAAAGCCTTTGAAACGTATGAAGTGCTTGTAATTATATTTCAGTACATCACAGAAACAACTGAAACCAATATCTAAAAGCAGTTTAGCAGCAAACTTTGTGAAAACTAATATTTATGTTATTCTCAAAACTTTTGGCCACGACTGTACATACATACATACTAGACGTGTAAATCAGATGGATCGTCACGATTATCGATTCTCATATCCAGCGATACGATATTTGCCAATACCTCAAAAAATTCTACGATACAATCACGATTCGATTCAAGAGTATATCGATCGATATATTGATATTATGATATTATATACCTACTTTAAACAACCATCTACATTTTTATTAACTCACAAATGCAACCAAAATATATAACATTAACATTTATCTGAAATTGGGACATTCACAAAAAAAATAAAAATAAAAAATAATAATAATAGGCCCACACATAATAAGGAAATAAACAATTGGAAAAACAATTCTGGCTGCTAAAAGCTAAAAACTTTTCTACAGATAACCAAATTACAAGCAATAGCAGAAAATAAATACAATAGAACAAAGACACAAGTTCAATACACAGTGCTTTTCAGGTTTTTCAGCTCAGTCTAAAATAAATTTTCAGGTACGCAATCAAATGTAAAATAACTGCATAGTCTTCACTGTATAAATTAAATATAGATTAATTAATTTTGATGTTACAAAGGTTATTTAGTCAGCAGTGAGCACTTGTATTTTTCTTTGACAGCATTAGATTTATTATTAGCTCGCTTTCATTTTAAGAACGAAAGCACAGATTTAATATACTGATACACATGCGTTTTCTTTTTCAACTGTTTATGTTAATACATATGCCTAACTGACTGTGTTAACTAGGATATTCGCCAAAATGCGCTTTTTGATGTAATTTTGTTATCTTTGTATGTTATCTTACATCTTTGCATTTATTCATCCATGCACAAAAGAAAATTGCGCGGTGTAGACACAGCTGTCTGTGTGTGTGTGTGTGTGTGTGTGTGTGCTTCAGATGTATGCGCAGAAAACTTCTCACACAGCACTCGACTGTTGCGCCAACAATCCCGAGGGTCTTTTATATACATATAGTTTTTTTGTTTGCCAAGCTTGTAGAACATAGCTAGAAGAAGCTTGTAGAAAAAAGTTTTTTTTTTTTTTTTGCCAAGCTTGTAGAACATGCAACAGTAGCACATTTTCATTTTGAATGACGATTTTGAATGTGCAGCACTCAAATTTATTTAATTAAATCACTGTTTATCTATTCTCAAATTTAAGACCTCTTGAAATGATAATTAAGAATTTTGATATAAATGAAAGATATTTTCGGCCTTATATTAAATATGTACTAAACATTAAAGATATCTTTTTGGCCTTAAATGTGATCAAACTAATGTAATGTCACATTTAAAAACAAAGTACAAGATATAGTAGATACATATTAACAAAATGGCTTTAGTGCTACTAACGCAGTGGATTGTGTAAAAGTAACCTCTCATTGGCCCACCAAATCTCACTGGTGTGTCAGTTTACTTCACAGTCCAAGGAGAAAAAAATCAGACTGCTCACCCTTATAGGAAAAGAGAAAAAGAAAAAAAAACCTGGACTGTTGCCATGTAAATGCTCATACCAGATACCCCATGTGAATATTTCTATTTTTAAGTGTCCTTGCCCTGAAAATTTGCATTTGGCATGAATAGACCTTACCTGGCCCACTGGCTTAAACAAAAGCCACAATACAAGACAACTCTTCACATACATACTTTTACTCCACAAACTGTAGATACAACTGCAGCACAACCACTACAAGCTCATTCAGATAGCAGTATATGCTTACTGACTTCAGCTTGTCTCACAACAATTCACAGAAGATTTGTTATGAAAATATACACAAATGCTTGGGTGACCATTCAACCATCATCTCATGTTTGGACTTACGCATTCCACATAATGCCTAGACTGTTTTAAAAGTGTTTTGGAAAGAAAATATAGGTAAAAGGCACTGTTCTAAGGGTGCACTTTAGACTATGCAAATAAGTTCCATATGGAGAAAAAAGGGTAAGCCATCCCTTTGTGACCCTTTCTGATGTCAACAGCCAATCACAACAGTGGAATGGAAAAGTGTCATATTACAATCTCTTCCAGATCAGAAAGGGTATGCTTTTAATAAAAGTATGGTCTCAACAGACACACCTTGTTCTGAGTCTCCAGCTTGTGATGTAAAAACAATAACAGACAAAACCATATTTCCGTTCTCAACCTCACAACAAGGTCATGCTCCCGGCTGCAAAGTCAAGGAACATTCCTCACCAGTGGAAGATGTAGCCACTGGACCAATCATCCAACCATGCAGAACACAAACAGCAATAACAAAATCACTTCCCAGAGACCTAGGGATTAGAATATACTGTAAGTTTATGATCTAATGTGCAATACTAATGCTATTGTGTAACTATCAGTTTGATTACAAATTGAACCTAAGCCCCTATTACTATACACACATAGTGTTTTTCATTTATTTTTATAAATAAAAAAGACCAAAAGCATGACTTTTTTTCAAATATGTTTATTACTGTCATGTGGAGCCAATTGAATAACTAGTTCTTAAATTATTATTTGGGATAAAGTGTTGCCACTGCCTGGTAATCACTGTAGAACTCAAAGAGAAATCAAAGAGCCCCCCAAACAAGCTATTTTTTCTAGAAACAGGTGATTGAAAAAGCGTTATTTGATTTTTCTCTTGCCATTTAAAAATGATGAAAACAATATTATGTATATAAAAAAAGAGACCGCATATGCATCTATAGCAAATGCTGGACACTGTATGGCAACAGAAATAGATGCAGTACAACAACAATTAACAGCCATTGAAACCTACAGTAAATATTTATATGGGCTTATAAGGAACAATGCCAGTGACCTCTATTGTTCCTAATACTGTCACTAACTTAAGAACACATTTGAACAGTTATTAACTGTGGGAACAAAGTAGGCCTACAATTTGAAAAAGAAAAGATAAGGATCATAAGTGACTATAGGATCCGAGCCTAAAATGAAGAAGTCCACAATCTTGTATCACAACTATCAGGCAGAATGCAGACTTTCTTAAAGGAACACTCCACTTTTTTTGGAAATAGGCTCATTCTCCAACTCCCCCAGAGTTAATAAGTTGAGTTTTACCATTTTTGAATCCATTCAGCTGATCTCCGGATCTGGCGATAGCACTTTTAGCATAGCTTAGCATAGATCATTGAATCCTATTAGACCAGTAGCATCGCGTTCTAAAACGATCAAACAGTTTCGATATTTGTCCTATTTAAAACTTGACTCTTCTGTAGTTATATCGTGTACTAAGATCGGCGGAAAATTAAAAGTTGCGATTTTCTAGGCTGATATGATTAGGCTGATATGACTCTCATTCCGGCGTAATAATCAAGGAACTTTGCTGCCGTAACATGGCCGCGGCAGGCGCAGTGATATTACGCAGCGCCTGAAAGTAGTGCCCGGTAGCTGGCTTTTCCAAAAAAAGTGGAGTGTTCCTTTAAGCTAAGCCATAAGGAAAAGTCAACTGTATCATGGTAAGAGTAAGGCAATATCGTTCTTAGATTAAACAATCATTCATGCATGTTTTTTTTTTTTTTTGACCTTGTACTTTTTATATCAAAATGCCATAGCTTGATGTTCTAGTGAGATGACAGACTCCTCTCTTCTGACGTATAACAGACCTCTCCAATCATGTCCACTTCAACCTCATACCAGCAAGCTCGCATTAATTTCCCTCTATTTTTGAGTGCAACATCCACATCTCAAAATCCAATTAACACCTGATGGACTGAACCAAGTCTCCGGACAACTTTTTTTTTCTTTTTCAAAAATCGGCTACTTTCAGATGTTTGTCATAATGTGGAATTATCACCAATTCAGTTTCATAGCGATTTAAAAATTCAAAAAGCTTGGTTATGTTTGGTGAAACAGTAACAATTTCAGTTACCTTATAAGATAAATCGATTATACAACAATCTGCCATACAGCTAAATTCAGCTCAAAAACTTGTACTTATCAATTTATTTGTAATACTTTCTAGTTTAGTCAATTACTCATCTTATGGTAAAAAGATGAATTTCACAACATGTGAATAATACACTGTGAATAGGGCTGGGCGATATATCTAATGTGATATGCATGCACATCTTCTCAGTAAAGCCGGTTCCTTGATTAGTGGTAAATCTCCATCACCTGTTTTCAAATGGAGCAGGATTTAATTAATACACGGAGCCGTAGATCACCGACAAGCTACGCAATATCGCATTCATTATCGTAGTAGAATCGCCTTCGATAATGAACGCGATATTGCCTAGCTTGTAAGTGAACAGCTGCTCTGTGTATTAAATGCCGCTCCATTTGAAAACAGGTGATGGAGATTTACCACTAATCAAGGAACCGGCTTTACTGATGAGATATATATCACCCAGCCCTAATTGTGAACCTGCAGTAACTCTAAAAGTTATACAGAACTTCACAAAAATGCACATTTCTAACATTACACAATCGTCTCTGATCATTTTTAAAATGCTAAGTTGAAATCTTTTTGCTAGTGATACTCAAAAGCACTTTAAGTGAAATGACCAAAGTCACTAGATCATTGGTATTTGTGTGAAGATCACTAGCAAAGTTTTATCAAAGAGAGTGTTTTTCTTTACGGGATATGTTCTTTGAGTGTTTCTCTGGGAACAAGGCACTGATAAGCGTTTCCACGCCAACCTGGCACCTGTAGCATTATTGTGGCCTGACATTTCGCCTGTCAGCCAATAGGAAAAGGCTGACTTCTCCCTCCACTTAAACCCCGCAGCAGGAGGAACGCCTCAGTGAGCCGGGTCGCTCCCCAAATGCCCGTAAATATTGGTCTTTGCTTCACAGCTATTTGAAGAAAAAAAAAAAAAAAGAGGGGGGGGGGATCTCCGCCAAAGATTACATGGGACTTTTCAGGGGTGAACATATAGATTTTCCTGACAAGAAGGCCCTCTATTATTCTGACCTTAGCCAAGACGAACTCTGGCAGAGACAGCAAGCGCACCTTTCAGCTTGAGTGGCCAGGGCCAGGAGACTTGTCGAAAGGCTTTCTAAAAGGGAGGAAAGCTTGTTTACCGCTGCTATGACACGGCAGCCCTGCTGGGCGGGAAATGCAGGGCCCTGAACCCTGTTATTATTAACAAGGACAAAGAGAACAAGCCAGCCCCAGACCGGTTGCCAATGTGACAAGTATGGATTTACTGCTCAGAAATTCACAAGAGGACACTCAGCCTTCAAACCAGAAAGACAGAGAAAATGAGACAGAGAAGTGAAACAAAGCAGAGCGCTAATGAAGGCCTGCTCAGATTGAGTGACCAACGTTTCGTGTCTGAGTGACATCACAGCATAAGGGGGGTGTTTAAAGTACCCGGCATGCATCCACCTGGGCATCAAAATCAATACGAACTGGAGGATGAGTACTCCACACCTCTGGAACCGTTGACTGTCACTGAGCCTCACAAACTGAAGCATCTGACAGACAAAAACACCGACTAGATTAGTTTCCTCCAGATTTAAAAGGAAGGAAATGCAGGAACGGTGAAGATGGGAGCAGAGAAGAGAGCAGGGTAAGAGAGAGAGAGGCTTGAAGAGTCAGAAGAGAGACATGGATGATTGGTTTAGTGAAGAGCTTGAGTTCTTCAGCAGTCTTCTCTCCCGCTGCCTCATTGCCTCTGCAGACAGTCAATGTGTGTGTGCGTGTGGATGATGAAGGATGGAGGTCAGTTAGAGGGCAGCGGTCAGAGGACAACATCTGACTCTACCTGCTATGAGCTCCTTCATGCTGAAATTTTACCAGTCAGACACACACATATGCAAATACAAATCATAAGCCAAAGGGCAGCCAGTGTATCAGCCTACCATGGTTTTGAATTTAGAAATATCTTTTTAATTCTATTTCATATATGTTTCATTTCTTTTAATTCATTAATTGGTATCATTTCAAACTGTTTCACAGCATTACAGTCTGGTGTTTTATATTTTAATTCCAAATATCGAGTAAATCTAAAATTACGTTGTGGCTATTTATTATTCCACCGTGGGAACCGACCAGATTTCTTGCGACGCGGGATTAAATTTCCGAATAAAATGCGGTAGCGGTGGATAATTCTGGTTTAATTTGAACGGGAGTGGGCAGCCTGATAATATCCCGTTCCCGATTCCTTTAAGAACAGCATATCTGTGCTTCACTCATTCTTATCGACCAACGATACAGCCTGCACTCAAGACTCTTATGCACGCGCTGCATGCATGGACTAGTGCTTTCTGCGTCACTCATTTTATTTGCGGGGTCTGTGCATGCAGCATGTGCGTAACGGTCCTCAGAGCAGGCTGTATGAGGATGGCAGAGCAAAGTGTGGATGTGCTGTCCTCGAAGGACATTCAACTCGGTTTTGTTCATATTTTGCTTAGCCTATAATTTTAAATGACAAATGTTGTATTTATTTATGAAAAATTTTCTGTGACACTTTTCCTACTGTTAACAGCAAAATGTTAATGGAATTTTGTATTTTGGCAAGATGAATAAAAATAACAAATAGGCAAAAAATTTTGTACAACCTACATTTTTATTTTCTCTGCGACACTTTTTTCCTACTGTGTTGAGAGCAAAATATTAAACGACTTTTGTATCTTGACAAGACGAATAAAACAACAAATACAATTTTTGTGCAGACTACACTTTTATTTGTTATCTTTCTTTTCAGTAGCGGAAATTTAAATGTGAGATTCTGAAAACGAGATCTAAGTTTAGCAGGAACGGTCAGGAAGAAAATTATTCTAAGCAGACAGCGGGTGAACAAAGAGTGAATATATTGCGGGAGCGGGTGGGTGCGGAATATAACCTAGCGGGAGCGGGACTAAAAAAACAGTCCCAGGGAGTCAGACTTGCAACCCAAAGACCAGAACTCTCTTTCACGATCAATACCATGACTGAGGTGAGACCCTTGAACAAGGCACCGATCCACCAACAGCTCCCCGAGCGCCGCAGCAAAAATGGCTGCCCACTGCTCCAGGTGTGTGTTCACGGTGTGTGTGTGTGTGTGTGTGTGTGTGTTCACTACTCACAGCTGTGTGTGTGTGCACTTGGATGGGTTAAATGCATAGAACAAATTCCGAGTATGGGACACCACACCATACTTGGCTAAACATCACGTCACTCACTATTTAATTTTTTTTCTTTCTTTTTTTTATGTTTTGGAATCATGCAATTTGTGTATTTGTCATGAAATTTGCATACTTGTATACATATTATTATTTTTATTTCAGTGCCAAAAATGTTTTTTTTTTTAAACATATACATTTTTACACTTTAAAATTATTATATATTTTTTATTTTAAAAATAATAATAAAAAAAAACTATTCAATTTAATTATATGACACATTGCACTCCTTCTGTGTTCTATTTTTAAGGAGCAGGAGAATGGGTTTTATGGTGTCCTTATTACACGTTACATGTACTTACTATTATAATAAAAATAAATTATGCACAATTACATGCAAGTAACCCTAAACCAAACCCTAATCATATAGTAAGTACATATTACTCAGTACTTAAATGTATAATTACACTGTAACAAGGACACCTTCAAATAAAGTGTAACCAGATAATGTGGCCAAAAAATTCAAATAAGGATATAAATCTCCTAAGAGGTCTCCAATGAGAAGATAATAGATCCACAGTGACAGAATAAAGCAAGTATTTAAATGTTCACCTTAAGCGCAAGTAATTCCTGCAGCCACTGAATCCTTTGCTCCTGACCACCTGCTCCATCACTGCTGCCGCCACCTGGAGACAGAGACTCGGCACCCTAACAAAGACAAAAAGAAATCGATAAAACAATAGAAAACCCCTTTTCATCAACTCAATAGGCAAGTTGTTAATTATCAAAAGCAAAAGATAAGCAATAGCCCTTCACGTTCGAAAACACAAACATCAGCCTGCACACTCTCCGAAACCTAACAGGGGACACGGGCTGAATCGTGAGGAGGAGCGCACACGGCATGCTGCTGAAGGGTTCTCTGTGCAGGGACCTAATGAGCATGTTCATTTCCATTTACATTGTTTCTTTGACAATAATGATGTCCCATTAGGGGAGACTAAAGGGTTATAGAGTGAGAAACGCGCCAGGCCTCATTACCAAAGGTGGGGAGGGAGGCGCCTTTAATTGCTCTATCAGGGCCCAGAGTTACACTTGATAGGACAACAGAAGCAGACTTTTGGGAGAAAGAAAAAAGAGGGAAGGAATGAAAGAGAGAGAGAGAGAGAGAGAGTAAAGAGTGGGCTCTCTCTAAAGTACCTAAAACCAGTGGAGAGTTGAGTGCGAAATCTGGTCAGGGCAGTGAAGGAAGGCCAGATGGCGGATCAACTGTGAAAGAGTGAAACTACAAAATGGCAGACGCACCACTACAGTTTGAGAGAAGGAGATCTTCAGGGACCAGATCAAAAACCCTTAATCTAGGAAAAAAAACACTAATACTTCAGAGAACTGAAAAGATCCTTTAAAAGCTGATTAGCTCTTGACTAGGCTGCCGTTGAGTACAACTAACTAAAGTCACTTGCTTGGAGCTCTTAGTCCAAAAGGATCTACCTATTGATGTCTTGAAGTCAACTCATTAACAGCATAGCTGAACTTTCCTCTGACACATGTCCCAAAACCAGACTTAACATTCTCAGCATACACAGGAACAGTGGTGTCCTCATCATCAAAGACCTCAACTCTGCAAGGATTAGCAAAAGAGTGAAATTAAAGCTTACAAAGGAGAAGCAATCAATACCTGAATACAGAGAACAAAGAAACGGTTCCAGCAGTCGTGAAACTAGTGGCAAAGAAAGCCTTACTCTTCCTGGACTGCACAGACTCATGCTCATATGCACGGATGCAAACTCATCAGAGATGAAAAAGCTGACAAAGATGTGGCCTCGGAAGAATATTTTTAAAATTAAAGCTTTAAAATGTGGATTTAAGTTGACTTTCTCATAAGGATATAGGTGAAAATAATCACCCTTGAATCTATACAGGGTTGTTTTTTTTTTTTTTCACTCTCCACTTCCTCAGACCACATTCACATAGTTGTTTTTATGCTAAATTATGATTGATGCTGTTGTTATGCTTCATATAAAAAATTACAATACTATAGTATAAATGCTGTTGTACTGTAAAAAAAAAGAAAAAGATATAACTAATATATATACCAGGTATTGATTACTCTAAAGATTATCACAAGTAATCATTTTATTTTATAGAACATCAGTAAAACATCTGAACTCCTCTTTCGTTGACAGCAGGTTTATAAATGATTCCATTACTAAATAAGGCACGTCATGTTGGGTTTTCAAATCCTGTGTTATAAGCAACATTTAATTACAACAGAGCTGCTTTGAGACATTGAAAACCCCTCTCCCAAATTAAAAAAAAAACCCATCGGGTCTGCATGAATCACACAAATGACCTATTCTGGATTCACAACAAAGATTTTCGCCAAAAGATAACAGGTTTGCATTACTGCATATATGGACGATATAGTTAAACACGCAGAAAATTCTGTTATCATTTACTTGACCTGATGTCATTCCAAAGAGTGCTACTTTGCCCTTCTGTAAAACAATAACAGACATTTTTGAAGGATATATTGATTGATCTTTCCACTGCATTACAATGAATAAAGACTGGAGCTTTCCTGCTTCATAGAATTTACTTTCATGATTCATAGGTTCGCTCATTTTTGAGTAAAGTATTTTATTAAGCACTTTCCAGGGAACATGCCCTTACATAACCATGTCAAACGAAGAATAAAAACTCTTTCAGCATTAATATGATGATAAGTATGAAGATAGGATAAGTATGAGGATAAGTATTTCAGTGTTAACTGTACAAAGAGAAAGATTTTCTGTTGTTAGTGTCAGCTACACAACCAAACTCATATCATAAATATATCTGGCCCCAGCTATGCAATGCATGGCGTTACTTTATCTTCCAAAAAATAATGATCTATCTTATTATGCTCACATTGATAAGAAGGTCTGTGTGTCTACAGTAGGTTTCTGTCATGCATGAATCCTCGGGATGGAGACACACACTATCACATGATACTTAAAAAAAAAAAGAGCTGTCTGGAAGGCCGTGTTCAGCACACTTACATTTCATTAAGATGGCAAGAAGCCTGGAAAATACTGTTAAGGGGTGGAAGATGATGTTTTACAGGGTCAGCTTTTTAATATAAAACTATATCACTCGCACATTGTAAAACACTTTTTAGCATGAACTGTCTACCTAGGCAACAATTTTAGGCGTTACAGTGGCACCCAACACACAAATACTACTTTAAACAGCTTTTTTTTTTAATTGAAAAAAAAGGGCAAAAGTTGCAATTTAAATTAATAATATATGTAATGTGTGTTTCAGAGTTAAGCACAGCACTGTGTTATTTTAACAGATGAACAGCTCATGATCCATGTTTTCAGTGTCTCAGAGCCATAAATTCTGCTCCACACAAATTTATGTCTGCATCTGCTCTGAGTTTGGGTCACTTATGATGTTCATTTAGCAACGCAACATACGCCAACTATCTTCCCAAACTTGTAATGAGAAGCACTTAGAAAATGCCTGTTGTCAACAAAAGAGAAGCTTTGTCCACCAAAATAAAAGCTTGATTTGAAAATTAACTTTTATTTTGTACAGTAGTAATTTACAATAGTATTTCTTATTTTGTGTGTTATTTTTTGCGTGTGTCTTCCTTGGCTATTATTATCATTATTATTATTTTTATGAATACAAATATTATTCGTAATACTTCTTATTCTTATGTAAATCACAACATTTATGGCCAAATTGTGCAGTTGTTCTTTGACTGCCTATGTCTAACCAAGAAGAGCAGGAATTGGGCTCATAAGGTTACAGTACTGAACAATATGTTCCCCACAACACAGGGAATCAGGGTGATGGCAGCATTATGCTTTGGGGATATTTCACTGTGGCAGTGAGCATAAAAATAAATAAATAAATAAAATAAAAAACAGACAGCACTAACTACAGAAAAACTCAGGCGTTAATTAAGCTGCAATCAGCAGGTGCACTGGGACAATTAATCTTCCATCAAGGCAAAGACCCAAAACACACTGCAAAGGCAACACTAGAGTAGCATATACCAAAAGGTAAATGTCCTAGAGCGCCATGTGGAGTACAAACCAATATATACAAACAGACTCTACATAGTCTTTTTGCCAAGAGATTGAGTAAAACTCTCCAAAGAGCTGATAAACTCACCCAAACTGCTGCCTAAATGGTCTTAAGTATTCAGTTGCAGGTGAATACTTATGCATTGCATACACACACACACACACACACACACACACACACACACACACACACACACACACACAATCTAAAGATTTTTAAAAAGAAATTATTGCTTTTATTAAGCAAGGATGCATTAAATTGATCAAAAATGACAAAAGGTTTTTAGATCAGCAAATAAGCATATTGGAATAATTTCTGAATGATCACGAGAACAAAACAAAAAACAAAAAACTTCACAATAATATTACTGTTTTTTTTTTTTTTTTACTAGATTTTTAAACAAATAAATGCAGCCTTTGTGAGTAGTTTTTTTTTTTTTTTCTTCATTCCAATTCCAAACGTTTGATTGGTGGTGTATCTGTCAAAACACCTGACAGGGCAAGCTGAATTAAACATTATGCCAACTCATTGTTGTAATGTGCATGATATAAAGCATTTTAATGTACTGGGCAGCTTGGATCATGCACCTTTCCAACAGCAGCTCACTCAATCAGTCTCCCTTCACAAAATGACATGTCATATTTTGATATTTTACATCAAGGCGAAAGGTGCACACTAGCAAATGGGACTGGTGTTTGTGCATTACTGCTTAGTCTAAAAGGCTCTGTTTTATGTAAAAGGATAAAATAAAGAATAATTCCAAATGAATTCCGTCAATTGGACAGGAAAAACAAGAACGTAAGACTCATTTTCACTCTCATCACAAAGCGACATGACGTGTGGCCAAGTATGATGTCCCATACTCCAAATTTGTGCTCTGCATTTCACCCATCCAAGTGCGCACACACAGCAGGGAGTAGTGTATACACACACACACACACACACACGGAGCAGTGGACAGCCTTTTTTGCTGCGGTGCCTTGCTCACCTACAATCCCTGCTGGTACCGAGACTCGAACTTGCGACCTTTGGGTTACAAGTCTGACTTGTACAGTGCAGAGGTGAATCCATTGATATCATTGGCAATATTGTGCTGTAAATGGAGATGCTCTTGAAAAGTAGTCTAACTCAAACTTTCAACTAAATTTTTTTTTTCTTTAATAAAGACTGAAAGTGTTGTTGGAGCTTGGTGGTGGTGAAGCTGAAGTTACGCGGCTGTGGTGTAGTTTGCTTATAATCCACATTTCGCTTTTCACTTCTGGTGATTGTATTTAGAATAATTCATTAAATTCTTAAAACTTGTGCTCTTTTGTGAAGATTGTGCGAGTGATTGGCTCGCAATATAGAAGGTTGTTACTCGACTGATGGCCGCAGTTCACGTGCTGCACTGCATGTACACTGGTGGATTTGTTTCACAGTCGTGAAAGAGACATTACAACATTACCAATTCAACTCCTAGCAAAATAATATGACAAGTGCAAGTGAATCTATTGCAAGCCGGTATCCAGCAAATACAAGACCCAATGCTTTCTTCTTAGACTGGATGAAAACAGATGTTACATAATCTTTCCCTTTCTTCGCAGAGAGACAACTCTAAGAAAGTGTGTAAAGTTCAGCCGTGTTTCTGACATGTTTGCAGCACCAAGTTTGAAGGCTGTGATGACTGGTAATTACCGCCAGCAGACAAGTAGGCCTTGGCACCTGTGTTTTCTCTGAGAGCAAGATAATGAAAGAACAACAGCGCTGTCATCACCTTCGGGTTCCTGATTGCATTATCAAAACTACAGCCGGGCTTGGCATCTGGGCGTGACCTTGTTAACTGCCAGGGTAATTAAGTTTAACCAATTGGGAGAGGGGATGATAAATTATTAGCAGGTAGATTTTGTTCACATTTTATTAAATTGGCCTGCCAAAAGGGTCGGCCAAATTATCTGGGGCCTCATTTGTTGGAGGCCGGCCACATTGGCGCATCTGTTACAATTATTTATAATTTCAAGCAGTCGAAAACCAACAGAGTTCGGCATCAGCCACGTAAAGCAATTTACAAATGATCTGATGAGGGAGCGTTTGAGTCTTTTCCCCTCATTTCTAGCCAGCAGGGAAGATGAGGGGTGAAGAAGGAGAATAAAAGGGTGAGAAAAAGGAAGAGTGTGAAAGAGCGTGAGTGTGTGTGTGTGCGAGAGAAAGAGAGAGAGGGAAAAAAACAGCGTGCTGTAATTACAGAACACGATTAGGTTGTTCTGGGAGTTTTGCTGGCACTGGTGGTCTCAGTGTAGAAGCAGAGGGAACATATGGAGGGGCTCGTGATTGCTCTCCCCAAGGCCCGTGACCCGTCTGCTGGCAAAGCTGCAAGCTGCATCTGAATTAGACTGTTCTACACATGTACCATTTCTGCCACAAAACAAATCTGATCACTGTTAATTACAAAACAGCTATAATCAGGCCCCTGACTGTATGAAGCCAGTAGACGAGGGCTTCACTCTGGGCCAGAGCTGCTGTAATGTGTGTGTGAAGCAAAGTGTTCCCTGCACTAGCATGAGCGTGATGGAGGTGTAAACACAGAGGCGTCTCTGCATGGCTGCGTGTTTGTCTGAACACAGACGTGAGTGGCTCTCGGGTCAGGGTCGCGTGCGAGCAGGCCTGTGTTTTTAACTGGTGATCAGAGCCCCTGCAGATGGACGGGGACTGTATGTGAGTGAATAAGTGACCGGTTGGGCCTTTAACACATGGCTGGGGTTTATTAATGAGTCTCAGTACACACGCTGCTCATCTGATGAAAGCACTTGAGCACAAGAGGTCATATCATTATAGTAGAAAACATGCAAAACAAACTCACCAGCATCCAACAAAATGTTTTAGGACAGCCAGTGGCTGGATTAATTTGACGGCGTTCTTGCTAATACAGCTGTTTTCATATTTCATAATGCTTTGAAGAAATATCAATATACAAGCCATGATTCAATTCTGTATGTTAATCAACTGAAAGGTCATAGTATTTTTCTTATAATATACAACTCAAACATCTAAGACTGCCTTAGAGTTTCACTCAACTGACCGCTGCCAAAAGAACAAGATGGATAATGATATATGAAATTATGAAAGGACTTCATACAGCTGTATTCCCTAGCAGTGCATTTTTTTTTTTTTTTGTGCAAGAAAATGTCTTTTTTTTTCTCATGCATGATACCGGAGTTTCACTGGCAAATACATTTTTTCTACAATTTTGTTACTTGTAGACAGCAGCTTTTCCAGAAATTATGCTCATTTCGCTTTTGACATAAATATTATTATCATTTATTATTATTACATTAGATGGTAATATATTTGAAATTAAAATGTATTATTATTATTGCATGAGTCATATGACTATGACAACCTTAATGCAAGATCATTGAGCAATAGGCATTTTTCTGGATATTCTAGATTTAGTAATGTATTTGCAGCACTGTTTTGTCACAAATAATAATTAATAAGGTTTTTCACCAGTAATAATTATCCTGCAGGTACAGAAGCCACTTTCAGTAAAAATAAATAAACAAACAAATCAAAAAGTAATTTCTCATCATTGTGACTTTGTATCTTGCAATTGCAACTGTCACATGTCGCTTTATATTTCATAATGTAACAATGTTAACCTGAAATTCTTAACCTGAACTTTCATTTTCCTTTTATTTTTTAAGCATAACAACATATCCCAACCACTGTGATAAGATAATCAACAACTTATACAATCTTTGTCATGGAGTACACGTTTATATAGAGTTCAGAGTTATTTTCAAGATCTGACGTAAATGTCTCTCATAGGCTGTCAAAAAGTCAAAACTAGCTTTGTATTGTTTCAATGTTAGTAGAAGGCCTGTACGTAAATGAGCAATGTGTTCTCTTTCTCAAATGTTTCCTGCACCCAGATCTTCCCGTCTATTTGACAGCAAAAATCACATCATCTGGCTGACTTTTGACATCTCTAGGCTTATATTAAAACTGCAGATCATCTGTTTTTGTATCCCCACATACATTTGGAAACAGGCCCACACTGCAAAAAATGCTTTTCTTACTTAGATTTTTAGTCTTGTTTCCAGCCAAAATATCTAAAAATTCTTAAATCAAGAAGGATTTTTTAGACAAGTAAAAATTATTGTCTTGTTTTCAGAAAAAGCGAGTCAAAATTAAGTGAGTTTTTGCTTGAAACAAGCAAAATAATCTGCCAGTGGGGTAAGAAAAATAATCTTATGTCAAACAGAAAACAAGATTATTTTTCTTACCCCACTGGGAGATTATTTTGCTTGTTTCAAGCAAAAACTCACTTAATTTTGACATGTTTTTTTCTGAAAACAAGACAATCATTTTTACTGGTCTAAAAAATCCTTCTTGATTTAAGAATCTTTAGATATTTTGGCTGGAAACAAGACTAAAAATCTAAGTAAGAAAAGCATTTTTTGCAGTGCAGTGCATTATGGATGTTGAAGTTTTCCTACCCTTTTAGATAAAGGTAACGCCACAGCCCTTTTACTCTGTTTTCTCTAGTTAAGCTACTTCAGTTAAATCCTGCCTTTTTACTGCATAGACAGTCAAGTTTTAATAAAAGGACAACTCGCCAAATCAAATTAAACCATTTTAACATCATACAAAACATGTTCAGTACCTGAGCTGTCAGCTGGTCACGACACAGTCTGATTAATGTGGAAAAAATACCATTTATCGCATCGAGGAGTCACGTCATGGCTGGTTAGGACACGGGTAAAAGATAGAAAGGGGCTCCCACATACAATAGCCTACCTTACTAACAAAAACAGATAATTGTTCAGATGATTTCAGAGTAATATTGTTGCATCATATGCACACACACTATATATATATATATATATATATATGTGTGTGTGTGTGTGTGTACTCTTTGTTCAAACATATGGGCTCAATGATCAAAATAAGCACCACTAATAACTGTTTATTATGCAAATCAAATCTAAATATTTTCTGACATTCAAAGTGAAAGTGCTCATTTGCATTTGGTTATTACATGCTAACAGCCAGCAGCAGGTGGAGGTGCTGAACAACTGTTAAAGACACAAAGAGTGGCCTCTGAAAAGTTTAGGAAGCGCTTGCTGTGGAAGTACAATAGGCTAATGTTATCTAAACAAGTTGAGTGAAACAAACTGGTGAGGCAGCCCACAGTGATGGAGGCACTGCCTCCTAAAGATTTAAAGCCAAACACATCGGCAGCCTCTCAGTATGCTGGAAGCTCAGGGTTTGAGCGTCAGATAGTGATCAAAAGAAACACATCTACTCATCTAAACATGACCCCACATAACAAGCCGTGTGTGCAGGGAGCGGACACTTCAATTATACATCTGACAGCTCGGCTTTCACTAACACTAATAACACGCAGAGGCAGATGTTGAGAGGAGCGTCTGGGCTCTGGAATAGGGAGAAATGGGGAGAGAGACATTGAAATTTCATCACTTGGGAGGTTTCTCGCAATTTCAAAGTTTAATTAAATTCATAACATTCCACCTATTAAATAAATACTTCTATAGGTGATAAAGCTGATTAAGTGGCCCCTAAATGTCTTTGGCTGTCTATAAAAATCTGGCTAAACAGAGAAAGAAAGAAAAAATAGCAGCATTAATTAATTCTGGGATTAATCAATAAATTCACTTGAAACAGGTTAATAAAAATCTGCATGTCCAATCAATCCACACCACAAAATCAATTTGCCAGATGTAGATCCTAGAGGAGCAACAAACAATCACTCTGAGAAGTGAGCAGCAATGCGGTTCTAACAGTTCTTTGACAGTATTAATAATAAAACCTTGTCACTCTGTATAATAGCTCAAGTGCATAGACAATTGAACAAAATCTGCAATAAACCTTCTTGCCATCACCGATCTGCCACATAGAGTGTTAAATGCATTGCTAATAGACTGTAAGATGCAACACTTCCTGTGTAATCCTCGGGAGGCCAATTTTAGATTTGGTTTTCAATGGCTTTTGACGAGAAAAGAAGAACCTACAAGGCTTAAGGCTTGATTTAGATCAGAGAACGACACAGACAGCATAGTGACAACCTGGGTCACGTCACCGCAGAGACAGACTGCCGGAAGAAATGGAAAGATAAAAGGAAATATAGATGTAGCGTAGCAAAAAAAAAAAAAAAAAAAAAAAAAAAAAAATGGAGAAAACTGCAATTGGTAAGATCGCTGGGATTTATTTCCAAAGAACAATGACTTGAAATATAAAGAAAAGCCACAGTCAAAGCTCAGATCACAAACCAATAGATCATAAGCTAATAAGTAAATATGGCCCTTGTTCTACACTGTCAAAAATGAAAAAAAAAAAAAAAAAAAAATCTGGTAGCAACATTTTAGGTTATGCAAATTTTAAAAAATGTATTTGATTAACTGATATAATGCTAATATACCAACATATTGAAGTACCGAAATCTTTTTTGTACCTTTGAAATACACTGATAACCACCAAATGCAGGTGGTGATGAGAGTCACATGATGAACCAAAGCCCATCACAAGCAGATTTTAAATAATAACATATATAGAAGGTGCACAGTGTCATTCACACAAGCACTAAACACCATCATGGTGAGACTCATTAAACTGAAATATGCAATAAACATTAATTTAACAACATTAGATGTAACATACAACCCTAATAAACATAACTGATAAAAAAACTAAGAAGAAACCTAGTTATTTCAAAGAAAAAACATCAAATTCAAACAAAATTTGAAATGCAACGCAGGGAATTCTGGGAACATCAATTTACGTTTTTTAAACTGTATATTACCGTAAAATTACATTTAATGTCCAATACAGTTTTTCACCGTATATAATAAGGGAACTTACTGTTAACCAATTAACTGGGTTTTAGTCTAGCATTTTACAGTCTTTTACCATTAAAATCCCAGCCATTCTTTACAGTAGTTTTCAAAACAAATTTGCCAAGGAAAAAAGTGATGATTAAAGTCAAGAGTTATAATCAGCAATAAACAATGCACTGTTATTGCTTTTACATGAATTCTACAGAGGGTATTATCCAATGATACCTTCTATTACTCACCTTACTTACTGAAAACTTTATTCTGATTGGTCAGTTGCATCATTGTTGTCCCAGGCAAATTTCCTACATATGTGTGCTAGTTTCGTATCTCTTAAAAACTTTGTATAATGAGCACGTGTGTTAATTGCCTCTTTATGATAAATCGCTTGCTGTATTGAGTAAATCTGGATAAAAGTGTCTGCTAAATGAATAAAAGTAATGCAAATTAGGTAACATGCTGGCAAGGTTACTTGTAGAATGCCTGGACTGTCGAAATAAAGTGTAACTGAAATATTTCTTACTTAAAAATCAAGTACATTTATATTATATTATATTATAAAAATACATTTAGAAACAGAGCTGTGGACTATCTTTGAAATAAATGTAATAAAATGTACAAAAATGAATTTATTTTGCTTAATCCCTCTGAAGCAAAATTTGGATTATTTATATGGGACTGGCCACATCCATCTTTCTAACTACAGAAGAACATGATTCCGGCCTGCACTGGCCTTTGAGCTCTTCTTTAGTCCCAACTAGCCACACAATGGGCTTCTTTTTTGTTCCTCTTGGACTTTCCTTGCTCCATCACTCCTCCCTTATTCAAATGAGAGTCTGGTCTTGCTCAGCTCCCTCTGCTGATCAGCACTTTGATCATTCCTAACATTTAAAATTAAAATAAAGCTCTAACAACCAGTGCATTAGAATTTAACAGGTGTTCAGGAAGAAGCTGATACAGAATTTCAGATTACACTAGAATACACATCCCAGTCAGTGCAATTATAGCAGGGAAACGGAAAGCCCTCTTGACTGTGTTACACCTTGGGATAACTGATCAGATCACTTTGATGTCTGTAGGTAAAACTGTTAAGAAACAAAACAGCAAGGCAGCTGCTACATGTGTTCGGTAAACACAATTTCATATTCAAAGCAATGCATTGGAACTCTGCATAAAGCATGCATGGATTATTGTGCACACCCAAAACCATGTGATGTGCCGACTTACTGTGATGCACACGTGTACAAACACACAGAACACATATCTGGCTAAACCTACAACACCACAGATTTGAGACGGACCTACTGTGGAAACCTTGCAATGGTAGTACTTACTAACTATTTGCTATTCCTCAAGCTAAATTTTCAGCAACGATCTACATGACTGCAACAAAATGACATAATTTCCACATTAGGGCATTTTCTACAAAGAAGATTTGAATGGATACATTCAGCTTTAACAAACATATATGTTCATGAATCTCTAGAGTTGCTTTGTGGCAAAATAAAAATAAAAACCTGGAGCTGAGCAATGGAAACAATGAAATACTAAATCTTAAAATGAGCAAAAGGGACAGTAAAGTGATTTATAACGTTACAGGCTAAGAGACTTCTATTTCAAATAAACACTGTACTTCTGACCTTTATATTTATAAAAGAATCCTGAAAAAATTTTTGTTTCTTTACAAAAATACTAAGCGGAATGACTGTTTTGAAACTTGATAACAATAAGAAATGCTGCTTGATCACTAAATCAACATATTAGGGTTTCTGAAAGATCATGTGACACTGAAGACTGGAGTAATGAATGCGGAAAATGTAGCTTTGCCATCACAGGAATAAATTACTTTCAGAAAACCTTTCTTTTAAACTATATAAAATTTCTCAATATTACTATTTTTACTCTTACTATTTTTAGTGTTTTTTGGGGGGTAATATTAATGCATCCTTGGTGACATAAAAGACAAAAATCTTACCCACGCCATATATACATATGCAATAACTGATTACATCCCTATTAGATCTGCTGAGAGGACTTCTGGCAACGTCCGGGCAGGGTTAATGCCAAATGCTTTGGAGTTGTCAGACAGCATGAAGTCTTTCAAAAATGAACAAAAACTCCTGGTCATCTCTTCCCATTCATCTCTTACTGAAAGGCATTTCATTTATTATGGATGCGGTTATACTAAGAGGAGAAAAAGGAAATGAACGGTGTGTGGTTTTGCTGAAGTGCTCATTCAGCTTGCTTTGCATACAAAGGGCATTGAGCATGATGTAAATCTGTCATGGTGCTCCCCACACGGACTCACCTCACAGTGCCCCGCGGCGGCTGTGAAACTCTGCAGCTGTGCCTGGAGTTCTTGGATCTGCTGATCTCTCTGGCTGAGCTGCATGCTGAGGGCTGCTTCCCGCTGGCGGAGCTGTTCCTGGCTGTGCCAAAGGGCTTGGTATGACACGCTCAGCTCGCTGTGGAGCTGTCACAGCAGAAACAGACAGTGAAGGACAAGCTCGGTTAATGCAGTTAAGTCCTTGCTGGAACACAAGTTCACCCCCCCAGGGGCACGTGTTCACTCGTGAGGACAGGCGCTAAGATCACACAACAGATGCGCTCCTGTACCTTCTGGTAGGAGACGGTGTCTGCCGTGTGGGCCTCCTCTTGGCTGCGCAGGACTCTTTGCGTGTCCAGGTTAAGCCCCTCCAGCTGCTGAATGAGCTGGGCCTGTTCTCCTGCATGTTCCACACTCTGCCTGTACAGACTCTGCAGGTCCTGGAGCTCGCGTCTGGACACGAACATGCACACACATCACGGTCAACTCATATGCTCAGGGTTAATCAAAGCTCAGCCAGATCTGTGTAAGTGCTGTTTACTTGATTTGACAGAGCTGTTGTTCTTTGTCAGCTCCGTCCCGTTCTACAGTGGAAAGCTGAAGGGACAAAGCAGTTGAGCGACTCTGAGCCTCTAGCACTTCCTGTCTGCTTGAGAGTAGTTCCTCTTCCAAATTCTGCAAGAGAAATTGATTGTTAATTGACACCTGGTTCAATGGCATGAAATACTTTTTTTTTTTGGTCCAGATCTATTCATTTATTCAAAAATGCAATTCGTACATACTGTACTGTACAGGACGTTCCTGTATCGTTCTGTGTATCTATGTTTTTAACTTCTAAAATAAAATTCATTTTGAAGAACAAAGGGCATAATCTTTCATTACTGTATCTTACTGTATCTTAATAATGACAAAGCTCCTTCACTGCTTATTTAAAATGCACACTTTCTGCATGACGTAATTAGAATGCTCCCAAAATTCCATAAATTGGGACAAATAATGGCCTTGTATAAGTTTTTCTCTTATATTTCTATATGCTATGGGTAAGCATAGTTCTCAAATATCACCACAGTTGCAAATGTGAATTGAATTTATTCAACAGTTCAGTAAATATATGTGTAATATGGTAATGTGAGTTACACTTTAGACAGAGAATTGTCAATATTGTCAGTTTTTACTTATTTCGGCAAAGAAAATAGTTCCATTGTGGCTTTGTTTGGAACTATCTCTGACTAACCCACAATGGTGTTTCATTTCTGAATGAACAAGCATTTTCAAACCAATTAATGATTCCACGATCCATTCATGAATACAGTCATCTGCTTTGTTTCTTGAATAAATAAGCCATTCAACCAAATCTGTTGAATAAATGACTCAATCATTAAGACTCATTTGTAAAATAGTTTCATATTTCAATATTCAAAATATTATTTCTAAAACATTAATCCCATAATGTTATTTATGCAGTTGTACAGTAATTGCAGTGTTAACACATTGAAATGCTGCTTTAGATGCTGCATCTGTGCCACTTCTACAGTGCAAAAATTGATTTTGTTGATACTTATTTAATTTGATTGGTAAGACCCCACAGTGTCTTATTAGTCTAATTGCATTTATTGATTAAATGTAAGAATTCGACAATGATGAAGCATACACCTAATAAGGTTTGAAATTGCTCTTATATAAGTAAAATGCCCATGGAAATCAATTTAAGGAGGTAAATACTGCCTCATAATAAAGAGTTTATTTCTGTCACTGCTGTGAGCTAACCAGCGCACCGCATAATTATGACAATTATGAACAGCTTTGGGAGTCAGCTGTCCATGACAGGCCTAAATCAGCCAAGGTACCAGCACAAAAACACAGTCACCAAAATATGATCTAATTATCATTATCAACAATCTATTTTATCAATATCACACCCCCTAGCAGGAATGGGGGGAAATGATAACAGAGCAACATTTCATTTTCATAAATAAATAATTCAAGATATATATATTTTTAAATGAATAAACAAATAAAAAGAAAGGTGCAAGGAGAAAATGTGATCCTTTTACTTGATTGTCACTTTTAAATTATAAAAATAATTTTTTTTATTTATTAAAAATGCTATAAAATATCCAACATGTATACAAAGAGTACATTAAAAAAAAAGTGTTTTAAACAAGATTTTTATTATGGACACTCTCGTTTGACAACAAACCACCTCACAGAGGACTTGACCACAGTAAAAAGGAACAAAGAAAGACAACGGAAGGAAAGTAAAAGATGAGCAACTAAAGCGGGAAGCCTATCAGCAGCATATCACAGGAGCTGATGGAGATAATGAGAAGCAAACAGATGCCGAGCATCAAACGCTCAGGCCAGGGAGAGCACGGGCCAGCCCTCATTAAAAACTAGCCAGTGCTGACAGGGGCACTGAGAGAGACAGAGAGCGCAGGAGGAAAGGGGACACAGTCCGAGCACCACTACAGTCTAATTTAATTGGACTAGTTAGAGTTTAAGGTCCACACAGACCTGCCTCTGCCCTTCCCCATGGAGAGTAATGAACACAAATCTGTATGTAAAGCAGGTAATCACACAGGTGCTTGAGTGACACTCAACCCAAGAGGACACAAGCCCTATTAAACATACACAAATGCTGAACAAGGCTCTATGGAACATGCTAACAACAGCTCCTGCTCCGTCTGTAGTAGGTCATTATAGCCCAAGTCGCTAAGCACCGCGACAGCAGGCAGGACTGATTCGGGGCCACATGTAAAACAGCTCTGGTCACGTTGCACAGGGTACACTCCCGCTGTTGAGTGGGGAAAAGAAAAATTGGGCCCACCATGTTAACCCACCAAGTCATTATTTCGCCCCCCCCTGAACATATCTATCAATATTTAACATTTGCGCATTGTGAGACAAGTTCATTTACATGAACCCGCTTAGAAAGCGGCAGAAAAGAAGAAAAAAAGAGAACAGGGTGCGAAGCGGGGAACCTTACCTTGACTCTGGAACTGCTGACGGCCTCTTGGTCCCGCAATCTCTCCAGCTCTGCCTGAGAGGCTGAGTGCTGAGCATCTAATTGTTGCCTGGCTTCCTGTAGGGCACGCCTGCCCTCCTCCTCACACTCCTGCGCCTGCCTCCTCGCTTCCTGCCGGGGAAAAGAGAGCAAGAGACGGTCGCAGCATTGGGATGAAAGGGCGGCAGAGCGGGCAGGGCCGGAGAGGGAAGTTCGGAAGCTTACCTGCGTTGGCAGGGCAAGCCGAAGCCCACGCAGGTAGCCTGGCGCAGGGGCCATCTCTAGCTCTAATGACAGCTCTAATGAGAATAGCTCCACTACAGGCCCATTAGTCCTGCCAGCCTGCCTTTGATGCTGATCTCTCGCTCCTTTCTTTTTTGCCCGCACTATCCTTCCCTCCCTTTGCTAAGAGAGCCCCTGAAAAGACACATCCTCCCCAGATCTTCACTTTATCAATTAATCATGCCAGTCCCATCAGAAGGTAATTAAGGAGAAGCCACATCACATACACACTCTTTCCTCTGCTCGGCCATCATTAAGTATTTATTGAGAAAGTTAGCTGCTTTTCCGAGCTACGCTGTCGCTACCCCCGCCGCCCCTGCCCCCCCTGCCCCCGACCCGGGATTTTGAGGCCTTAGGCAATTGCCTCCAGGGGCTTGTCAGTTTTTTTCCCCTCCCTCTCTTCCTGGTGTCACAGGCACAGAGGCAGAGCTTTAAAAATGGTGCCAGTGGAAATTTGTCCAAACCTTAAGTTGTCGACTCTTATTCCCCAGTCTGTGCTGCAGAGCTGCCAGTTCTTTCTTCATTAGACCGCACTCCTCACTGCCACGCAACTGCTGGACTCGGTTGTTTATCTCCTGCTCTTGTGCCGTCACTTTCTGTTTAAAGAGCCACACGAGTGATCGTGAGAGACAGCCGTTAGTCACAAGCAATCTGGGTATGAGTGTTTACAGGACTGAGAGTTAGGTTTCATTAATAGTTTCTGTAATGGGGTCAGCTGTTGCGTGATACGGAGATGGGAAAGCATGTCACAGGCGTTTCGTCCTGTATTGCTAAATGTGGGACACGGGAATTACAGGACATGATAAAGCTAAAAGAATGATTCAGTTGTTACATGCTACATTGTAAACAGTTTCTGAAGAAATAATATTGAAAGGCCAAAATCATTGCTGTTTAATTAGCGCTTCTCCAATGAGAAGTGTCTCTATCAATTCCGTATGAGCGGATTGTGTGATAGCGTGTAACAGTGTGGATAAGCTACTATAGGTAAACACGTCAGAAGTGTGGATGCACTTCACTATGTCAAAAAATAATGATAGAGCAGAAATATGAAAAATTTGTTTGGCTGAAACATTGAAAGATGGCTTGTTGCCAAAAACGTTTACTTTCGGAGAACACAATGCCCTATTTAATTACCCAAATTTAATTACAAAACTTTATTTTCACTTACAATATTTTTAGGTAAATGAAAACTTGGTACAAAATTCACATCAGGAGATGAATTAGTATCACAAAACAGTCGTAGTGCCCATGTGTTGAGTGTCCACACAAGTTCACTGACAACACTTAGAACTAGAACTAGAACACTCAACCATGCATGAAATGCAAAAGCAGACTGAAAAATGAAGAGTATCCCAGATTTAAAGTTCACACAAAACAAAAGTTCAGTCATTCCAAACCCATAAGACCTTCATTTATCTTTCAAACACAAAGAAAGACATTTTGAGAGATTTTTGATTGAAATTGCATTGCACCAAAATTCTCAAAAAGTTTGTAAATTGCATGTCAAGTAAGCATGGTTGAGCTTCTCTTTACCATATTTGATGAGCTCTACGTATGCACATTAACCAATGTTTACGTCTAAATAAAGGCCTAAATGAAATCTGTTTATCATATAAAGTGAATGTGTCTCTTCAGAAGACTTGGATTAAACGGCTTGATTCATATGGAGTACTTTTACAATGTCTTTACAATGAACTTATCAAAACATCAAGGTTCCTATTGCTAACACACACTTCGACCGGGTTGTGTCGACTCGACGCTGATATCTCAAAAAATAACCCTGAGCTGTGGGAGGCAATTAATTGCCATGTTTGGGGAAATCACTTGAATCTTTCTAGATAGAGAACTTATGTTCAGTCTGTGCACCATGCAAATGCAGGTTTTAATAGAGATTTATAGCACAAGTGAAGCTCAATTCAAAATGTTGATAATGAGGTAGGCAAGCACTGTTTTAACCCTAGTACTTCTCAATTGGTAGGAAAAGAGGTTTAAAGAAGTTAAGAGGTCTAGGACAGAGAGATTAGCATTAGAAATCCCCAGTGCAGTTCAAAAATGAAAGCTAATTATGTTACAAAAATGGAAGAAGAGGGGTAATGGAAGGGGGTGGGGTGAGAGGAAAGCTGGTCAAAGTTAGTGTGGAAATGCAGAGATGAGATGAGGATTCAGCAGACCATCACACGGCCAAGGAAGGAAAAAGCAATTAATCACATTTGGGTTCGTTTGGCACAAAATTTGGATGAGATGAATGCCAGTGGTTTTGAGTGGTACCCAGAATTCTGATTATTAATGAGTTTCTCAAACAGGGCACAATGGCCATATTCCACTAACAGGCCAGTGCAACTTAAACCTGACAGAAGAATAGACTCGTTCAAAACTGAAACTTATTTTTTTATCTATTAAAAATATTTCATGCTAAAACTTTACAATTGGCTCTGACTCTGAAGCAAAGGCCATTTGTGTGTAAAAATACACTATACTGAGGAATTGCTGACCAGACATATCAATACACAGGATCAGTATTCGGTTGCTCTGGATATGTCAAACATGTCTGCCATCTTGGAACAATCATTTCATACAAACATTTCATATTTATGACTTATATAATGCTAATATACTGCAGGTCATTTAACCTAGTGTATATACAATCCAAAGTCTATCATAAATAGTTCATAATATTTTTATACACTTATAAATACTATCAGATTAACAAATTTATGTGTGTGATACTGATGCATCAATAAGTATGTGCCCGACCAAGAACGCTATGGTCCTTTTTCACAGCCATAACATGATTGAATGTGATTAACAGTTCTAGGTCTGTAATTTGATTGGTGGTGTGCCATATTTCTAGTGTTTTAGTGCATATTTGGAGTACAATAGCACTGGAATGATTCAATGTTTGCATCACTCTGCTTCTATTTTTTGTGGCATTCCCGACTTGAGTATGTAAGCAGCGTAAGTAGGGTTATTTTTAACTCTGTATTAACTTTAGCTCACAAGTTTTTTTTTCAGACTTGTGTGAAGTCACAGTGTTTTCTATTGCTTCAGGATAATCCAGATAGGGGTTTCTCTCCCAAGTGAGTGGGGAGCGGGAATTTTCTTTGTTACTCAGGTCCACTCACATGCTCTGTTCTAGTCTGTTTGTTGCTTGGCAACATTTAAAGATTGATGCTATTGCAGAAACATAAGACAGTATTAATATCTTGCTTACAGAATTGTTGTATAAAAGCAATATCACACTTGCAGTTTAGCTGTTGTAACTAAACCATTCAACACTCAATTTCTCATAATAGCGTTAAAGGTTGTGTTTTGTGCCATTTATTATTATTATTATTATATTTAAATGCTTTGGTTTATCCCTAGACCCTAGGGGGTCTAAGGTCCACCCACCACAGTCTCACAAAATACTGTGGGAAATTATGATACTGTTTTTATGCAAATTTACTATAACCGAAATAATATGTTTGATTGTTTTTCAATTGTTAGGTTCATTTATGGTTTACAACCTTATTTCATTAAAAGGTTCAAGCAATCAGACTGTTGTTCCAGATCATTGACGAAGAGCACTTTACCAATACTCTTTCCTTCTGAATCTAACATTGTCAACAATATGCAGAACCATCTGACATTTATGACAAACCAAATCCTGTGAAAATCGGTAAGAAGGGACTGTTACAGCCTGTTGCAAAGCACACCTGTCATCTGTCTGACATTCACTTCCTTGCAATTACAAGCAGATCTTGACCTTTCCAATATGGCAGACATGCAGACGTATCACTGTAATTAGAAATAGTTGCTAATGTGCCATCTAGGTGTTTATATCTACAGTGCTGACACTAAACATAATTTCTGCTATGAAAATAAACACACTGGCCCTCCATTAGTAATGCTGTCATGATGTCAAAGCCGTGGCGTGGTGTTTAGTAAGTTCCAGTTTGGTCTGCTATGGCAGAGGTCCCCAACCCCTGGGTTGCGGCCCAGTATTGAGCCGTGAAAGAGTTGCTACCGGGCCGCAAGAACGCAAGATGACTCTAGGCTATATGCAATCCCACTCTATTATTTATTGTGCGTTTCCCCTTTAAGAGCCAATATCCAAATTTATATGTGACCCTGGACCACAAAACCAGTCTTAAGTGTCAATTTTTCGAAACTGAGATTTATACATCATCTGAAAGCTGAATAAATGGTTTGTTAGGATTGGACAATATTTGGCTGAGATACAACTATTTGAAAATAGTTTAAAAAAATCGAAATATTGAGAAAATCGCCTTTAAAGTTGTCCAAATGAAGTTCTTAGCAATGCATATTACTAATCAAAAATTAAGTTTTTATACATTTACGGTAAGAAATTTACAAAATATCTTCATGGAACATGATCTTTACTTAATATCCTAATGATTTTTGGCATAAAAGAAAAAATTATCATTTTGACCCATACAATGTATTTTTGGCTATTGCTACAAATATATACCCCAGCGACTTAAGACTGGTTTTGTGGTCCAGGGTCACATATAGGGCACGATTTCAGAAAAAACGTTGGTTTCACACTTTAAGGTTCAGCTAATATTAACATACGTGGGAAACAAACATCTCTCGAAAGTTTCTTTAGTGAAGGAGGTAAGAAAAGTACAAATGATAACGTCAACGAAGAAACAGCTGCTGGCAAGAAAAAAAGAGAAAAATAAAGCCGCCTTTAACCAAAAATGTGATTATTCGTCTCTAAAATACGGTTTCGTCTTTTCTGGCAATTCACATGCTCCAAATCCCATGTGTATAATTTGTGGAGAAAAATTAGCTAATGAGTCAATGATGCTCTCAAAACTGCTACGGCATCTTGAAACTAAACACCCAGCATTGAGATACAAACCGTTGGATTATTTTGAACAGCAAAAAAATGTTAACAAATGGAGTAACAGCATCTGTTAAAAGCAACCACATCTATAAGTGTAGCTGAACTGAGAGCATCATACTTGGTGGATGACCGTATAGCTAAAGCTAAGAAGCCCTTCACCATCTGGAAAGAACTGTTTTTGCCAGCTGCCAAAGACATTTGCCATGAAATGTTTGGTGAAGCTGCAGCTAACAAGGTAGGCCAGATTCCGCTTTCAGCTAACAAACTGCTGATATCGAAGAGCAATTGTTAGAAATGGCTAATGAGTCATCAGGGTATGCACTGCAGGCTGATGAATTGACCGAAGTCGACAACAATGCGATATTATTGGTTTATGTACAATATATAATTCATTTTGTATATAATTAATTTGTCACTGCATGGGAGAATGACAACTGTTTTCAAACTGGCAGACAATGTGTCTGCATTCAAAGCCAAGTTGCAACTGTGGGGACAGCGAGTGCCAAAGGGCACATTCGACATGTTTCCAATACTGCCAACACTGTCCCCTTTGGGGAAAGAAAACTTGGGCCTTCTCTCTCCCAGCTGATCTGTGATCACATAGCTTTGCTGTCAGCTGAGTCCGAGCGCTACTTCCCAAATGCAAGTGATCCAAGAACTGATAAGGAATGGGTACGTGACCCATTTGCAAACGTGCCCCGCAAATCATCCATGCCAGTGCATGAAGAGTGCTCATTGAGATGACAAATGACAGCAGTCTGAAAAACGTTTCAGACATCCTCCCTTGAAGGCTTCTAGATTAAACAAAGATGGAATATTCAGAGATAGTTGTGAAGGCTCTGAATTGTTTACTTCCTTTTCCAAGCAGACTGGCCATCTGCAACACACTTCGAGTCTTCAAGCCCAGTGCTCCCATTGATTATTATGGCGAGTTGTAATATTTTGTTTTAGTTTGTTGTTGCATGCAGTTGAAATAGAGACGTTATTAGAGGATTTCACATTCAATTTTTGTTTTGATCCTCCCAAGAACCCCACCCACCCTCCCCTCCCCTGCCCTCTTTGCAGCAAGAATATTGTCAAAACGAAAACTGGTCCATGCTAAAAAGGTTGGAGACCCCTGCGATATGGGTTATCAAGCCATGGCTAATCTTATTTACACAAATGAAGAGTATGCGTGATGCGTGGACATATTTGACCGACTCGCTGCTGGTGAAGACGGAGTTCCTAATGAAGCCGACTGACAGATGTTTCATTAAGGGGCATGATTAAAGGTGAATTAACAACACGGCTTCATCATTAGCTGTCATCCAAGCAGATCTATCAAGCAGTCAGAGATGCTCATTAAAAAAGGAGAGACGAAGGTTTCTGAGACCACATGCATGTCTGTACACCTGTGGCTGGGGTGTAGTTTAAGTTGTTTTAAAGCTCTCACAGTACCTGCTCCAGCTCTTGGATTCTGTAGTCTTTTGCTTGAAGGATCTCCAGAACTTTCCTGTCCTTGTTCTCAGCTTTCTGCTTTTCTCTAGTACAGCACAGATTGAACAAAAGAGCAAAATTAAAGGCGCAGGCTGTCACAGTAACAGAATACAGAACACAGAAGAGGGCGAACCGATCCACTGGCCTCAGTGTACACTGCAGCCACTCACATTTGAAAATCTATTTGGGATGATGCAACGGTGATGCTCGGTTAGGAGATAAAACACTGCAGGATAGACTGGATGCTGTGGGAGAAGAAACAGGCAAAATTGCCTTTCAACCACTCAGCGCATTCTCTGAGCTTATACCGCAGAGGGTCAACAGGGAATGATGGGATATAACTCCAGTCTCCAGGTATCAGTAATTATCAGGATATCAAAACAGGAACACTACTCACTGGGGAAACACAAACACTCCTTTCCTTTCAGGATCTAACCCTCTTTAGTGGGTGTTTGGGGGGAAAAGACAAAAGAATCACAATTGGGGCGAGTTTGTTTGAACAGCCGCCACTCACCTGGGATCCTCCTTTCCCTGGTTCACTTTTTCAATCTCTTCCACCCTTTCTCATTCTATCTCTCCCTGAGGACATCTGACATGATACGGCTCTCCTCAGAGAACACCACTGCCTTGAAGCTTGGTGATGTTAACCATATCCCAAGCCAAGTGTTCGCTCGCTACCAGACCGGCCAGAATTCCCAGTAGCCTGTGTGCTTCACAGAGTCAGCACAATTATCATGTCAATCTCCCGTGTGGCACAACGCTGATATATGCACACGCCCTCAGGTGCATGTTGCCAGTTCTTTGAGGAGCAGCTCGGTTTGTTGCCTCTGCCTGAGGAAGAAGCTCGTGAGGGATATGGGAGAGTGTAGCCTGGCTGGTGCTCTTTTATTTATCATCGCTTCTAGAGTCGAGGAACACATTTGCTTGGGCTCAAGGTTTTGGTCACAAAAAAAATGCTCCAAATCTCTGACCTTTCATCAGGTGGTGGAAAGAATGATTTAATGTGAATCCAAATAAATACACAGCCATTGCCAAGCCATGCCAGTGGCCTCAATTTTCTCCCAAGTGTGAAATATTGCTTTATCTACACCTCTTATCATCAACATAATAACTTTTAAAAGGCACGACAATGGCAATCGTTCAGCATTGTGAATTTGATCTCTTTTTTCCCCACAACACATTCCCATGCCACTTTTGTAGCTCCCCACACCCTCTTTGAGGGTCATAAGTCATGTTAAATCTAGTATATATCCCTCAAAGAGGAGTTTTTTCAGCATTTAGACGAGAAGAGAGGGAGGGAGTCTGTGTGGAGGATAAGAGGGTTTAGATCATCATCTGCTCTCGGGTTCTCTCATAACTGCGTTCAACAGCGCAGCCACCCAACACACACCCCTGCAGAACCGTGCTCGCAAATCAGGGATTTCATGTGGCAGAAAAAGCATTTATTTCAAGTCTGAAACGTAAAAGCATAATGATTCAATAGAAGAAAGGGACTGAGAAAATAGGTGCAGAGGATTTGGTTTAAAAAAAAAAAAAAAAAAAAAAAAAAAAACAGGTGACTTTACAATGCGACTCACCTTTCCATTACAAGACTCACTGCCTGGGTGAGGTCTGGACTGGCCACTTGAAGTCGCTTCCAAAGCGACCACACAAACTCCTTGTCTGTCTATTTAAAGCAAATACAAGAAAAACAAAATTATCTTGTTGCTGATGCTCACAATTTTAAAAAGTAGCTTCCAAATAAGTAATTTCCAGCCAACTGTTTATATAAGCAGCACAGATGGGTCAATGACAGAAGTCAGAAATGAAGAAACAGCCTCATTATAATAATGATAGTCTTGCAAAGAAAACACCAAGCAGTTTGACATTACATTTCACTTATTAATATAGATAGATAGATAGATAGATAGATAGATAGATAGATAGATAGATAGATAGATAGATAGATAGATAGATAGATAGATAGATAGATAGATAGATAGATAGATGGATGATTTCACAGTAAATTACATCAGGATGTGCTGAAACTGAAGATCAAACAAATTAATGAAACATTATTGTTTTAACAAATGAAAAAAATAAATTAAATCAGCGTAATCCTATTCATTAAAGTCACACAGAAACAAGGAAAGCAAAAAAACAAACAAAAAAACAGGGTAAATCTGAACTCACTAGTTGCCTAAAGAAGAAAGTGGCGGCAGAGAGCCGTGTAAGACACACTTACAATTCAAAGTGTCTTTGGGAAAAAAAAAATGGCTTTCAAAGATTTTTAAGCTACATTACATTTAATGAGAGACATCATTTTCTGACATTAATAAAAAAAACAGAATTATACCAGATCAACTTAATATAAAATTATCTGTTAAATTATGTCCACATCATTATAAGATTAAAGTCATAAATCCCTGCAGAATCTGCTGGTGTCCAATTAGTACATGAATTTTAAACCCTATTCAAAAGTGTCTAATTAATTATTTACTAAATGGTGCAGGCAGACCTTGATAGACCATAGGCTAAACATACAAAGTAGTGTGTGCGAGAGAGAGACCGAGCAAATGAATAGAAATAGAGATCTCACAATTCCTAGCCTTCATTGTGTTTAATGACAAATTAAGAAAAGTCCTCCATCAAATAGGTGGTCTCTTCACAAGCGCTTAAGCTCACTACATCAGAAGATTGAGCAACTCCTGCGCATTACAGGGATTTTCTCATGGAATGGTAGGTGTTTGATATGTTGAAAGGCAGTCGTATTGATGAATTATTTATCTATACAGCAGACCATGAATGCCCACTGGATGAGTGCACTCATTGAATGTTGCTATTTATACAAATATTAATAAAGTAAAACAGCCTCCCTGATAATTCTCAGGTCCACTAGAAACATTTTGCAGTTAATGGCAGTCGATGGATGGGCACAGCGCCTTTTACATAAATTATATGTGATTCTTTATACATACATACTTGTCATTAGAAGTGAAATGGAGAAAAATCAATTGTGAACCGCAGGCAAGTGAAAAGAAGCTAGACAGAGTCAGTCGACATCCACTGATGATGTAGTCCTATTGTAGGTCAGAGTAAGCCTTTTATTGTTGTATAGTAAGTAAAGAATACCCACTGAGTAATTGTTGATGGCTCTTCTCAATTAGTAGTTATCAGCATCAGTGTAAAGGATGTCTGTAAGTAAACTATATGCTCAAAAATGATAATATATTAGTAATATGTGTCAATCTATTTATAATGATAGTTTGAGTTTGAGACACTGTTGACAGTGCAGGTATTTGTTTTTAGGCACCACCTGGTGGGGCTTTAACAATATGCAGGATTCTTAAGTCACATGAGGTTAGTGTTCAGTTCAGTGAGACCATATAAGTCGGGTTGTCTTAGCATCGCAACTGCACAAAAAAAATGAAAAATGAAAAAAGAGAAAAAACAAATTAATTAATAATAATAATAATAATAATAATACACACACACACACACACACACACACACACACACATATATATATATATATATATATATATATATATATATTAAAAAATAAATAAATAAAATTACAAGGAAAAAAATAATAATATGGGCTTCTGACATGACTATCTTAGAATATTGGTATATTGTCGCAGTAGTGGAAAAATGCTTTAAAACCGCTGTCACTATATCCTGAGACAGAGAAGAATTGAAAAAGGAAATATTAATTTGACAAAAATAAATAAATAAAAACAGCAATAATAATAATAATAATAATAAATGGTTTAATATACCTGGCACTGAGCGAGTTCCTCAGACAAACTCCTCACCTCTTCCTCGAGGAGTAAAACACGTTCATTGTCTTTCGAGTCCATTGAGATCCTAACAGAAATGAGTTTATTTATATCATTGTTTAGTCCAAAATTAACTAGACAGACAGACAGACAGACAGACAGATTACACGTAGATGGAGTTAAATCAGATCAAGTGAGTCTATGAATTAATCAAACAGTCTCTATGGACACTATTAAATCTCAATAAACAGAAACTCAATACAACAATCCGATATAAAATACACTAAAACACATTGAAATCGTGTGACCAACTGTAACAATAAAGCATTAATAGGTGCCTAATAAGATAATAACAAAACAGCTCACTAATACAATTGTTTTAATAAACTAAAAACAACTGCTAGTTTAAATAAAGTGCGCTGTGTGTGTCATTGTGCCTGACCTGCAGCGCGTCCTTGGATACCGCTGAACTTTCGGTTTATGCAAAGTGAAAATCTGCAATATTATTAAATCACCATTCTGATCGCACCTGACAGCATATTTTCACCAGAGGGTTAAAACGGGAAAATAGAAAACAGAGCTCATTAAAGTGGAAGTACAAACAAACGCCTGGAGTGTTTCAAATGATCGCGCCAGTTCCGTGTTTTGACACAGAGCCGTTTACCACACTTCACGACAACCCGAAACACTTTACGGCCATCTGGTCTCTATGGACATTTTACATATGAATAACCTAATATTAATGTTTTCCATGCTATCAGTATAATACACGGAACAAATGGTTTAACATTAACAAATTATTTAACTATTATGTGAAGTTGTTTAAATTCACAGACAAGTCCAAATATTATTGAATATTATGTTAAAACAGATTTAAAATAACCTTCCTTAAAAAGTACAAATGCTTTAAAAACAGCTACCATAGTAACCATAATTTCCAGTGATCTACAATAGCTACTATAGCACTTTCTTTCTTTCTTTCTTTCTTTCTTTCTTTCTTTCTTTCTTTCTTTCTTTCTTTCTCTCTCTCTCTCTCTCTCTCTCTCTCTTCCTTATAGTCTATTTATACAAGAAATATAACAACCACATTTATATTTATTATATTAATATAATAACCACATTTTGCAAAACCTATGATTAATATAGTAACTTTCTTTGAGGCAAGACACCCCAGGTGAATATAAGAAAAATAGGTAGGTTAACAAAAATAACAAAATAGTAACATTTTCAAAAGATTTTTATTTATTTATTTTTGTTTTTTTTTGTATTAAATGTTTTCTGGAATGTTTAAATATGCACATTTTCTATGTAAATATACACAAATTTGCATACATTTCCAAAACAGAATCTGGACAGAAAGCCAGGTTCAAAATTCTTGTTTCATTTTGTTGACATATTGGGTCAAAGTTTTTTACAAAGGGTATGTTTGATACATCTTTTTATCACTCCACACTCCATAAATCAGAAAGCCATTTTCATATTTCAATTCCATCATGTTTTTAGGAATAAAATATTGTATATCATCAGGCAAATGACAAATTAACAAAACTGGAAAGTTTGATTAATATCAGTGCTTCTGAAAATGCGTTGTAATTGACCTCCACAGAAGCAAATAAAGTGTAGTAAGCAAAATAAGTGCAGTAAACTAGTCCAGTCTTTCACTAGTCTGAAATAACATGTGACTAAAAGCCAAAAAGCCCAACATTTCAAAATTTAACAGCACATGTCTTAAGGGGGACATGAATCCACACAAGTGTTGAACAAATTATTATTATTATTATTATTTTATGTATTTATTATTATTATTATTATTTTTTACTTTTGCAATTGTTTCCCCTTGAATATAACCATATCACTCATAGTCCTTAGTTACTCCTGGTGTGCTGCACTCTTTCTCTTGCTTTCAAGTCAATTGATTATTCTTAATTTACCTATTTAAATAAATGCTCCTAAAGAGTCTACCAGGGTTGTTCATCTTGTTCAACACAATGTAAATTATCATATAGATTGCACTCTTGTATCATTCCGATTTTATTAAGGCATATTAAATTTTTTTCATTTCATAATGGTTGTATAATGGAGTATAAACAACTGTGCCTGTCCTTGTCGACTAGAGTCATATCATAGTCAAAAGGCTAGATGATTAAAACCACAGAAACAAGATTAGACAGATATAAAGGAGGTTGCAGGAGTGCAACAGACAGCAGGTCATCTGCTTTGGAGCTTGCATGCTCTCTTGCTCCAGAAGAAGTCAATTGACTTAGCGTGATTAGGCTTTTCTTTGACCCGCAAACAGTGCCTCTCATTAGGATGCTCATTTGAGCTGCGATTTCAGAGGCAGTAGACTGGCTGGTAATTTGCAACATCTGCCCCTTTTAGGAGCACAGACACATGGCACTTTTGAATCAACTTTTTCTTTCTTGCTCAACAAAGCCCTTTGTTTACTCATGATAGTTACCAGTCATCCATTCCGAATGTGATTTTACATGCACTCTCTGGCACTAATATCAGTTTCCGTTCAACAGCCTCCAACAGCGGCCAAACGTCACAAATGTAACATGCTCCATTTACAACCCCCAAGGCCAGTAAAAAGTTCAGATCAACAGACAACCACGCAAATGTTGCTCAAGTGGGAAATAAATGTAGTATTTTTTCCAGTTATCTATTTCATTTAAATCTGGACTAAAAACAGCAGGGAAAATAGAGAATACAAATAATAATTATAAGTTATAAAAATGGAATATCCTTCAGTGATGCAAATTTAGTCTGTACAACACATTTAAATCACTTTGTATCTTAAAGTAATCAACATGGCCAGACAGCTTGTTTATATTCAGCAATTTTTGACTTTTATTTAGGACAGTCTGATTTTGACTGGACACTACTATAGTACTTTGTTAGCTGTAGGGAGAAAACGGTTTTAAAATCCTGTTAAATCTTGTTGTTAATATAATTTAATTTTCAATTGCTTATTATAATCTGAATTCAGGATAATTGGGACATTTTTCCCAAGTCATCTCTACAGCAAAAGCTGTCCTTGTCTTAACGATTTGTGCATTAAGATTTTAATCTTTTCTTCTTTCTTTTGCCGTTCACAGGTTGTTCTTTTGGTAAAAGAAGGTCAGAAGACTTACAAGATTGCGAAATCTCTCTCTCTATATATTTTTGTACTTACTTTATTGTACTGCTTTAATAGCAGAAATTGAATTGCATACTAGAACATTATTTCATAGAGTGACAAATGCTGATACTGTCTATTGTCTTTGCTGTTACCCCAATATTTTTAATGTGATGCAAAAATAAAATGATTCCATTTAACTCATCTGTTCCTCCTTCTCCATGTCACTAAGAAACAGAGATGTATTCACACCAAATCACCACGCAGCCCGTACAATCAGGAAGCATCGACAATCCCTTGGTGGGCTGAGTAGGCAGAGCACGGGAAGTATCTCACCACAGAGGATTGGGAAAGCCCCGGTTCTCCGCCTGCAATCCGAGGTAGGAGGACTGTCATCTGCTGAGCATTTACCTTTGATAAAGAGGGGAAGAAAAAGGCGACGCGCTCTATAATGTTCTAAAAACGTACAAGATGCTCGCTTTGTAGACATGCTGGCTGCAAATCTGGCAGTGTCACTTTGGAATGGAAATGAGAGACATTTTAAAGAGGAGCACAACACATCATTTCCCAGTGGATGAACATGTGGGTGTGCAAATCCAGTTGAGATAATGTAGAAGCTTTAAACTTGGTTCTGACAGTTTATGTGCCCCAGGATATTGGTTTTAAAAAGGGAAACAGAATTTTATCCCATCCTACTTCCTACATCCATTGTTTTATCCTGAAATGTAACCAAGTTACAGTATGTGTCTATGTTCTTTAAAAGTTTGGGCTAATTAAATACGAAAATAATTTGGATGTGCATAAACTGTGCATAAAAGTGTTAGGCAGTTGTTGAGTTATTAAGGCAATTCATGATATGCCCAAATAAGACTAATACTAATAATTCCTCTACTAATACATGTAATAATGGTTTCACTTTATATTAGGTGTCTTTAACTTGAACTGAAAATTAATTGGTAATGTACTTATTGTGCTCATGTTGAATTGCAAAACACTTTTGCGTCTTTTAAGGTGGGATGCGGTTAAGGTTAGGTACAAGTTTTGTTATGGTTAAGTTTAGGGGTGGGTGGTAGGGTTGACAATGTAATTAAAATTAATTAAAACCTGTAACTGGTTGTAATATAGGTTGATTCAGTGATGTTAAATAATATTTTTCAATTGAATAAAACCGGTTCATTTACCACCATTTTCACGTTACCATCTTTTTCAGTGTGTATAACTACATGCAAGCATTTCTCAAGTATGAGTACAATGTAAAAACCAGAGTATACAAATTAGTTGGTATAAATTAATGCATATGGTTCATTGAACTTAGTTCATTAAGTTGTTGCCATTTTTAGGTCACCGTTTTTTTGCCGTGCACTTGATATAAAGAAAGTCCTAAACTCTTTATAAATATAATTCTCTGCAAGTCACAATCCAGATCCTTCATAGCAGTGACAGTCAGTCATTTATTCTGTGCAATGGCTTGAAACCTACAAAGCTGCATCTCTCTACTTGCCCATCGGCAAACCTGTCGTCACGCGCCCATCCACTTGCGTGCAACACACCCGGAGCTCCCACAGAATGCTCTGCATCCCAGGACAAGCTCCACTGTTGAGCATTTGTCCCCCGTGCATGAGTCTCTGGCTCCATCTGATGACCTTCTAACTGTCTTCAGCAGGCAGTGGGTTTGGATAATGAGGGGATTGATAAGAGGGCTCTCTTCCTGTGGGCGATGGGGGGAGAAAGGGAAGCCAGTGGGGTGGAGGGAGCAATGCTTGCCCCATGTGTCTCTGCTGAATTGTGGGAAAAAGGAGTGAAGTGATTCCCCTACAGGCTGTATCAGATTTCCCCTGAGAGGATCATGCTGCTCAAATAATGTAAGCCCCTGGCAAACACAGAGAACCTTTTCACTCCTTTGTTTTTGTTTATGCTTATGAATGTGTGCAAGGAGGTGTCCATGGCCATTATCATCCTGTAAGTATGGCATCAAGCATTTAGCTAACACAAATACGTACTTTGTTTCCTTCCACTGTGAATCGATGTTCCTGCTAGAGTGTGGAAAGTTTACACAAGAGAAGAGATCAATGGTAAAAATGGCTTCCATATTGAGGGTGGATGGTGAAGAAGGAAAACACGTGTGGCCTCCTCCCCTAAGTCAAGCGACACCATTAGCTTGACATTTTCCTCAGTGCCCACAAACAGGAAATATGTGTGGCATTTATTGAACGGACACACAGTCTATGACAGCTGATGGCCGTCCCAGAGGATCAAAACCGGTAGAAGGTTCAATAGCTCATCATCAACTGCCCTTTGAGTAATTAGACAATTGGAAGGGGTCTGACATAAACCAATACTTATACTTGGATCCCACAGGTGGCTTTTTGCAGCTGATTTCAGGAAGGAAGCTGCTTTAATGTCATGTTTTTCTTGAGCAAATAAAAGAGTCAAGCTGCTGAGTTCATAACTCTTGGATGCAACTTGTTCACTGCGGATGGCTTGCCACTTGATGAGGATGTTTAATTGACTGCATTGAGCTTATTTCACACAGTGTAATCCAAATAATAATAAAAAAAAAATATGATAAGATTATGCAAGGAAATCGATTTCAAAACAATTTAATGCTACATCTACGAACTAGAAGTTGCATCAAACATCAAACGCTGGATTACTCATTTGTAGGAAACTGAACCCACGTGAACATGCTAATGTATCCATTACTCATAATTCTTTAAAGGTCTATTTTCTCTGCTCTGTTGTTTAATATCAGGGAGCAATGTACAGTAATATCTCATTTAATTAGGGATTTAAGCTCTCTAACTACCGGGCATATGGTATTTACTCTGCCGTGGCCTTGCACATCAGATGAATATGCATATCCTGGGAGTGTGTAGCTTGTTACCCTAGAACGAATTCTACACAAGTTTAATCCCTGATCTATTATTTACCTCTTGACCAAACATGTGAGTGGGGCTTGTAGGCACTCAGCTTGATCAAAATGACTGCCTTGGGATTTAGGGGCTTCTATTGGTCCAAAGGAGAAGTCTGTCATTTGACTTTCCTCAGCCTTCACTCTTGAGAATCAAGCTCTGTGCGTACTGTAAGGAAAAAAGAAACAAGTCCATAATTAAACATTTATAAGCGCTCTGTTCAGACAGTCTGGGGACACAAGTTTGGGAGATATATAGGAAATCAGTGTCCTCAAATATCTCTAAAGCAAAGTATCTTAGTGATATGTGCATGTGTGTGTGTGTGTGCGTTTTGTATAGGGGAACTCTCCTTTAAGTTCACTTAAAGTGGGTAAAAGCAGGCCTCATAAACATTAAGTAGGCTAAATAGTAAAAAAATCTGATTCTAACATATTGAAAATCATTGATTTACACAGCATTAAAAATGATAGCTCTATTCATCGGTCGTAAAATAGTTGCAAAGTTATTGAACAAGTCAGTTTAGGACATTATTATAAAGTTATAGAAAACTACGATGAACACCCCAGCTGTTGGTTTCCTTTTGAAATTAAATTATATTTAAATTGTGCATTATTATTATTATTATTATTATTATTCAGTTTTCAGTAAAGTATTTTAAACATTTTCTTTAGAATTTCAGAGACTGTAGGATATAAATGATAAAAAACGAGAAAAAAATGAAAACATTAATGATTTTTTTTTTTGTTTGTTTTGTGTCTGCAGGATTTTTGCAGGCGTTTATTATAGTTCTTATCATAACATAACTATTAAAGCTACAGTCTCTCAGGGTTTACACCAACAATAATAAAAAAACCGCTCTAAAAAAAAATAAAAATCTCTTAAATATACTTAACGTTACATAGAACTACTAGTAACTAGCCTATATTAGCATACTCTGCTCTTAAAGACACATCACTGAACAAACTAGAAGATAATAAACTACCAAATAGCCTATACTAGAAGATAATTGCCCAATTTTACAAGATGATAATATACTATCAACGATAATGCAGATAATGCACTACCAACTACACTACGCTAAAAATATATTACCATGTTCCTTTGGATGTAATGCAGCAGTCAGAGAGAGCTGACTATGCAGAAGAAATAGCCGGGAGTGAGTAAGACAGTCAGTTTTCTCTTCCCGGACAGCCAGAGATTTACCCCGCTGCTTCAAACTACCCACCCACTTTAGTCCCGCTTCTGTCCCGCTTCAGTCCCGGTGGAGTGTCTTATACGAGCGGATCTGGAAGAGCGGAACCAGCGCTGGGCTTCTGGATCCACCGAAACAGCTTATATTTCAACGGGCTTCTTTCGCTTTACAGAGCCCCGGTACATGCGAATGACGAGAGCGTAGAACTGACTCCCTTTTTTTTTTTTTTTTTTTTTTTAAATGATCAGTGTTGTTTCTTTCCTTAACGATAAAGGACTGTTGTTGATGTTCCTCCTAATATTATCATCGGTTTGAAACTGAAGGGACAAACATAAAGTTTTGAGTGAGTTTAGAGAGATTTGCGTAAAGAAGAGGAGAGGGAAGAGGAGAGCGTCCCCCCACATGAGGGCGAGATCTGACTGAACTTCATTCTGCCATTCACACAATATGAAGAAATGGTGAGTATGACCGATCAACACACGAACACTTTACAATAACCCTTATCTATGACATTAACAAACATTATTGTAGTGTGTAGCGCTTATTACATTCTTTGCGTCGCGTAGCGTACACTTAAATAGTCACAACCTAAATGGCACGAAACGTTTAAATGAACAATAGATTAACTTAAACCTGTTAAACGGTATAGTAGCCTATTTCGTAATGATTTATTTTACTCAAGTTTGTCGAAAGTGTTAGTCAGGTATTTTAATCAGAGAATCTACCGCCATGCATGTTTACAAAATAAAGTCAAAGATAAACTGCTTTACCTGGGGATTGCTTTCATCTCACTCTTTATTACTCTTAAATAAACACACTATATGAGTGCACAAGTCACTTTTGTATAAAAGCAAATAAAAACATAAATATAGAAATAAATCAAATCGTTAATGGGTCATGTCAAAATTGTTAACACTGTAGATAAGGTTAAAATTCATCCATGTCATCTGTATATTTAACTCAACACAACTATAATAGATACATAGCTATACAACATATAACATGCAATAGTAGAATTTATAAATAGCCTACTATTAATACAATATAGAACTAAAAGAATTCCCTTAATATAATTTAAAAAATATGGTAAAAGCTAAATGTATAATATGTTATCTATGAAAAAACTAAACAAAAAAACCCCCAAATGGTTATGAATTACGAGATAAAATTATTTAGCTCTCATTTAAAAAAAAAAACAAAAAAAAAAACTTTTTAAATAGTTTTAAATGGCAGCAATCATGGTTTATTTTGAATGTCTTTTTGTACATTAATCAGCTGAGCAGAACAATAATGCAACCAAATTAAAATGATTTTAAAATATGATTTTCAGATTCCTGTGCAACCTGTTGGTGACAATTACAGTATTTTCTATCATGCTTCTTTTTGTCTTAATGTTTATTGCTTTCGTTTTGCTGAAAAGAGAGAAAGTGATTTACAAGGGCAGGTGAACACTGAGGCATTTCATTCTCAGAGAACGGCGAGATAAGGAGGAGATATCGCTGGATATATACAATTGGGGAAAAAAAATAAAATAAAAAAAAAACCCTCACTTTTCCTCTACTTAAGGTTTTATGAGTTTGGCACTTTAAATCATATTTCTTTTTTTTTTTTTTTTTGTTCTAATCTCAGCGGCTGTCTGTGATGGGGCACAGTTGTTCAACTGCTGCAGTCAAGAATGCCAATTTGCATTCCAAGAGTGTCATTTGATGACTTTTATCTGCACGGCTCCCCTGACTTGTCTGGACACTTAACATTTCATCTGCTCCATGTCAAGAGTCAAACGCAGTTATGTCCCCTTTCTCTATCTCTATCCTCCTCTCTCTCTTTCTCTTTCTCTTTGTGTTTCTCAGTCTCATCACCTCTCTTCTTAAAAAAAGAGCATAGGTTGAGGACAGGAGTATGGGAGAAATGAGAGGGTGTGCGAGAGAGAAGGAAGGAGGAGGTAAAATGAAGAGCTGCTTTCATGTTGCAGGCACAGTCTAAGGCTGAACTTGTCAGCTGTGCTGGTGTGATTCTCTAGGGGCCCTGGCAGAGTAAGAGGGTAGATGATGGTTAGACGGTTCAATAAGCGCACGGACAGGTAGCCCTAGTGACGTCCCCCGGAGACATTGTCTTAATGAAGAGCAGGTCCACTTAGCCCTGTGTTCTCTGACCCTCTGCCTACTCGCTACACACACACACTGCTCATTTGATCTTACAGCTCTCTTGAACCTCTCAGTGAATTGTGTTGGTGACGCATGTAAAATTTTCAGAGTTTCTAAGCAGAAATCTAGGCCTTAATAATAATAATAATAATAATAATAATAATGAACAATAATAATATTAATAATTATTACTATTGTCTTAAGTCAAAAAGAAAAAAAAAAACACATACTTGCGAAATTTGTAAATGGATCAGGGTTTTACTCTGCTGAAACTCATACATGCCCACACTGATAGACAGACAGTTTTCTTTTGGCTGGATGGGGTGGGTAGGTACGACAGGTGGGTCATAACACCTGCCAAACAGTGAGAGTGCCTAGCACTGAGTAGTATTTGTACTCTTTGGAGAAACAGTTAAAATTGCTTTTGATGTTTAGTACATTTGTACTGTTAGAAACGGCCAGCTTTTGAGGCATTTCTTCTACTTTGTCCAGCTGTGGATTCTTATAATGGATAATATACCCTGTAAAAAGTGATAAACTGCAATTGCTACCTTAAAGAGCTGCCTGATTGAACTCATTAAAATTAGATTTGCTTGTATAAAATAATGTTTATAGGTTGATTCAGTTATGTTAAATAATATTTTTGACTTAAAATCTGTTCATTTAGATGTTACCATTTTCCGGTTACAGTTTTTTTTTTCTTCAGTAAAATGTATATTTGTCGTTGAATGAACTGAAGAAAAAAAAACACAGGCAATTATCATTGAGATTTTAGAAAGATAATTAAAACCTTATACACTCCATTCATTTAGGAAAAAAACTACGAAAGAACAACTAAAATTACACATGCAGATATCATTTTAAAGCTGCTTTATATGGCATTTCAGTAATGAAAACATGTTACAAATAATTAGACTTTATGGTTTATTTTTATTATACTCTGTATTTTCTAATGCAATGTCACAATACATAGCCAACAAGAAACATCATACTTTTTAAATGAAGTACAGTAAAAAAAAATCAGCAATTTAAATGCAACAGTTTTAAGATTATTAAGAATCAGAGAAATTACAGAAATGATGTTATCTCTGTTGTTGCATTTATTTTTTAGGTTTTGTGGTTATGTGTTAGAATGCACACAGTAAGCATACCAGCATCGGTAAAGTGTCCAACATACACACTTTTTAAATTAAAATAGCATATTTGAATTTTTTCCACAACAAGAACACACACTCTTTGTCGTATTGCTGTGATTCATTGCCAAGGGTATTTTGTTGCGGAATAGCTGTAAATGTTGAGGTAAAACAGAAATGCTCAAGTGTGTCAGCTGCTAGAACTGGATTGATGACCTGAGGAAATGATAGTTTAAGGGTAACCTCTGCTCCCTTAAAGAACTAAGACAATAATTCACTTCTATTCGTGGAGTGAACCGAGCTGGGCTGGGGATGTTGTGGATCTACAAGCTAGCACAAAACAGAAGCCTTGCAGTAACTAAAGTACTCAGCGGGGAGGTGTATGATTATTGTGGGTGATTTATTTTTTATATGGCGGTACTACAGAATAAAATGTTTCACATTGTGTCGTACAGAATGTGCTGGAAAAAGAGGAAACAATGGGATTTCCAGAAGTGCATTTGTCTCTTAATAAAAAAGAACAGGGATAAACCTGTTTAGCGACCCCAAGAGGTCCAGGGAAAGGTTTGATTAAAAAGTGTCACTTCTGACTGAGCTTGGACTAGAGCGCTGAAAGAAATAAGATATGACAAGATAAGTGGTAGGTCTTAAATAAATCCCCCAGAACTGCACAGCAGCACATGGGCGAGTGAATGTATATAGCTTTTCAGCTAAGCTAAATAAACAATAATTGTATTATTATATATTTTTTTATTGTTTCTTTTTTTCAACATTAGCTTTTTTTTTTTTTTTAACCTCACTATATGAGTGAGGCGTAAATTCAGTGAGTTAGTCATGTTTAAGCTCTTAAAATATTATATCTATAAATTCAAGTTCTGGAAGTCCTGTTTCTTAGTGTTTTAATGATTATTCATCTAGATGCAGCTAGCTGCGTTCCTGACTTAATCACTTTTTGATTATTTTAGCTGCCTAGATTATTTGGAAGGAATCATTTATTATTTGTTACAAATCACTTACTCTAAAAGTGCAGTCATTTTCTATGCTTTGATATATTTGATAAATTATGGTATTCAAGTATGTGTGTGTGTCTTTAGGTGTGTTTATCTGTGCATATGTGTGCAGAGAGGGGGACAGTGCAGCTTTTGAGCAGACAGAAATGCCGCGTCTCTGAGAGCTCTTTCATGTGACTGTAGCATTCCACTAATGCAGTCACAGCAGCGATGCACAAGACGAGACATGCGTCCCGTCCTCCCTCTGCCATCAGTCTCATCGGTCGCTCTCTGCCTCTCTCTTTTGCTTTCTGTGACCTTAACATTTATCGGAGAACCCCGTGCAAAATTCCTCTCAGCATCTGTGGAATGGGGGGAGCCAAACATGTTCACACACACACACACACACACACACACACACACACACACACACACACACACACACACACACACACACACACACACACACACACACACGAACACACAGCCAAGAACTTTAAATAATAAAGCACACTGACTCTCACATCAAGTCCCTTAGCACATATTATATGCGTATTTCTTGAATAAGTAGTTGTTTTGTACATAAAATGCAACCAATGTTATTGTATTATAATTTTTTTTGTCCGTGTTGTTTCTTTTCATCAGTTTCATTAACGTCCACATAGCCTCTCAGTCTGAGATTGAGGGAACAATAACAAAACAGCCCCACTGTCACCATTATTAGATTCCAGCTTCTTTACTAGGCAACCTCATATTAAAAGAGAGAGAGAGAGAGAGAGAGAGAGAGAGAGAGGGTGAGGTGGGAGAAATGAGCTGTGGATAGAGTTTGCTGAGTGTGTCAAGGACATGTGCCACATGTTGATAGCACTGAAGACCAGGGGTGAGGACGACACAGGGAGGGAGAAGAGGGGTCTGGCCAGATGACAACTCCGCTGGAGAAGTTTACTGCTAACACAAACAGTTAGTGCTGGAATTCAGTTTTGAATAGGTGTCTAGATGAAAAGGTGATGCTTGCTCCCACTGGAGGCAGGAGGGACATGTACACATATGTTTCTTTCTTTTTCTCTATGAAATAACAAAAAAGCAACAAATAGCAATGTACCTTGCCATGGCCAAATGGTTACAGTAAGTTACTAGCACTGCTTTAATATCACTGAAATCTGTGCTCACTGCCTAATTGGGACACTTATTAGTCTTCTTGCCTTAAAACTTTAATAAGACTGCATTTTTGATTGCAAATAGTTCATATGTTTTTAACTATTTTCATCACACTTTTGTCTCTTTGTGAGAGTCCTCATTTCATGTTTCTCACTAGCAAAAGGGCTTTGGTGACATTCTTTATTGTGGCCTGTTCTCATTGATAGCTGTTTTATACCCTTAAGACTTTGGCAGTGCTACAGCTGAGGTCAGTAACTGTTGAAATAACCCTCAACGGATCATTACAGCAACTTTTCTTTTTGAGGCACTATATGGAGAACAATTTTGATTCTTTTCAACAGGACAGTGTAGGTTATGGTTCCTACTAGAGCATAAGATTTAATGAAATTTATAGGAAATTTCAATACAGTACATACATACATATTTATTTATTTAGCAAATACCTTTATGTCGCAAATGCTTTGGACTGAGCTTCATTTGCTTTGGACATCCTTGAACAAAGTGAAATAAAAATCAAACTTTTAATATGAGATTATTTTGGGCCAATATAAAGTTCGTAAATTGGTCAGTCAGTCAACCAATGTGAGGTTGTCTTTGGTGTTAATTTTAAAAGACTACTAAAGCTACTCCAATATAATACTGCAATATGCCTTTCTTTAGCTCAAGAAACCCGTGTTACAGATGTTTTGAGGTATGATCAGTGTTCATGAACTATATGAACAATGATTCTGAGCTCTCCCATGTGATTGCTATAATTTCATTTTAGAGAATGTGTAGTTTTATGATGACAGTGGCATCGCTAAAACTTATGCCACTAATACAAGCTTTAACCTGCTATATTCATCCAATGATTTAAAAAATGTATATCCATAAAAGTTAATGTTTTGTTGAGCAAGTCTTGTTTTCCAAACTACAGTAAAGATTAATATCTTACCTGGAAAGCCTTGGGGATAAATGCAATAAAGCCATTTTTCTTTATTAGGTTTTTTCTCCTGGCCCTCACTTTCTTTCTCCTTTGCTACATGCCAGTAACCCAACACCACCAGAAACAAACGAACAGCTCTGGCACTAGTGAAGATTCTCAAAATGTTTCTTGCTATGAGACACTTTTTTAATTTCTTTATAGATATATAACTGTGTGCTATAGTGAAGTGAAGGCTGCTAATCGATATTCTCTTATTGGGTTTGTGGTTTTGGTCAAATATCTCTCTTGGTTGTGCCTCAGGTGAGGGGCAGCAGACTAATAAAGCATGTTGTGTCTCAGGGGCAGAAGCAGGGATGAGTATGGATTAGTCAGTGTACCCTTCCTGTGAACATACAGTACAGCTAAAATCTGGAGCTCTCTCTCTCTCTCTCTCTCTCTCTCTGTCTCTGTATGGAAGGCTTTATTCATGTCCTAATGGAGCAGAGAGTCAGCACATGTCAAATAGAGATGAAGGAGGTCTGCAGAAATACTCTCCTGCCTGTATGTTTGTCCTTGGTTAAGTCGGATTGCCTGTGGCCGGTCCTGTGTGGCTGATGTCTGAGGAAAGTTATGAAAGGAGCCATTCTATTTAGTAGCTCTGAGCTTTGAGATTAGGACACTGAACTATGCTTTAGTAACATTTATGGGGTATTTAAAGACAGCTTATTGTAAAGGGCTTACTGATGTGTATTATTAAACGTTTATGTATTAAAACATCAAAATGATCTAAGGGGTGTCTGAAGATTTTAACAATAATGATATATATAGATTTGGACTGTAATACCTGGATTTTCCTCTTATCTTTTGAAAGGATAGATACACTCAAAATACACTTCAATAACAGCTCAGAGAGACAAAGAAAGAAGGGGAAGTGAGATGTAAGAGCCACTCGCAAGCCAAGCTGTTATTACAGACTAGAGCACCCTGTCATAAATACTCATAATTAGATGCTTCCAGAGACCTAATAATTTTACCATGTAACACAAAGTATCTTGAGTGGCAGAGTCACTTTCCTCTCTCCTCGGTTTTATTTACTGCTGAAGTGAGCCTGTAGTCTCCGTTTCTGCTTATAACTCGCTAATGGAAGGGTTGGTTAGTACAGTAGCTTGGCTGGTGACACCCTGTATGATTTCCCCTTTCAGTGGTGTCGTCTGAGCAAGTCCTGTGTTCATGTTTTCACATGTAAACGCCACTCTGTTCCACTCCAGTGCTTCAGGCCTCTTTTATGAGCCCATGAAAATTTCAGCTGCATTTTCAACATGAAGAAAAACGAGTGCTGCAAAAACTCTTTTTTTTTTTTAAACCAAGGACCTTCATCAAATATCATTCAACCTAAAAATTGGTCTTTCACACCAGTTGATACCTATCTGCAAGATGTAAATTAATTTCTCAGATCTTACTGTGAAGGAAGACTAGATTAAATGTTAAAGAGCATGTTGGTACAGTACGTTAGGATAGTGCCTTTGTACCTTTCATCCAGCATGTCTTTGTGAAGCTTTAGCTGAAGCAGTCCAGGAGTTCCCCTGTTTCCCACATCAAAGCTTCTCGCATCTTCTGTCCGGCCACAGTCCAGCTAGCCTATAATGTCAATTTTAGAGTGCAGGTTTCAGTGGCTCTTCCTTGCTCTGAGTAAATGGAGCATGTTTAGAGTGCTACCCAATAATGCTAGCAGTTGGTCCATATCGTGCTTTTGTGAGATCAAGCTCTGTATTGTCTACTATGGCTGCGAGCATTAAGCCATGGCTGTGGCTTAAGGTCTGTTAAGCCGAAAGTATGTTTTAGTTGTCTGCTTGCTGCGGCATCTCAAGCACAGATGAAAATGTTGTCATCAGCATGATCCACTGTGTAGGTGCAGCTCAGATTTTCTAGCCTCACGTACATTTGTGTGTGTGAAATTGATGTTTGCACATGTGCCTGGAATTGTCTCCACTAATTGATGGGTCTAATACGTGACAATGTTCACAGCTGGGCCGTTGCTTTTGAGAATGTCTTTATTATTTCACAAAAATATGCTAAATTTAAAACAACAGAAGTTGAAGGTCAGAACTTTGTACACATGTTTGTAAAACTCAAGTCTGAAAGAGTATAAAGATATGGGTACCACACAAATTTTCTAACCTGAATTAAACATTGACATGTGTGCGTGTGCCAGGAATTTGTCCAATGTCAGTCCACTGGGTCGCAATACTCAGAGTTGGGCAATGTGCTATTAAGGTGCTTTTTTACTACAAAAAGAAGATGCAAAATGCCAATACAACAACAGAAGGTGAAGGTGGGAAGCTACTAAAATTGACAAATGAATTCATTGGTTTAAGTTTAAGTCTGAGTATTGCTCAACGTAATGCAGGATGCAATGATTGGAGAAAAACAAAGTATACCGCCAGAATTTTGACTGCAAGAACAGTATGAAGAGGAAGTTTCCTTCAACACAGAACATCTAAATTCATATGTTACAGTTTAGCCTTTGAATTGTTTGTCCATTTCCATCCTCCTGTGTTAACTTGACTATGCCAGAGTTCTTCAAAATGCAATAAAAACTTTCCATGTCCTCTTTCATATCACTGTGGATGCAACACTGTAGCTTAAAGTCCTTCAGGCTTGGAGACAACATTAAAACAGTGCTGGTGCAACTGAACACTTGCTAAAAAAGATACAAATTCTACAGCACACATAATGGGATTCTACATTTCTACCTGAAGCCTTGAAAACTGAAATGGCACAATAATCCAGTATTCACTGAAGCAAAGAACATTGTTAAGTTTTTAAGGCAGGGCTTTTACACAGAGATTCCATAAAATTTCTGTCCAAGTTATATTTTTACATCGCATGTACATTCGTTCATTCACACTGTCAAAGCATTGCAATACTCTGCGTTTTTATTTCTGCATATCCTGGACAGTCCCGTAAAGACAAAGTGGCATCATGATGTGATATACTCTTTCGTTTCTGTGTTATACTCTTGTAAACAACTGCATTGCATAAGGCACCACTAAGCTTAATTTTGTTGTCTGCATGGATGGGGAATATCTCCCAACTCTCGTTATCACCAAAGTTTACAGCCATTGTTATTTTCTCAACAAAGGGTCATTGAAAAACATGCCTCTACCTACAGTACATTCCAAAAATTTACCTATATATATAGTGCATGATTTGTGAACTTATCTATTTTGATGTTTGCAGAACATAAGCTTAATATACATAATTTTATTCTTATTTATACTTATTCTTTTATGCTTTTCTGATGTAGTAAACTTGCTCAGTAGCTCAGCTGGTACAGAACTGCACTTGTGATGCAAAGCGCTCGTGATAAAAGTGAAAATAGACTTAAGATTACAGAGTTCACTGACTTGGAGAAACAAGCCAATATGACATGGTTTCTTCAGCAAATACTTTTTTATCTGATGTTTGCTTTTATTGCTTTTATTAACACTATCGGTTAGGTTTAGGGTAGAGTTTAATCTAGGTGGTACTGTATGTTATTTTCAAATGCAATAAAGCATTAAGCTTTTAATGTCAATCACCAGAAATTTCATTTCTCAACTGCTGCCGTACTTAAAACAACCAACATATTAAAACATTGCCAGATTCACGTCCATCTGTTTTATACATACTGGACATTTCACTTTATGAAACATACAGAAAGCAATGACTGAATTTGCTGACATCATAACTCCAGCTTGCATTTACATGACAAGCTGTACGGCAATTTGATGTTAAATTATGTGAATGTAGTTTACTGTATGTAAAGGGTAGAAGTCACTGTTTGAAATTAGTTAACATTTTATTTTCTTGAACCCCACATTAAAAAAAATGTTAGAAAAGCTGTTAATACATTGAACAACATTTGGCTACTGCCGTAGAAGGTTGACTGGCTTCACTCTTTTAAAGTGGTAAACAGAAGACAGCATTCAACAACAATTCAGATTCAGTGGTCCACTGAATTCGAGCCAGCATTTGTCTCTGTGTCCCAGCTAATGATCTCCTTTGTGAATTCTTACATGACAAGAAGAGTGCAGACCCAGCCGTTAAAACATGATACAGTACACAAACAACTTCCCTACAGTCCAGAGAGATGTGATTGCAACCGAAGGACATCTGAGAGAAGACATTTCATTCAAAACATTCAGTTAATGGTTCAGAAATGTTCAGGTTTAAATTAGTAATAGATGTAACATCATGAAAATTTCTTATCACAATTATAGTGGCCAAAATTATCAACGTTATCAGTATTATCATGGTATTGTTAAAATGTGCTGGAAATGTTCAAAAAGTATTGACATAAATCGTTTCACCAAGTTTCATATTTAATATCAACATACAACAAATAAAATGACTTTTTGTTTGCATAAACACTAAAACAATTTTACCAACATTTTATCAACAATGATGTCCAGATTTTGAATGACAACATAACTGACAACAGTTTATCTAATAACATGTAAGACATGTTCAAATAAAGCTTTAAAAAAGTTTCATAAAATGGTAAACCAAGTCAAAATGATAATTGATTTATAAATGATTATATGTATTTTATCTGCTCCATAAATAATTCTAGATACCTTATCCGAATTATTTAAATGTGTAGAAACCACATAAGCTTGTTTTTCATCAACCTGTCAAAATTTACAGCAGGGCATGCAAATTCTGTGTTTTTTTTTTTTTTTTTTTGACCAGACAAAAACTGCACACACTGTAAATATAACTCTGTGTAAATTTGCTCTCTGACACTAGGTGTCGCTTATGGAACAGCAGAATTACAGCTGTTTACCGTTATCTCCGTGGACAAAGCAGCTACTTTATTAGGTATTAGTTGCATGGAGCGTAGATGAAAACAAAATGCCATCGAATCTTTCCTGAAGACAGTCAGAACCTTCAGAGTTACATTAATATAATTAATTAATTCATATATTCATTTGTATAATTCCCTAAGCACTCTTTTAAAACATCCCAGATTTCCGCCATGTTTTCAAACTAAACGAAACTAGTCTGCATGCTTTGCGCACGTGAGACTGTTACTTAAAACTTTGCTTCATGCTGGATAGTTTTTATTTGTCCTGAGTTGTCCAAATCACGGTAATCGATTGCGGTTTTAATGATACTTAAAATATGAAATGGTAATACTAACCGTGGGGAATTTTATTATGATTTATCATCAAACCAGTAATCGTTACATCCCTAAAATTAGTGTTTCATGTTATTTAGCTGAACAAAGAAATGTAAATGTGTTCATGACTCCCTGTGGTATTGCAAATTCTGAATCTGCCAATAGGTTGCATAGGATGAGTCTACTTAATCTTCCCGTCACCTACAGGTTTCTTTTCCAGCCTCTGGCAGCTTTGCAGTCATGTGACTTAATGTGGACTCTGTCTCATGGGCAGGCCAGGGAATTGTACAGTTATGATTTCTGAACACACTCACATTATAATCAGTGTAAGGCTTACTTTAGCCCCTAATCCTTAAGTGGATAAGCTAAGCTTTAATTAGGCTAATCAGCAGTATAATTAGCTCCAATTACATTTTATTGGCCAGATAACAACATATCTTTAAGTGGGCTTAAACAGCATCGCAAAAAAATGTTACCTGAGAATGCGGTGGCATCTTCACAATATTTTCACATCTTCTCTCTGTATATGCGTTAAGTGCATTTTTTTGTTGTTTAAAAGCTATGCCTTTTTGTCAGTTTGCTGTGATGCTGTCAAGCTTGTGGACCAGGTTTGTGCTTGAGTTTACTGTGGATCACCTTGACAATCAGGAGGTTCACTCATGTGCCATGGCTTGACAGCGTGTCAGCAGTTTGGTCACTTAGTTCATTAAACCTAGCGAGATGTGCATTGGTGCATTGAGGGTGAACCCAATCCTGGCCTGACAGCAAGATGGTAGCCCTCCAACTTCTAAGTGTTTCTAGAGGATTTCGGAGACACAAACTGCTTTTTCCTTTGTTGCTTGCACAGTGTTACTTTAAATGAATGTGTGTTTAAACTCTCATGGGCTACTGTAGCAAGTATGTGTCTATGAACAGCTTCATTAAGAATAACTAAATTCATTTTGAACATAGACATTCTGTCTATAAATCATCATATATAAAAATCAGCATGTGCAGCATTTGTCCTTGTAGAAAAATTTGGATGTGCAGCAGGACAGGATCTTGTCAATTCTTTATTGGTCACTGCCAAGACAATGAGAGCCGACACCACTGACTTCCTCTTATAATTTCAAACATGTCGTAAGTTGACTTTGGGTAAGTAGAGCCATTAACTCAGCAAGGAGTTGAGTCACTGCGGGTGTTGACACCCACCTGCTGAAAGACTTGGGCTCCATTCCAATGAAATTTTACTATGCCCTTCCCTCGCTAACTTCCCTCCATCTTGCGGACTTAGATGTACGTCATCGCTTACGTTGCTTGAGTGCCCACTACTGATGGAATACATACAATGGATTTAAATGGAATGCTCCGAGGTCTTGATCACTTGGGGTCAGATTTACTAACAGCTTGCGCCAGCGCAAACCGTCTCTTTTGGCATTAAAATAGTACTATCAGGATTTATGAAAGACATGTAGTGAAGAATTAGCGCTGAAAAGGCATGGGCACACAGGGCGCCTAACCTTATTGAATATGCATTTGTAGGAGTTTCCCTTTCAGATGCAAAATTTATGGGAGGAGAGTATTAAAATTAATCACGCAATCCAGTTTACTAACATTTGCGCTCATGAAATTACTGGTATTTGCTCTATTATTTAACACCCAAAAAAGCATGTCTTAAACTATTTTGCATTTGAAATGGCTGCATTTGTTGTTGCTAGGAGGAGGCACCTCAGAGAACAGAGAGCGCATGGTAGAAGGGAGAGTATTTTTTCCTTACATATTAATTTATTTGGAACATATCCTTACACTAATTTGCACTGTGCTTGGTAGATTGCGTTGGTCATTATAGAAATGAGATGTTGCGTCTGTGTTCTTTAATATGCACACTGTCAGTAAATCACCCGCAGAAATTTCCACGCCCATCAGCGCTGTTTTGGAATTGCGCTTTCGTGCTAATTTGTCCTGTTTAGTAAATCTGGCCCTTGGAATATAAGCAGATTTTATTTTATTTAATATTGGAGCAGATTTTAATTTTTGTTGTCATTTTGATTTTCCTTTATGGCCTACATGCATGCTTGGGCTGTTGAATAAAATATATTGACCAACGGAAATGATAACAAATAACTTTGACCATGTAAAAAACAGTCAGCTTAAAGTACAGTGATCTACTTTGGTGCCTCAGTTGTGTTACATTGTGGTATATGGAGTAGACTCACTCCATCGATCAAAATTGAGGGGTCAAGGTTCTGTCCATATAAACAAAGAGGAACACTCTAAAATGGTAGTGGGGATTCTCTCAGTGGGATGTGTTTAAGGAAGAATCTCCAGTGACTATGAAAGCCTTGAAATCGTCAGAAAAGTCATCTAGTGTGACACCTGCGTTATACAGACACTATATGAAATCAATATTAAAATCAGCACGAAAAAAAAGAAGGCACTAGGTACAAAATCTAAATTACATTTACATTAACTGGTTTTATTCACGTAAAAAAATAGTATTTAACATCACTGAACCAAATATGCTTCAATTTAAATAATATTTTTAATGCATCAACACTCATTTTTATACTAATTTGTTTTAAGGTAACAATTGCAGGTTACCCATTTTTACAGTGTACATACAGGGAAAGTTACTTCTTAAAATCTACAATTCATAAATTTAAATATACTTACATTCATTGTTCATACATACAAACATATAATATATATTTAAATAAGTTGCTGTTGGTACAGTCTAGAGAAACTGATAATGTTTTCCAGAACATTTGTATGAATTTTCACAGAACATTTAGAAATAACATAACAGTAAGATAATGTTAAGATATAAATGATAATAATGTTAAGAAAATGTTTATAGAACTTGAGTGTTAGCTGGGATATTGGAAGAAATTTGTCATTGTCTTTGCAGTGCATAGTGGATTACTTTCAGAGGTGTAAAATACTTGAGTAATTTTACTTGATTACTGTACTTAAGTATTATTTTGGGGGATTTTTACTTTATTCAAGTACAATTTAAACTGACTACTTGTACTTTTACTTGATTACATTTCTGAAGAAAAAAAAGTACTTTTTACTCCTTACAATTTTATTTCAACTTAAAAAGTACATTACATTTTTATGTTATCTTATACTCATTAAATATGGGAAACAGAAGCTCAAACGTGCGTGCTTGACATGAGAACCAATGATTATTGTTTTAATGCATCAAGCACACACAGTTCTACTTCAGTTATGACTTTCATCAGGTAAATGTCTGGGTTCAAAAGTTCACCATCAAATCTGAGAAAGCATGTTGAGGTAGCAAAGTTACGTTTTCCCCCCCAAAAGTTTATTCTTTATTCTTTGTTTTGATAGAGCCATTAGCTGTGTAATACATTGGCTGAATGCACAAGATTGAGTGCAAATAAAATCATTGATACATTTTAAAAAAAATATATATAATTAATATTTTTGTGGGAATTCATTTTTTTAATTAAATGTTACAAATCTCCAAAAAAGTGTTTAAATAAACATTGTACGTTTACTTAATTGTAATTCATGTTTAGTGATTTTCTTACCAGGTGGTGGATAAGTTGTATTAATAATATGTCATTATATGACGCATTGAGTAGGAATTTGGACTCTCAATGTATATTTTCTTAATCTTAATAATTACACGATTTGCTCATTAATTCATATAATTAGTCGCAAATAATTATGTAGCAATATTTCCTGAGAAAAAGCCCCCACAAAACAATTCCCCAAATAAACAATTAAAAGATTAATTATCCTTTTAGACTTAGACAGTGACGTAGACAACACAAAAAAGTGGCCTTTCAGAACGTTAATATTGTATGTTTTAATTCTATGACTCTCTTCATTAATTCAACCCATTCTTGCATTCTGTCTGGAATATGTTTCTAACCTCTGCATCACATTGTTATTAAGTGATATTTCACCCAAAAATTAAGATTCTCATGTCGCCCCAAATGTTTATGACTTTCTTTCTTCAGATGAACACAAGCAAAGATTATTAGTCCATATAATGCAAGGGGACAGGACCGCTTCAGAAACCACACAAAGTGAACACGACGGTCAAGTTTAAAATATTAGTATTTGTAATTTTCATTGTTTCACTTAAGACACTGATTCATTAACAGGGGTTGTATGAGTTACTGTCATATTCACTTTGTGTAGTTTTTGAAGTGTCATTTTTGGACGTCCCATACTTGTTATACAAAAAAATATGATTTAGTTTAGATGATTTAGATCTTAGTTTGTGTGTTCATCTAATAAATGAAAGTCATATATATATATATATATAAATAATTTAACTGCATGATTTTTACTGTACCACCAATAACCTACTCCTAAATAGAATGTAGAAACTTACATTTTCTGTAAAGCCGCTTTGCAACGATTTGTATCCTGAAAAGCACTATACACATACATTTGAATTGAAAAACCTGTATTTTTCTCCCTTTAACAAAACTTCTGTATGTCTGTCAGAAAAAAAAGTACTTCTACTTTTTTAATACTTGAGTACAATTTAAAGTTGTACTTTTTTTACTTTTACTCAAGTATGTTTTTGGCCAGATACTTGTACTTTTAATTGAGTAAAATTTTCACTGAGTATCTTTACTTTCACTTGAGTAAAATTTTTGAGTACTTTTTACACCTCTGATTACTTTATCCCCAAAGTATACATGAATGTGCACAGTTCTCTGACTTTGAGAGCCAAAGATAGGTAGTTTACTTAGATTTTGAGACATTCCACTGTTTAGCCAGCCATTTGTGTCTTTGTTAGTCCACAGAAAAGATCACCTTAATTAGTTTTATGCCATTATCAAGGCTTTCCATTCCAGGTTTGCTTCACTTAAAGAGCAATATGGTTAGATAGATGCATTTAGAGTGCATTGTCAAACATAAACATCCAGTTTGGCATCTGAGGGTATAACAGTAACATCTGGAATCTATATCTAATATCTCGTCGTTTTTCACCAGGGGCAGAACAACCCGATTTCCAGAGGGTGTGCAACACAAAATTTGTAAAACCAGCCATATAAATCTGTATTTACATACTGGACAGGGATTAGGTTGTTCACGTTTTAAGTAGCTGTCGCATGCTTTAACATAAGGCAGATCTACCGCAGTGCCTGAACTGAAGTAGTCTGCTTGGGTTTAAAGCTCCCCTCCCTTATTCTGTGTGTGTGGTTCTGTTTGGAACAACTTCAGCTTGCTCCAACACTGGTTATAATAACGTTACAGGGAAGTATCACATAGCAAGTAGCACGGACCAATCATTTGCCCTAGGCTTTAGCAGAAGTTCCAACATTTTCGCCACTAAACCAACAGACAAGGAGTTAGAACACTGCCCCAAGAGCCCAAGTTGTATAAGAGCTGAGCAGATGTCTGCTATTGTGCATGCATTTGAGTGTACACTAATATGCTATTTCTACTTGGTTGATGCTTTTTTACTTTCAGTGTGCACACTTTAAATCCGTGTTCACTATCAGTTGCCACCACCATCTGGATGCCCCCGAATACATCCCAGACCCCTCTTTACTCTCTTTCCCTCATCCTGCCTTCCTGCAGTTCATATTTCAGTTTGCTCCCAGGAGCTCGCAGGTCTGTGCCAGACGGAAATTCGCTGAGGCTGCAGGAGCCCCTCGGAGGCCACACAGAGGAGGGACAGGCCGGGAACAATCAAGCCCAGTGCTCCTGCCTCTCCAGCAGCCTGTAAGGCTGCTCGGGTCCTCAGGGTGCCTGGTGCCTTTCTCTCACCCTCGCTCCCCTCATGCCCCATCTCACTCTCTCTCTTCCTCTTTCATGCTCACACTATTTCTCCACCATAACGGCCCTCCTCTGTCTACTCCCCAGGGTGGACCAAGAGGCCATCCAGTCATTCGTTGTCCATCAGATGTGTTTACTCTTTCCGTGACAGCCAACACATCTGGAGCGCATATTCAGGTTATTCCAGTGCCACTAGACACATTCCATGAGATCATTTCAGAGGTTGTTATGGCGATCTTCTCCCCCTAGTTGTATGACAGAAATTGTTGGACGAGGGTAGGGAGGTGAGGGTACGCTGTACAATTGTGAACACTGGAGCTACTATTGGTGGGGGGTTGGGGTAAGTAATTACAGATTGTGTCGCCCTCCTGGAACACCAGCCATGAGCTTTAATGAAGTGTTGCAGTGACATTCTTCCTCCTTCCTTCACTCTCTCTTTATCTCTTTTCTCTTTTTCTCTTTCTGTCTTTTTTTTTCTTATCCATCGGCACATTTCAGGTCCTGGCCTCTCCCCCCTGAACATTCCTGTGCCTGTGTGTGACTGTGACGGCTGTCATCAGGCAGGAATGTCCAGCTCTCCCACCTCGTCCACCATGCTCTTGGGTGAAGCCCCCCTCCCGACCCTCCTCCTCCGAAACGCTCGCCTTCAGAAAATGTGTTCCTGCAGATGTTGTCCATTCAGTGCATACCTTTGATTGGCTGGCTTCCACAACAAGCAGAGTAATTTGCAGATATTCAGTGGCTTGTTTTTGAGCTTGAGAGTGTGCGAGCTATTTTATCTTCTATTGCTTTTACCAGTAAAAGGGAACATTTACTTTGCCATTTGTTGGACACATAACTCCACACAAATGTGTTGACGAAAATGTTTTCTTCTGATGTTCAGAGAAGAAAAAGACCTTTTTCTCAAAAAAAAATATCCTGCCCATTAATAACATATTTGTTCTGCGCTGATAGAAATGGTACGTGCACAATATGAAGTCTTTATATTCTCATTACTCTAAGGGCAAAGTATGATTTCTTCAAGTGAGTCACGACATTTGCAGTTTCTAATGGCCTTAATTACCATTGCCCAATCAAGCCATATTTGTCCAACCTGAAATGGTCCAGGTTTTTTTTTTTTCTTACTGGACTTTATGTATTCATATTTTGCAAACACCAAGAGTACCTATGTAAATTAACTCCTCGTTTGTTCTCCCTCTTCCTGAGTCAGGCCTCTCCCAGGTCTTCTCTAAGTCTTGTTTGGTACCACTGTCCCATGGCACTCTTCTATATAGCTGAGCTGCAAGCTACACAAAGCCTGTGACCCCCCACCTCCGCACTTTTCCAACAATCCATCACTCTCCCTGTTTTCCTTCTGTACCAGTACAGTTTTCGTGGTTGGGGAGAGCTGTGTGTTATATATTCAGGGCAATGGTGTTCATTTCAACAACACCCATAAAGCCAAGACATAATATTGTACATGGCTTTGTTCCCCAGTCTCTCTTTTTGACCTTAATAAATTATGTAGATTAGAAAAGTAGAAACACATTGTGCTGATAAGCGGTCTGATGCATCTGGAATGGGGGGAGTGGTAGTAGTGAGAGCCTGGCCGATGGGGGGGTCAAAGAGAGACATGAGTCTGTTTAGTCACACTTTTTCTTTAGTCCTGGCCCCATATGTTAAGAAGTGAGGAATAACAGTGGTGTCCCAGTTGGAAGAGACTTTGTAGGCCACTGCCAAAAGAAAGATGATTGTCTGTGGTGGGAGAGTAAAACAGGGGCCTCAAATGGTAAGGAAAAAGCCAAAAATGTTACGCTGTGGACCGTTAGTGCGGGTGTGCTAAACTATTAGGGGGCGGAAAGCCTTTGTCTGCAGAAGCTGTTGTGTTGCAACACATATGAGAGTCTGTAGTGGAATGTGTGTGTTGGAGCATGTGTGATATACAGTGCGTGATATTTATTTAAGAGGGACTCTTGGAGTTTCAAATGCAGGACACAAGATACTGTTCCCTCTCGCAGTGAGCACTCTTTTTTTTTCTTTGGAAGTGCTTCAAGACCACCTGAATCACAAATATACACACAAAGGGGCCAAGCATTGATACCATTATGTTCTTTTCTCATAACAAATGACATTGAAAACCCTCAGCTGTCTTTTGGGGAATTTTCATTTCTGCATTGTCAGTACTGACTGTGAGAGTTCTCTTTAAACTGACACTCATAGTGAGAGAGAAAACACAGGGCTCTAACAATCAGGGTGTGACAAGTTTTAACTCAGAGTCTCACATGTGTTGTTCTCCCTCCTGACCTCCTCTGAGACACCACTCGGCAGGACGATGGGATAGGTTTCTGTCTTAAGAGAATTTCAAAGGCCAATGGTGAGAGACGATAAGAGGGAAACATTTAGAAGAAAAGAGAAAGCACTTTTCTTTCTCAAGTAGGATATTGTGTGATCAAAGACAGGTCCCCATGAAATCTGTGAACCCCCTGCAGTAAAACTCAATATACTGTCAATTAAAAGACGCTAATGGTACAGTACTATTCCCAGCAGTTCCGGCACTGAGAGCTCTTTGGTTCCTCTGGGGAATTAGTTAGGTGACAGAACTGCAACATGTTTACTAATCAGCAGCAGTGCTCATGGTTCCTAATGAGAGAGAGAGAATGAAAAAAAAGGAAGAGAAAGAGAACAAGTCACTGTGAGTCATCTTATTCGTGCATCATCTCATCCACATATGTGTGGGGGCGACATACCTGTCTACACAGATGGATATCTCTGACTTGCTATGGAGGCGCGACTTTGGAAACTCTTGGCAGGTCTAGCAGGGGAAGTCCCCTGGACGACGGATGAGGCAGCGTCTTTGGGTCCTTTTCAAAGGCAGGAGTTTAGAAAGGGAGAGGACATGATGAAGAGATCAGGAAATGCTCCATTTGCATTCCTTAGAACTCTGATTTGATTTCTCATGTGGAAGTTTAACAAATTAACAGAGAGAATGAGAGATAGGCCTACTACGGGAGATTTATATATTTAAAAAAAAAAAAACTGGCAATTTTTATAGTGCTGGAAAAAAAGAATTCGGATGCCCAGAGCTAAGGTTATAATGTGTTTGAGCCAAAACTCAGAGAATTTCCCTGCACAGCAAACAGTATTCTTTGGAGCTGATATGTGCCAAAGACAAAAGATGGAGGAGTATTTTTGGGATTGTGTAGTGTTCCCTCAGTTGAAGGGCTCTCTGTGTGAGGTTTGTTTTGGTTAGTGTCCTCACTGCCCTTCCACATACCAGCTGCTGCGATACACCTCTGAGCCCGGTGCAGGGAACACAGAGGGCTCCTTCCACGGGTCACTTTATTAATGTGCTCTCTCTCTTGTCTGACATTATTAACCACATCTTGTCTGTACAGGAGACATTCCTGAGAAGAGCCCCCTAACCTGACATTGTCACTATTTGAATTATTGCCTCATCTCCCCAATCTGATGTCTTGAGCAAGAATGCGTAGTGGGGGGTTGGGGGTTAGTATGCCAGCCAAGCAGTCCACTTTTGTCCACCGTCTTTTCTTTTTTTTTTTTTTTTCTGGATGGTTCATTGTCAGAGAAGGTTTATGTTTTTTTTTTCCCCTTCATAAAATAATTTCTAATTTACACCACTGGGTGTTGTTGTACTTTAAAATGAAGTGTTTATTTAATTATTTATTTATACACTTTATGTTCTAATGGTAAAAATATTTCCCATCAAAAGCAAGAAGAAGAAGAAAAGAAAAAAAATCCCTTTGTACCACAATGGAAGTGGTCCAAAGTAATACACTTGGGGCTATGAGTGTTATTTCTTGTGTAAATGGAATTATATCATGGTAAACACTTACAAATAAATATAATAATATAATTGATGTCACTATCTTAATGTAAAAAATCCCATTGAGAAATGTGTGAATCAACAACAATGTAGCAGCATTCATATATATATTTTTTTTCACTTTTCTGTAAAACTGTTAAAAATGTTGATCAGTTACCAACATCTAAGTAATGCAATTACTAAGCGAAACTAGTTAGACACTAGACCAGTCAAGGCCAACAAACCAGCTTATTTTAATCATTTTATTTATTTATTTTTTTCAGTAGGAAAGAGTGCATAGTCTGGGTAATAGGACAGATGAAACTCTTACAGCTCTCAGAATCTTCATGGATGGAGAAGGAGGGGGCATTTAGAGGAAGCAGGGACTGGTTTACATGTATCACTACTTTGTAGGCAGTGAGAAATCTATTCCACAGGGCTGTGCTGCTCAGAGACACACAGCTGCAGGGGATTAGTGACCCTGAACGAGTCCAGAAACCAGGAATGCACCAGCCCCCTCTTAAAGACACCACCGGAGAAGGAGGTTTACACTCATTCTAGACACTCAACACTCGCTCTCAAAGACACACACTTATACTGAACACCCATATACCATCTCTGTCACATTATTTGTTTTACAATTCTTCAGAATTACCCAACAGCCTGGAAGGAATATCCATCCATTGTTCAGCAGTTGTAAAATTATTGATCCTTTCTGGGTTATAATAACAACCTAATCTCACTCGCCTCAGCTCATTTTTAAATATATACTACTACATGAACTAAATATGGGTCAAAGGCATGACATTCATTTTTTAGCTTCTTTTTTTAATAATCATTACGATGAATAAATGATTAAGATTACTACTATTCTTACTACTATTGTATGTACTATGTCAGTGGCTCATATTTATTTGTAAATATGAAAATAGGGTAAATAGTGTTTGTAGTGTATGTTTTTAATTTGTTTTTTTCTTTATTGTGACACTGACTTATATTTATTAGTAAATGTGTAGCTCGAAAATCATCTAAGCCTTATTTTGATAGCTTTAAATATGTGGTCACCAGTAGCATCTTAGGCATGTGTTGTGGTGAGGACTGTTTATCTGAAAAAAAAAAAAGAGCAAAAGTTGTGTCTCTTGGGTCAGATTCAGCCTGACTTATCCATACCAATTTGTCAAAACATTGTTTGTTTCTCAGACACAATGCATTTTGGTTTAAATGTCTGGAACCACAGCTAGGAACTGCTTTGGTTTTATCGGTGTCCCTGTATCTGCTGTATCTGTCCATCTTTTTATGAGTTGTGTGCCCAGATTGCTTGAAGTACAGAGCGTTCTATATTGAAGGTGACACAAGTGTCACAAATCAGCCCTTATTCATATCTTCCTCCAATCGTGTCTTCTACAACATCCTCTTGTGTTGTCCCGGCCCTGCTGAGTTGACAGATGTAGAAGAGAGGCACTCATTTCCACCTAACGTGTTCAGTGGGGCCTTACTGATGCACTGAAAGGCCAGAGTTTGGCGTCGCTGTAGCGTTAGCATGGCACTACCTGTCACTCAAATGCATATGTCAGGATTACAACCCAATTACCTTTACACTCCTGCTCCTGCTCTTAACTCACTTCCACCCACTTGAGTCGCAATGCGCTAAAAGGATGCGTTAACCATGCAAGCCCGTCATTAGAGCCTCATATGCCCACAGCCCAGAGAGAGAGCTGGTTACCCTCAGTACTTCCACCGGACAGCTCTGATGCCCATCATCTGGAAGCATTGAATGTCAGAGTAAAATATGCATAATTTGCAGACATTTTTTTCGCATGCCATTTTGCTCACTTTCCATACTTTCGAGTAACACCTCCTTGTCTCTCTGTGCTCTTTTGATGCTGTTTGCTGGGTAGGACATGATTTCTTTGATTGGTTCATCCTGCACTCAGCAGAGTCACGACTGTGGAGTGACTCACCATGTTCAGTTTCTTCCTAACTTTAGTCACACCATCTTACAAGCTCAGACACCTTGTGAAGGAGGATATAGAGAGGGTGGAGGCTAGGACAGGGGAATCTTTCAAAACGTTGCAGGTTTTGACACAGACGTCTCATAATCTGTCTTTCATGTCTCCCCTTGTCCTCCGTTCTGGGCCCCTCGTCCCTCCCAGATACCTCTGTCATATCTTCCAGCACAGGTGATATCAAAGGCCCGTTTGGCATGGAGCTGATTGGCTGTTTCGGCAGATTTTATGAAAAGAGCTTTAATTGCAGACAGACATCTGCTTTTATTCAATCAGCTTTATTGGCTTGAGTCACATTTACTCCACTGCCAGCACTTTGTTGCTCATTAAAAAAGCGAAATAAAACAAGCGCTCGAACGAGCCATACACATGTAAATAAATATGAGGGCTGTAACCGTGCATTCATGCGCACTTACACAATAAGATAATTCAAAAGTCCTGAACAATGAATAATGCAGACGATAACAAGAGCCATAAAAGTGTGCGCAGTGATATTTATAGTGGTAATAACAATGGAGAAATGTAATTTGAGGGTCAGTGGGGGCTCCATTTGACTGTGGACAGGGTCTTCTCGGCCCCCTCTGCAGGGGCACACATGAGCATATTGTTCCAGTTGAACATCTGCATTGTTTAATTCAGTGTTTGAGCTCCAAATGATTTGGTGCAAGACCAGGGGAGATGCGGACGCAAGCACACCTCTAAAGGTAGTTTTACAGGAGATTAAATGTTGCAAATCATTTTTTGAAACTGCAATTGAAGTGCTAGTTCTAACAACGGTGAGTTCACAGAGAGCTCCTGACCAGACACACTTCATTATCTCACAGTGTGGCTTTATAATAAGAGTCAATGTCCCATCATCCTTTAGCAAGGCACATACAATATTGAGTAAGTGTACATGTGACAAAGATCATTCCATTCTAAAAGTCCATTCTAAACAACTGGATGGATACAGGCATAGGTCAGTGTTTTTGTTGTCTGGCTGGTTTAGGCTGTAGTTGGCAGTAGCGCTTACTAACACTGCTGTGGTGGGAGTGGGATATGAAGCTGAAACCAGAGATGGTAAAGGATCTAGTGAAAGAAAGAAACAGGGAAAACAAATGTGTTAGAGATATTTGTTTTTACAATGCAGAATTAAAAATCTTCAGAACTGGTTGTGATTCTAGCAATTCAAAGGGTTACTTCACCCAAAAATGCATCAGTTACACACTGTCATGTTTTCCCAAACCCACTAGACTTTTATTAATCTTCGGAACACAAATTAATTTTTAATATTCTTTATTCTTTGTTGATTAGTCTTCTGAAGAGACACAATTGCTTTGTATGATAACAGATTTGATTTACGCTTTTATTCATGTATAAACATTGATCAACACACATAGAGCTCAACCATTTTTGCTTGATGCACGAGAACAAACCTTATTGGTTCTTGCTCATCATGTAAGCAGAGTTCAGCATCCATTTATCATATTTCATGAGGTCTATTATGTGTGTTCATAAATGTACAATATGAATAAAAGCCTAAATTAAATCTGTTCATCATACTGTGTTCAGAACAGATCAACATTTTGGGTTTTTAGTGGAGGGACAGAAGTTTCTCAGGTTTCATAAAAAAATAAAAAAAACATCTTAATTTATGTTTCGAAGAAGAACAAAGGTCTTATGGGCTGAGTAATTGATGACAGAATGTCCATTTTTGGGTGAACTAACCCTTTATGTGAAAAGAAAAAAGGTGAGAGTTAAGTGGCATGTCTAACCAGGGGTGTGACTAGACTCCAAGATCAGGAGCTACGCCCATGGTCCAAATCATACATACAAGATGAGTAGACACAGATTGTTCTAGTATTTTTAGTGTTTTTTTTTAGCCTTTTTAAATAATTTTTTAACTTTTAGAAATGTAAGTATGGTCATGTCACAAAGATCAATGCATGGGTTCTAGATAATATGTTTAATAGTTGCAAGTGTAAAAGTTTTTTGGTTCTTCTTGTACTAAAGATTTTTTAAAGACCCATTTTAAAAATGTTTTTTAAACTACAGAAAGCACCTCTTTTAATGCCATAGCATTAATCCTGAGGTGTTGAGCCATGACCCTAAATTACAAGTCAATACAGACAATACAAATCAGTACAAATCAGAGCACAATGACAACAATAATTAGATTAGATAGGAAAAGGCAGAAATGAAAGAAATGAAGGAAACACCTTGAGTGACAAGAGAGAGAAGGTTATAGAGAAAGTGGAAAATGTAAGAAGACAAACTGAAAAAAGAAAAAAATATATATATATACGAAGGTGTATTGAGAGAAAGAGAGAAAAAGAGAGATGTTAATGGTTTGGGCGGCACCCCTGGCGTGCACAGTACTGGTGTTTCTGCCCAACACCTCCACACGTCTGATCGGTGCATTCCATCCTCCTAGCACACAGCAGCACAGCCACTCCTGCAAACCACGGGAAATCTGCTGGAGAAAGAGAAATCTGGGAGGAGTAACTGTGAATGTGTGTGTGCTTTTGTGAGTTTAAGGGCATGTTTACTTGCCTCTCCCAGACAACTTGGGGCAAGAAGGAGGGGAGGGCAAAAGGGGCAAAACTGGGCCTTTCTTTCTCTCTCTTTATGTCTCTCTCCCTCTCTCTCTCTCCTTTACAGATTGTCACCAGGAGTACAGAAAACATTCTCAGGGATTTCCTGCCATTCAAAACAAAAAGCAGGTCCCCCCCTTTCCCCTATCACTCCCCCCGTCGGCATGTTAAGGTCGGAACAGTGCAGCAGCTGAGTGCGTGTGCTGATGTGCACTTTCCAGGTCAGGGGCGGAAAAAGGCTCCTGAACCCTCCTGATTGCTTGTGCTGCTGTGTGTTGTTCCATAGCATGCCACTTACTCACCTCCAGTTGCACACAGCGAAAGAGAAACGAATAACAAAACACCCTGAGAATAACCTGTGTGAGGCTTTGAAGGGTCACATTTCCCTTTGTGCTCAGTGATAAGTCCTGGATCTTCAGTGATTCAACTGCCTAGATCAGTATATGTTAACAGGTTTTAGAACGTGTACAGAAATGTCTAGAACACATTCTGTGCAATCGACTGTACGATTGCATGCCTTAACTTATTATACGGTATAGAGTGTGCCAGTACTAATTTGACACATGCCTCTACAACATGAGCTAAGTACACTTACACTATTGGTAGATCATTTAATTAAGTGCTGAAAGCCTGCTAGTGTTTGGTTTCACATTCAGGTCAATGATGTGACACTCGTTTGTCCTATTACCTCTGTATTATATACTAATTTATTTAAAAAAAAAAAAATCATATATACACTGACTTGAATACACCTCTTGGGGGACAAAAACAATGTTAGGGTGAAACAAATGTTTCATACCATAATGAAGAATAAGAAGAAGAAGAAGAAAAAGAAAAATAAATTCATGAAAAGAACAAAACTTTAAAAAAGAAGTTCTTTATTATTATTTCTTAAAAGAAAAAAATATATTTATTTATTTATTTATTCATAAAACGTTCTTTCTGGTCCTCAAATCTGATTGGCTGATAAGAGTGTGATATTCAAGTGATAACAGAACTCCAACTCTTTCACCATTTGTATCATTCCGATTGTGTTTTTTCTCACAGCAGGCGTCATGATGGATGCCCAAATCCACTACACTGTAAAAAAAAAAAAAAAAAAAAAAAAAAAAAAAGTTGTGCCAACTTAAAATTTTAAGGCAACCAACTTCAGCAGATTTTTGAGTTTTCTCAACTTGTCGTTTTAAGTTTATACAACAAACATTTTAGAATCTCCCAAAAAAATAAGTTGAGCAAACTCAAAAATCTGCTGAAGCTGGTTGCCTTAAAATTTTAAGTTGGCTCAACTTTTTTTTTTTTTTTTTTTTACAGTGTATAATTAAAAAAATAATAATAATGTGTTTTGTGTCACGGAATGTAGTTTTAAGAGTGTTTTTTAGGGTTAGGGTTGCGTAGAATGTTCTTGTTTAGACTTCAAATATGCGTTTTGTTAATAAAGATAACATCTATTTGAAAATTTGTTTCGACGTTTTCGGAGATGTGGAGATGGTCCTCACTGCAGAACACAAGATCCAGGGGGTGTGGTTGGATCTAGATCCAACTCCTCCCACCTTAAATATACCTAAACCTACCAGTCTCCACCTCTTGATCCCTAAACCCACCCCTAAACCTACCAATCTCCACCCCCTGGATGTGGATCCAACCCCGCCCCCTGGATCTTTTGTTCTGCAGTGAGGGGCTACTGGAGATGTGAGCTCCAGGGCGTCAGTGGCCATTCAACGCTTATGAACCTGACAAGAGCAGCCTCACCTTGGCCAGCTCTTCTGAAATTTGCCGTTGACTCTGTTGTCTCTATAGTGGTTAAATATGAGATATGATTAATTTGAGGTAAATCTAACAGGCAGTCTTTTGTCTCACCAATCTATTATTTGTTTCAGAGCAAATAGTTTTGGCTGAGAGCAAAATCTCATCATGTTATATTTATATCAGAGTGCTGTCGTTTTACTTTTGACTGAGCAACTTTTATGATGGCTGTTGTTGTTAAGTATTAAACATTATTATTTAAAAAATAATATTTTATACAAATAATAATCAAATTTAAAAATAGTATTTAGTATTGGGAAATGGTGTGTGTGTGTGTGTTTGTGATTGTGATTAGTTTCATTGTTCCGTCATTAGATGGTGACAAGAGACAAGTCAGCAGTAAAGACTTTTATATTGAAATAGACTGAGACTAGAGAGCTCAATGCTCCCTTACAGATGAAAGGATAGTATGACAAAGTTATTGCTTTCCTCAGCGAACATTCACATAATACACAGTTTTTAATACAGTAATACAATAAGCTTATAATGAAGCAACTCAACTTTCCTTCGTTACTAGTTCTAAAGTGACATTTGCAAATTAGAAATGGATGCTTGGCCTCAGCTGTTAAACTGACAAAATTAGATCTGAATCTGTGATGGTATATACAAATACAGTATATATTTTGAAAATATTTACATGTATTTACATGTCTATATTTATATTCATATAATTTATATTATAAATAAATATATGTAATTTATAATATATATATATATATATATATATATATATATATATTTCTGAAATATATGCATGCATGTGTGTGTATTTATATAATAAATATACACAGTACAAATACATATCTTATGTTAACAAAAACTTTTATTTTGGATGCGATTAATCCCAATGAATCGTTTGACAGCACTAATATATATATATATATATATATATATATATATATACAGTGGTGTGAAAAAGTGTTGGCCCCCTTCCTGATTTTTACATTTTTTTGCATGTTTGTCACACTTTAATGTTTCAGATCATCAAACAAATTTAAATATTAATCAAAGATAACACAAGTAAACACAACATGCAGTTTTTAAATGAAGTTTTTTATTATGAAGGGAAAACAAAATCCAAACCCACATAGCCCTGTGTGAAAAAGTGCTTGCCCCCTCCTATTAAATCATGAAAGAACTGTGATTAGCCACATTATTTTAGAAAGCTGAGTTAAATTTCACTAGCCAAACCCAGGCCTGATTACTGCCAGACCTGTTGAATCAAGAAATCACTTAAATAGAACCTGTCTGACAAATTGAAGCATGTTTAAAGAGCAACACATCATTCCGCGATCTTAAGAAATTTATAAACAGATGAGAAACAAAATAGTTTACATGTATCAGTCTGGAAAGGTTATAAAACCATTTCTAAGGCTTTGGGACTCCAGCCTTCCCAGGAGTGGCTGGCCTATCAAAATTACTCCAAGAGCACAAAGACGACTCATCCAGGAGATCATAAAAGAACCCAGAACAACATCTAAAGAACTGCAGGCCTCACTTGCCTCAATTAAGGTCAGTGTTCATGATTCAACAATAAGAAAGAGACTGGGAAAAAAACGGCATCCATGTGAGAGTTTCAAGGCAAAAGCCATTGCTGACCAAAAAGAACACAAAGGCTCGTCTCACATTTGCCCAAAAATATCTTGATTATCCCAAAGACTTTTGGGCAAATATTCTGTGGACTGATGCGACAAAAGTTGAACTTTTTGGAAGGTGTGTGTCCCGTTACATCTGGCGTAAACCAACACAGCATTTAATAAAAAGAACATCATACCAACAGTCAAACATTGTGGTGATAGTGTGATGGTCTGGGGCTGCTTTGCAGCTTCAGAACCTGGATGACTTGCCATAATTGATGGAACCATGAATTCTGCACTCAGAAAATCCTGAAGAAGAATGTCCGGCCATCAGTTTGTGACCTCAAGCTCAAGGTTATGCAGCAGGACAATGATTCCAAACACAGCAGCAAGTCCACCTCTGAATGTCTCAAGAAAAACAAAATTAAGGTTTTGGAGTGGCCAAATCAAAGTCTGGACTTTAATCCAATTGAAATGCTGTGGCGTGACCTTAAACAGTCCATTCATGCTCGAAAACCCTCCAATGTGGCTGAATTAAAACAATTCTGCAAAGAAGAGTGGGCCAAAATTCCTCCACAGCGATGTGAAAGACTCATTGCCAGTTATCGCAAACGCTTGATTGCAGTTGTTGCTGCAAAGGGTGGCGCAACCAGTTATTAGGTTTAGGGGGCAAGCACTTTTTCACACAGGGCCATGTGGGTTTGGATTTTGTTTTCCCTTTATATATATATATATACCACTCTAAAAACTGCTGGGTTAAATACAACCCAGTGCTGCGTAAAATATGGACAAACCCAGCAAATGGGTTGTTTTTACCCAGCGGTTGGTTTGAACATTTAACCCAACCGTTTGGTCAAAACAACCCATTTGCTGGGATTGTCCATATTTCAACCAGCACTGGGTTGTATTTAACCCAGCAGTGTTTAGAATATGTATGTATGTACGTATGTATGTATGTATGTATGTATATATATATATATATATATATATATATATATATATATATATATATATATATATATGTATATACATACATACATACATACACACACACACACACACACACACACACACACACTGCTTCACTACTCATTAATATGTTACCTTTTATGGTAAGGCAAGGTTAGATCAGACTTTAAAATGTCATGTGGTGTGACTCAAAACTTACTTATATTTATATTTATGCATTAATAGAATTAATAGAGTATAAAATATGTTACTACTTTATACTTGTTGGTTTTTAGAATCCTTAAATTTTAACTTAAACCTAAAATAGTACAGTAGTTTTTCAAAATAAATAATTGTAATACTACTACTACTACTACTACTACTACTACTACTAATAATAATAATAATAATGTAGCAATAATAATAATAAAGTTTTTTTTTTCACCTTGGAGATGCCCAGTTTTTTATGACACCAGGTGGCATTGTGAGAGGTCTGGTCAGGCCTGGTCTTATGACAGCAAACATAGGTTGTGTAGCTGAACGGTAACTTCAAGTGAAGGCCAGCCCAATTATCCCCAATCAGACTCTTAACTGCTGCGGTCTGGGGGTGGGGTGCAAAGCTCCCTGAAGGGCTTAGCCTTCATTACTGGGCAGCACATCCTGCACATTAACTTTCTTTCCCCCTCCTTCTTCTGCTCACTCTTCTCTGTTTCTACTCTTATGCCCCCTTGGCTTCATTGTGTGGTGTGCAATGATACAGCAAACAATCAGTCAGACAAACCTAAAGCACATGGCAAAGGCCACTGAGCTAGGCAAATCTGAGTCGTTCTAATAACATGAAGAAAACATGGTGGAATTCTTAACTGCAGAATAATGTCACATGGGCCAGGGGTAGGTGGACAAGAAGCGTGTGCGCCTACGCTTACAGATGATGGGATGTGTCCCTCTACCTCCCCTCTCAAGAGAGAGGAGAGACAGATTGGAGCAGAAATCAGCTCAGGTAATTTTCCAGTAGAGAGACAGTGATTACTGCGTGCCTCTCTTGCGGCCCACAGGAAGTTTCCTCTTCACTGGCTTAATGTGTTTGTGTGTGTGTGTATGTTTAGAGGAGGGCATCAAATGCTTGCCGCTGTCTTCAGTCACCAGCTGATTGGTTGTTGGCCTCTGCGGGCTAGTAGCAGATCTGAGCAGAAACCTTCCTTGCACACAATGCACAAAACACACTTATCAGCAGTGGCATGGTGAGAACAGAGAGAATCTCAGTATGACTAAGGCTAGATTAGAAGAGTTCAGTGTGTCTCTGGAGTGGGGGATGATGGGAGGGTGTGGTGCCTGTAGGTGTGCTTGTGCTTGTTCTTGTCTGGACAGGAGCGGCATCAGGGGGCCGTGCGGTGGCAAAGAACTCAGTGTCAGTGCTGTGACAGGTTGTGCCTAATCTGCCCTGAGAACGTTCTGTCAGAAAGGGAGGACGGGCAGCAGGTGTGTTTCATTTTTTTTTTTTTTGGCACATTCTAGACTGCATATACAATTTTTATTGTATCAGCAACAATTGTAAGCCAATTGAATGTTTCTTTAAGTAGAAAGCATTTAAAACAAGGGAAGCGAATATTTAAAGGTACACTTTTGAAAAACTCCCTGTCCTGCATTCGTCCCAATTATGAAGGTCTATAAAAGGGATTTATGGTATAAGTTGAATATCAGCAGACTTTAATGTTGAAAGGCTCATCTTGACTGAAGCGCACCGCTGATCTTCCCTCTACTCAACTCACTGCCGAAGGCACCAAAAAGTCTCCACACGTTGGAAACTGAGTCAAACCACATCAATCAGGACACTCATTCCTGCTCCACCTCTTTTTTCTTACACCTTGTCTGCTCTTTTCTTCTGTGTGCAATTTTTTTCTTCATCTTAGTTGTCTTTTTCCTTCTTGTCACACTGGGAAAGAACTCCTGTAGATGGCAAAAGCAACAAACCCACAACTGACTTATACATTATCAATTTTTTTGGACAAAGGTGTTTATTTGAGACACACTTGGTTCAAAAGACATGTCTTAGTGTCTCATCTCTTTCATTAGCTACAAACCCTGCCTTCAATCTCAGGTGCTTATCAGTCATATATAGATCACAGAAGACCACACCATCTCACACACACACACACACACACACACACACACACACACACCCCATCCTATCGTAATGCATTATTATTATTATCTGCTGAGTCTCGGCTCTGTAAAATGAGTTTTCCTGAACTCCATTAAAAGCAGTGCTTGTCGTTCCCCTGGGTCAGATTTGCATGCGCCGCTGCAATGCGCCTCAAATGGAAGATGTCCTTCCTCAGCTCTCCTCCCCCAGCCTCATCTGGGACAATAAGTGGACATATGACATTTTACAGAGACCCTCGTTTTCTCTGCTTCACTGCTGTCCCACCTCCCTCCTGTTCCTCCTCCCCAGCCACTCCTGGCCCAGTCATCAGATAAGGGAAAGAATATTGCAAATGACACCACCAAATCAGCAGTAAATAGTGGGTAATTTGATTGACATCTGGAAGGCTGTCACGGGCCCGAGTGGACTGGCAAGCAGTTAGTTGAGTACAGAAAAAGTGGCTTTCCAAGTAAATCACTTTTTGTCCACTGGGGCCTGTAGCAGATTATAATTGCTTGTCCTTCCCATCAGTACAATTTCTCCATTACTGTGTGCAGCAGCGTCTTATTGAAAACCAGGTTGTCCCTTAAAAATTCACATGCTGTCACAGGTCAGATGAAAAATGGCTAAATATGAGACACATTTCAGAATTCATTATACCATATGTGCTGTTTTCTATTAATGTCCTTTGAAAAATTTAAATGAAAAGAAAAAGGTTAGAGAGTAAATCCTCTGATTAAATACTGAGGGGAGAAGGATTTGAACTGTTGACCGTGGGAATTATAGAGACAGTCATAGTCAAATTTTTGCCTATTTAAAGAAAAAAAGAAGAAAAAAAAAACCATGCACTTACAGCACAACATCTTTTTATTTGCTTGGCGTTTCCTCAAGTAATACTTTGCTCAAATTTTAAGGTGTTAATATTATGTCAAGAGCCATATAACACATTTGCCAAGAAGACGTCAATGCTATACAAGCAAAGTTATCATAAATGAGAATTCACATCTTTTAAAGAACACATTATTATTTTTCTATGTTAAAATACTTTCTCACGTCCAAGTGTAATGTCCAGAGTTAATTTCATTGAAAAGTGTAAACACTGTGGCTCTTCATCTTTCAAAAAATTGGACTGTTTGTTTAAGCATCATGACCAGAGACCTACAGAGTTTAGTTAGACAGGATTTTACCAGTGTATCACCGTTGTAACAAACACTGAATGAATAATATCCTCACAGGCAGGTTGTATTCTCTATCACGGGTCAGAAACAGTCATTGTATCAATTAGCTGAGAGACATACCTCTGGCGCAATAAAATTACAGCACACAGCACAGGAAAATCATTTTGTACCTTGAAAAATCAAATTTATATAAAGATATTTTTTAAACAGTTCAAAATTTTTGGCAGAGAGTTATATATATATATATATATATATATATATATATATATGTGTGTGTGTGTGTGTGTGTGTGTGTGTGTGTGTGTGTGTGTGTGTGTGAGACCCTGCCTGTGAAAACCAGGCTAAAGTTTAAAAACCTAATTCTGAGATAACGAGCCTCAAATTTTGATTTCACCTATTAATTTCATAATCATTTCAATTTTTAACATAGTCTTATTCAGTCAGTGTTAAAGATATCAAGTTTGCATTTTCACAGAATGTTCTGTACGTTATGTAGGCCGATTTTATGTAGAAAACAGTGAATCTAAAAAAAATGACTTTAGCTGGGTTTTTCACAGGCAGGGTCACATATGTGTTTATTATTGCTTTGCATTATTTTGTGAATTACAATAAATCTAATGTAAATCTATAAAAATGCTAGTAAGATGGAGTAATACAATGATATTCATAAATACAAATATAAAGATATTACAAGATTAATTAGTCCACACTATATAGCTACTGTCAAAAAGGGGTGAGGGAATGCCACCAGAATACCAAAGGTGCCTCCAACCCCCTCCTCTCATCGACCATCCAGCTGGCAGAGCTGGCAGAGATATCAACAGCATAAAGCATTTCCCTTTCAATAAAAGGAATTCTTGAGCTTATTGCAAATATTGACCATTCTGAATGACATTGTTATACTTCTTTACCAGCTGCCTGCCTTTTAATAACATCTAATAATAATAATAATCTCAGTCTATAAACTTATAGTAATTACAGCAAATCCAATAGCAATTATATTGTAATTGTAATTAGATGTAAGATTAATATTTGCTAGATACATTTACAAATAAAATACACATAGTATGTACACATTTAAAATGATAAAATGTATAAATTTGTTATTGTAAAAACAGTATAATTTTTTTTTAGCTATTTTCCACCCGTGGTCCTCCCCAGCTTTCACAACATCAGTGGCAATTTTCATGCCATATAAATGTGTTTTACTTCATATTTTTAGTAATTCATTTTAATAATGATCTCCTGATCTTTGGCGGAGGCTAGAGGCCAAAGAAATTGCACATAGCTTATATCAAAATCTATTTTGTTTTTTTGTTTTTTTTGGTGTGTGTGTGTGTGTGTGTGTGTGTGTGTGTTTTATTACTTCAATGGAAAATCACATATATTGTATGTTCCTGCATGGCTCTAAAAATAATTTTTTATTTTTCTAATATTTACACATATATATTTACCTGTGGTGTGTATCAAACATCCCTCTTGTAGCACAATTCATGTGAAAGTCACAGAGAGCTTTTAGTGTTTAATATTCACACTGTTGTTTCTTCTCTTTTCTCCTGCCATGTGCTCCTGATCCCCTGCTCTTCCCTCTGCTGTCACACTCTTTAAGGTAAGTGTCTATTCTTTCTCCCTACAGGCAGGTAAGTGACAGAGCAGGTTAACATAGAAGTGTTCAGGAAGTGTTCAGTCTTCACTTGTGTGATGTGGGATTGTGCCAGCAGCAGTGCCCTAGGCGAGCAGGTGCAACACTCTGGGCAATTAAACGCTTGTGTAACATAAGTCAATTCAGCTGCACATGCTAGTGTCAAGTCTAAGCAGTGTATGAGCTGTGTGTGTCTGTGGAAGATAGACACTCTCTGAGCATGACAGTGTGTGCTTGTGTGTTAAGGAATATGATCGTTGTTTATTGTAATTGACAGTAACTGAGCTGAGTGGCTGAGTTTAATAAGGGTCAAGTGTGAATGGGCCTCTAGTTATGTAATGTTTAAATGAGTCCCAGAGGAGAAGTGTGCACTTTTGTCTCCCTTTTCCTGCCTTGTCTCACTTGCAGTTTACATAAAAGCTAGATTGATATTATCACTAAATGCTGATTTTAGAAATCTGTTAAGAAACATTAACAACATTTTGCACATTCTAGGTAAGCCTTAATTCTTATATGACATTCCACATATAATGCATATAGCATTTTCCATGTATTCAGCATTCCAAATAAACAAAGACATGCACTTTTCCCCTGATGTTCTCGTTTGGAAATACTGGAGATGCTAACTTGTGATTAAGGATGGGCATGTGATTTATCATGCTGCATTTTAGTAATTTTGGACTGCAACTTAATCTGTTTATTAATTCACATTCATGTCCTTAACAATAACACAAAAGAGCGCAATGATTTATATCAAACTTCATGCATTCTGTCAGGAAATGGAGCCTTGTTTAGATTTTGGCCTGGCTTTGAGATAATACTGCATGTATGACACTCTTAAGATCATCTTAACTAACATTGTGTGTTGTTTAGATGTGTTAGGTGGTACACAGCTAAACTTAAACTTAAGATAGTGTAACAGTACTGTTACAACGCTGTCAAACATAAAAATGAAAATTAGTAAACATTTTCAATTTAATACTAATAATTTGCATTTTTTATATTATGTGCATGCGATTTGGATCTTTTTGGGTTTATTGCAATTAATATTTCTTGGATTGGAAACTTGCATTGTGCAGTGAACTATATACTCTTCATTCACAGATCATCTCGGTGAGGTCCAAACAGTGTGTGTTTAGTGAACGTGTGAAGTGCTCATTGATAAAGTTGTAAGATAAAAATTTTTAAGCCACTCTGTTTTATTTTCTGATACAGTGTACAATGACTATTAATTTAATATCTTAATATTTTATTACATTTATTTTTGATAAATTGTGAAATCAATGGGAAGTATTTGTTTAAGTTGTACTTAATGTAATGTAATGTTTTTTCAGGCTACATAGATAAGGTTGTGTATGGCTTTTGTTTTACTTAGTGCTTCAGGAAACTCAGGTTTTGTCTTAGATTTGCTTTACTGGTTTATGTTACCTTGTATTTTATTCAGTCATGTGTTTTTCTATGGCCATTATGAACAGTCATATGACCTTGGCATATAAGAGTGCAGTGGTGACCTGTCTTTGAAGGATTTTAGTTTGTGGTTTCTTTTTGTCCTGGACATGTGTATATATGTCTTCTGTTATTTACATGTGGCGTTCTTCCTTATCCCTGGAAGGTTGTAAGTCTGCACAACCTGAATGCAGAACATGCATTTCTGTCACCATAAATAACGACAGAAGGTACAGACACACGGCATTAAGGTGAGAAAAGAAGGAAACAAGACAAAGTTCTGAGGGCAGCAAATAAGAGAGAAGAAAAGAGAAGGGCAGCTATAGACAATGGTCATTTACCGCTGACCGACCCCCCTCACACGTACAACTAATGAAGGGAAGGACTATTATTCATGTAGTCCAACTAATCGTCCAGCACTGTGATTTTGTCAACAACTCTGAAAGGCTAGACAGAGCTACACATGCGTACACACACACACACATACCCCAGGGACTGAGTGGGAAAGCATGAGACGGCACAGCAGTGGCTGCTCTTGTTAGTCCATTAGTTAGCTATGGCAGCACAGCCAGCTAAAGAAGTGGCCCTAATGGCTCCTCAGCAATAATTACTATCTTTTTGTCCTCATTCGATTCAGAGGGAACATATATTTGCACTCCAACAACCTATAAACATCAGGCATCCTTGGTTGGTCTGAGTTCACACAGCTAGATGCTGGTCTGTTTGTACTTTTTTCAACTTCTTTTTCTGTCTGTCTGTTTCTCTTATTCTGTTTTTCTTTCAATCTCTTGCACTTCTTCCATTTACTCTGATCCATCTACCTTGGGATAAAGACTGAAATTAAAGGTTACACATTTGTGGCTCTGGTCCATTCGCCCTATAATGCGAGAATTGTACAGGAGTACATGTTTGTGTGTCGTCTATGTATTAGTGGCCTCCATCAGGGCCATTGAAGCAGCGTGAAACATCGAACATGATTGTGTTTAGGTGTACTTACAGTGCTCCTAGTGTGTGTGTTGTGTGTGTGTGTGTGTGTGTGTGTGTGTGTGTTCTGATATAGATACATACATAGAGAGAGAGCCAGCCAGAGAGACAGACAGACAGACAAATAGCTTTGTACAGTATGTGAAGAAAATAAATAAATTTAAAGAATCTATGAATGAATGAATAAACCCAGAAATTAGTAACTAGGAAGCATAAAAAAAGCAAAAATACATAAATGTAGGTCTTCATTTTGAGAGGAAATGTACACACAGACAAACACAGAAAATCTGCCCTGGCTATGGTTCTATGACACCCTTCTTGCTCCCCTCACAGGGACAGTAACGTCTCCAGGCGGCTCTGTGAGTGCTCTGCTCAGGTAATTGTTTTAGTGGAGCTGTCAGCCTAATTCAGCAGTATTATAGAGCACAAAGGGTCATTTCGGAACCATGAATCATTAGAGCTAGTCTGGCTCCATCTTTTACCAGTGCTATTACATCTACTTCTTGGAAGACTGGCTTAAAAAGTCAGATAAATTGCCTCTGTGTAGGAGCTCTAGTGGTTAACTACAACGACAACGCTTTTCTAATGGGGGTTTCCAACATCAAACATTTATACAACATAGCTCAGGTTCAGTGCAATGCTTTGTTACAGATGCTTGCACTAAAAAGGGTGTCTCAGTGTTTTTAGCTGTTTTCTTTGTAATATTGTGCTGAGGCGCAAACACTCACATACTTTTACTAAGATAAACCAAGATTAGTACACTAGCATGCAATAAGATGAACATTCAGCATGCATTGAAAACAGCATGAAAACAGCTTGGGTTAATTACGTTGGATTCAAAAATGGAAATATTTATTTTCTATTATGGGCCCATCATCTTCTTGTGCAGTAATGAAAGGAGGCTTAGCCACTGGTACACAAAGTAATGGGTCGATGATATGATGCAATTTTTTGTCTCATTAGTTTTAAGATATACATACAATGCATACAATGACTTGAATACACCACTTCTATATCTTACGTCTTGAAATACCAGATAATTTCAGCTAAAGAAAAGTTAGTACAGTTGTAAGATTCAATTCAATTCACTTTTCACAATACATATTATTTCAAAGCAGATGTGCAAACAATGTATGTTTCTTCATTACAATTAATAGCGCTCTGTTATCAGATGTGGCTGTGTCAAAGTAACGCCCATATGGAACGTACAGCACCTTGACTGGTGTATATGTAGGCTATTTTCACAAAAATACATGCATTGTGAAAACAAAACTTAGCAAATGATAATATAAATACCTAAATAATATAATACATTTTCTGTGTCTGCCAAATAAAATTGTATGAAGCCAGATCTTTTATCTTGAAAATATCTTTAAAAATGTTTTTTTTTTTTTTTAAATAATAAAGATGTGCACACTCACATGTATTCAAGGTGTAAGGGAAATGCTATTACATTTTTTTTTTTTTCAAAACTATATATGAAATTACATATATACAAGTGTTACATTTCTTACTAGTTTTAAACTGAAACTAAACTTTATGTTAAAATCTTATTTTTTCCCCTTTATCATGATTACTTTGTATGTCATTGAATATATCTGCAAGAATTCAGTTTGAAGAGTTACAGAGTATGGCATTAGTATTTACACTAGGTTTCCTGAGAGGAATCTCCCGTGCTGTGTGTGATTATGTTTACTTATTTGTGTATGCGTGCAAGTGAAAGTGTGTGTGAGTGTGTGTGTGTGTCTGTTTATATATGTGCATTGTAGACTCCCTCACACTCTCACACAAGCCAAAGAGAGACCCCTGGAAATCTGAAACTCCCATCTCTCCAAACCGCAGTTTGTTTGGTTTAGTCATCTCCTCTTTCTTTTTGTCTCGCTCCTTTTCTGTGATTGGTTTATACACACAGTCTTCTCCTTCATTTGATCACAGTATGCCAGTTCAGCTGAAGACCTTTCCCTTGCCTTTGTTTACTACAGCACATTCAGTGGTGTATATGTATTTTCACAAAAACACACACAGAGTGAAAATGAGTATCATGAATAGAAAGTCATCTGTAATGGCGGTCTCGTGTTGTAAAAGTTTTACCTCTTTCCATTCTCCCTTTCCCCATATCCACAGTCAAAGCACCACACTATGAAATGAACTTTTAATAACTGATCCTGTGTGAGATTTTAACACTTTAAAATGCTGTTAGAAGTGTGACTTTGTCTAAGGCCCTCAGTCAAACTGAATAATTAGTGGGATTCCCCACGGATTTCAGCATTTGATGAAGAACATATTTTTAAGGATTAAACCAGGAAATGTGGTTTGACAGAATAAGACATGCTTAATTACTGGCTTTGATTTCTGGTTAAGAAAACATATGAAGTATCACAAATGGCCCACACCAAACTGGAGCGGTGGTAGCCAGTGGCTCATGCACATGTGAGAGTCACTGAAAGAAACCTATAACTATAGTGCCCTTGATCAAGACCCAAGCTCTCAGTAGGGAGACTGCATTTAGTGGACTGTCAGTTGCTTTGGGTGAATTAAATGCACTGCAACTCATTTACCTTTTCCGTGTCTGCCAAATAAAATAGTATAAAAAAAGGAAAAGCCAAATCTTTTTGAAACACATCAAAGGAAAGCTATTGTTCATAAAATCTGTGTGGTCTTGATGTTTCATCACAGTCGGGGGTTTCACCAGCTTGTTTTCTTCCATTATTAAAGAAATAACAGCACAATGGTCAGAAGCAGGGAGAGTCAATGCCCCCTTTAGTGGCAAGAGATTAAGCTCATTATACTATTGGACACAACTGTTTACTGTTGATTACACAATCTTTTTGACATTTTGTTTTTTTAGTAAACTATAAAAAATGATTTTGGCAGATTGTCATTTTGCCAACATACTCTCATGGCAGTTTGTAAGTATTTTACCTTTTGGTGAATTGGTTGCTAATTTATAGGATCTCATTTGTGCATTTTCATACAATCAGTTTGTCCCTCATTAGGGATGGACCTTCATGCTTAAGTTTTTCTTTTTTCTTTTACATTTCTGTTCAAATCACATTGTATAAATTCATACAAAATCACCACCTTATAAGACAGTTACGTTTGCTCGTGAGGTTAAATTGATTTTGCTATCATAATGCCTCATCAAATCTAAATCTCTCTATAAAGATATAGAATATTTTCGATTCTTTCCTTTGATCAGAGTAACCAGACTGTATCAGTTAAATCACTCAGAAAAAGTTGATATATTAGGGGATAGTTAGGGGTAGGGCACATGATCAAAATTGTATTTTACAATATGAGTAACCTAATTTAATTCTACTATAACATTAACCCCCGGTTTCACAAACAAGGCTTAGGCCTAATCTCAGACTAAAATGTAACTCTGAGCTGTTTCAGCTGAAAGAAACTTGCACTAACTGATCTTAAATTATGTCAGTGCATTTGCTTTGTCTCAAGATGCACACCATTATTGTTTTTTCAAAGGCATGTTTATAAAAACAAATTAAATGTCCTAATTGAACTATTGAATAATGCTGGCTTAACCTAAGCCCTGTCTGAGAAACCAGGCCTATATATCAACACATTATTTTATATATTTTTATTTGCAAATAACAAGCATTCAGACTACAATATTAGAGTTGTGATTTTCTCTTTTTATTTTGTTGTTTAATTGACAAAAATACATAGACAGCAGAAGATATACAGTATTATGGTTAAGACCTAATGCTCTGCTCTAATATACTGACACATTGTTAATGGTTCACATTCACTTAAGAAAATAAAATGAAATGAAAAGACACTTGATTTTTGTAATTTCACAAGTATGAGTAAACTAGCTAACAACATGTTTGTATTTATGCATAATTTACTGTTATTACAATAGTAAATAAATACACGTAACGTAACAATGACACATTAAAATAAAGCTTTTACGAATAAAGTCCATCAGTTACGAAGTAAATTAGATTTAAGCTGTAAAGTACTCTTCAGAAGATAACAGTGTCTTTATTCAGCTCAGTTTAGTTCAATGTTGTTTCATTTCCGTTCAATAACTGTCAATGTTGCAAAGTCCATTAATTATCAAACAAATTCAATTAAGGTGTAAGGGAATAGTACCATTATACAGCTCAACTGAGTTCAGTAACAATGTCAAAGCTGAAAAGTTAGTGTCATTATCTAGCTCAATTCAGATCAAATTCAGTTTTCATCCGATAGTATGAGTGCAGTTAAATCAATAATATTACTGAACTGAATTGCTTTTTAGAGAAATAAAGCAAGCCAAACTCAAACTTGCATCTTCCACTGGAGAAGCAGAGCTTAATGTCTCAAGCACCTGTAGGCTACCTAACTGCCAGCCACAGTTCTGGTTTGCTTCACCATGTTAATCTGTCATAAAAGGTGTGATGATAGCTCCCCCTCTTCTCAAATCATTTTTGCCCTCCTGTCACTGTCCCAGAGACTCACAGTGGTGGTGTTGAAGAGGAGGGGTGCGTTCACTGAGTGCTGTTGACAGCGTGTGATGAGGCGCACATGAAGCTAATAGCACCTTGTCACCTCGCAATAAAAGTAGCAGCATGCCTGTCTTCTAAACAGAGACCGATGTGCAAGGTGTCCTCAAACGGTCACAGACGGCCTGACTCCACACCTCTACATTCAACCCCTCTACATGACCTGACACTTACATACCCCATCAGGAGGAGGTCATTGGTGTTTCACATTCTCCCTAGGATATTTTAATCCCCTTTTGAATTCAATAAAAGCCTCCTTGAAGCATCACCACAGATCCACAGTATACAAAGGTCTCTATACTTATGCCTTTTTTTTTAAGCAGCTGAAATCATTGTGGCATATCTCAAGAGAAATTATTTTACATTTAGACTCAATTGGTAGCACTTTACTATACATTTTAGTATCAATTTTATTTGTTATCAGTATCATTAAATAACAACAAACTGTGCTTTTAAAGCATTTATTAATCTAGGTCAATATTCATTTCTACATATACTAATACATATTTTTAATATTTAACATATGTATAAAATACATTAGTTAATGTGTTGTGAAAGAACATGTATTAAAAATGAACAATAGTGTATTTATAAATATTTATAATAATAAGGCAGTGGCTATTTGTAAATAATGATAGATGCTATTTACACTAAGTGCAAACAGCAATGGATTCTATTTACACTAAGTGCAAATAGCAGTATTTTCTTAGAGATATGATATTTAGTGCAAATAGCTATAAATTCTATTTACACTATGTTAAAATAGCAGGATTTTCTCATTGAAAATAGTGGCAATTATCTGCACCTCAGTGTTGTAGTACATTATAAAACAGTAGGCAATAATAATGTATTGAGTGTAAATTATCATTTTAATTCAAATTATTAAATGGATGCCACCTTACTGGGACAATATAAGCCCTTCTTGCACCTACCCTAACCCTACCCGATCCTTTACTTTCAATGTTTTGATTATTTCCTTCATTTTTATTGAAAATAAATGCCTTTCCAATGTGATATGATATTTGAAAAGGGAGGAAAAAAAGTTTGGCAAAAGGCGCATTCGAACATGAAATGACCATGGCATGCACTTTACCATCTTTGCCGCTGGAGATGTTAAACGATCCTCTTTTGTAGCGTTGACTAGCCCAATCACACAATGAGTCAGTGTAAATAGCTTCAGCCAACATGGTGTGCATAGACGCTCTGTTATAATAAATAAGGTTAAAGTTGTTGTTAGTTATTATTAGTTTATGATGCCTAATGGATTAACTACTGTTAATGAAGTGTTATCAATCAATAAAATTATCAGTTGAACTATTTATATTGCAATTAAGGTGTTTTCACAGTATAATACTTGGGGCAGGACCATCCATTTGTCCAGACAATGGAGGTTTGGAGAGTATTTGGAAAACAACAACAACAACAAAAACACTCATTTCATTTGATGATAGATTTAAACTGAAAGGTCCAGTAAGTGTTGCTAAAAGCACGTTCGGATTTATCCAAAACAGATGAACATGAAACTGGCATCGTTTTATGTTTATTGTTGTCCATATTGTAGAAGCTGGGAAATGAAATTAGAATCAGAATCAGAATTAGCTTTATTGCCAGGTATGTTTACACATACAAGGAATTTGTTTTGGTGACAGAAGCTCGACAGTGCGACAGAACGACAGTGACAAGACAAGACACAGATAATAAAGATAATAATATACAAATATACAAAATAGACAATGTGCAACATAGCACAAATACAATATACAAAATAGACAATTTAGTATATACATGTATGTTAGGTGTAAATTTGAAATGTATTAAGTATGTGTGTTAAATAAATAAATGTATGGAAATGGAAATGACCAATGAGTGGCACCAAAAGGTTAAAAATAATGTACAGTACCACTTACACTAAACATAACTGATAGAGTTAACATAAAAACACATTTGCTCAAATAACTGTGCTATTTTAGCTTGCTTCTGCAAGTCTTTGAACTCTTTTATCATGACACATGATTCATGAGACTGCTTTCCTGTAGCTCAAATGGTAGAGCATGGCGCTAGCAATGCCAGGGTCATGGATTTGACTCCCAGGGAAAGTGAGAACTGATAAAATGTAAATGTGTTAAAACCATAAATACTGATAAAACCATAAATGCTATGTAAGTTGCTTTGGATAAAATCATTGGTCCCACTTTATATTAGGTGGCCTTAACCACTATGTATTTACATTTAAATTAATAATTTTAAACAAAGCACTTATTGTGTACATACATTGTTTTTACATTGTATTTTTTTTGTTAAATTAATTTCTGTAATTATAATTACACTGTTGACCCATTCCCTTACACATTAACAACTTAAATTTACCCATACCACCAAAAATGTCCCTATCCTTATACCTGTATCCCAACTCAATAGCAGCAAAAGTGTTTTGCAATACAATTTGAACACAATAAGTACATTGTACTTATTGTTGACGTAAGTACATTGTAGTTAGGATGCCTAATATAAAGTGGGACCAAAGCATCTGCCAAAATACATAAATGTAAATGTGACGGGACTCAAAGCACTCTGCATCCAAAAATATGTGGTACTAGGTGAGCTACTGTAACAAACAAGTTCACTATGCCAAAAATGCATACCTTTGGAGGTAGTAATGTAATGCAAATACAAGTTTACAGATTATGCACTATGGTAAATATGGTTTGAGGTCATAAGATACAAAAGCATCTTCCATTGTAGTCATAATTTGTGTGAAAAAGAATAAACTTTGATGTTTTATTGCCAATAGAATTTATTTCAGCTGGAAACTGCAGTGAATTGGCAGAAAAATGTAGGTAGGCATGATTCTTCCAATGAGCCTTGGTTATATTGCAATTCCACATTCACTGACTGAGGGAGTGCTGTTATAATACTAGCAGTCAATGGTAGAGTCTTTGTACTCTCTTTCTTTCCTGTAATCATTTCTTGTCTGCATAGCATCCCTCCATTGTTCTAGCTCTGGCAGACCACACCTCTGCCACAAACACACGCAGACAAACTCTAGCGTGTAACCAGGGCCTCTTTATTTCAACTGACTGTGTGTTTAGTTCATTACATGTGCGCTTGCTGTTTGTTATGACATGCCACCTATGTCAATCAGTTAGTGTGGTGAGAAACCATGCCAAAGCACTGCTATAGTTTGCATGAAGTTTCTCAAAGATTCATATTCTTACATCAGCACCACTGAGCGGTGCTGATTTAACACACTTTACAAGAGCTGTTTTACTACAACCGAGGCTCATAAAAAGGCATATTGTAAACATCATTTTAATAAAAACTGTCTTTGAGGTAGCAGTTAGCTCTGACATTATAGCCCCAGACCACCATCCAATCGGCGGTCGTTTCAGCTGCACATTCTCACAGCTTTGGGCTTTGTGTTTCGCAATATGTCAGATCGAGAAGAACTTCCTGCTTATATGACTTCAGGGCATGTTGAATAGTATCTAGTGTCTTGCGGAGAGTGGCGATTGGGAAGCTTGTGCTGGAAGGATCAAAAGGGGTGTAAGTGTAGTGAAATTGAGTCAGAGAGCTGTAGTGGAAGGTGGAGTAGTGCTGTGTGTGTGTGTGGGTATTGGTGGGAGTCTGAGTAGGGATGTGATGAAAGCATCCCACGTGTTGGAGCACAGGGTAGGGCCACAGCGCACAGCTCTCTCCGGAGGTATGGAAGCAATTACTGGCACTGAGGGCCCACAGACACCCACTGAGAGAAGTGGTCCCAGAAAAGAATGCACACAGTTCTCTGGAAGGCTAAATTACTTTCGTATGAGGACTAAGAGGGTAAGGTTAGTGTTTCTGTTCCTCGGTGTGTTTTTTCTTTTTTCTTTTTTATTAGGAACAAATACTGAGGCATATTTAATTCAGATCACACATTTCAAATTTAAGAAAACAAGCCACAAAAATACCACTGCTAATTAGACTAATGCTACTCCCCGTGTGCGTGCTGAGGAGGCCAGGGAGAGAGCGATGGCCAGCCACCCTCCAGGCAAAGCAGACTCCGAACTCTTCTCGCATGAGAAGCGAGGCAATTAAAATACTGATGCCTCGATCCCAAACCCCACACCGCTGGGCGAAAGTGTGTAAGCGTGAGAGAAGCCCTAAACCCCCCTGGATCAACGGTGCACATTGACGCACGTGAACACTGCTTTGATTATTAAACAGAAAACAGTCGCAACGGTATGACCAACTTGGAAATCAGTTGCTATGTAGCATTTTTGCAAAACAAAGCCTTTACCACTACAGCTTGCATCAATACATGCTCGCAATGCAAAGGCCATTTCTCCAAAATAATGACAACTTAAAATTTTATTTCAGCCTATGAAGAGAATTACTGAACAAATACATTAAAAAGAGGCAAAAAAGCTGAAATGATACTGTTCAGTAAAATAAAATATTATTATTATTATTATTATTGTTATTGTTTATATGCAGATACTTCTGCTGGAAAGGATGGTCCCATATAAGGATTTCATTCCTGTAGCTCATCTCATTTCTAAATGATTTCCCCATTTCTATTCTCTGATTTTTTTTTTTTTTTTTTTGGATGAAGCAAACATAATAAATTGATTACAGTATCATTGTCAGCTGTAGACATGTGTCTGATATAGCCAAGATCATTTAAACAACTTTGAAACTATTAACAGCTATTCACGGTTAGCGTAATTTGTTATGTTACATAGAAATGCTTTTCTTTTCTTCAACAACAAGCAGACTGAGTAATTCGTTCAAGGAAGCAGATCCACTGCAGTGGATGTAGATGAATATGAGCTGAAATCTTTTATGCATCTTTAATGCACTCTTTTTAAGTCATTGTAGTAGAAAAGGATCAGTAAAAAAAAAAAAAAATGTAATACATTTGTAATAACATTTGCCTAATCTGTCTATTTTACATGTACCAACATTTACTGTAAATTTGAACCAAAGTGTTTATAATTATATTTAAATCCAATATGTTCTTACACATAATACATTACTACATACTGCTGAAAACCTTTTCTGATTCATTAAGACAGGTGACGCTGTTGATCATACCTAGCTGGAGTGGAATGTGAACAAATCTAAGGCAGCTGTAGACTTTTACAGCACGGCTCATAGTGACGCAGCAAGCTTCAGGGTGAAACACGTCTAGACAAGAATGGAGTAAAACACATCCTATAGAGAATGTGAAGCTACGTCACGCCGCGTTGCATGCTGGGGCGCCGCCGCCATTCTGGGAGGATCACCCTCTGCTACAAATTCTTAAATTAATATGGATACCTGCTTACCTTCTGTTTTGTTTTTTCCTTGAAGTTAAATATTCACATTCTTCATTGGATCGCATGATAATTAGATTTTTTCTCATAAGTTTTGTAGAATTTTGTTTACAATGTTGGTCTGATTAGCATTAAAAAAGTGTCGCCCTCTCGCTGCTGCTTCAGCCATCATATGGTAGATTATCCAAATAAAGTGTTTGTTCAACAAGCTGACAGATGTCGATCCATTTCTTTGTTGGAAAGCGTTTTTAAATGACGAAGTATAATTGCTGTCATTGTAAATATTCAGTTTTCCATGGCCACGGAGGAGAATCAGAGATTGTAGATCACATTCAGCAGACAGACACAAGCACACTGCATTTTTATATTTATTTCAACAAATGACAACTAAAATGAAATCTTTGGAGGCTTGTGAACAGTTTTGTAGTAAGACAGTGATGCTAAAAGACATGCAGATGAGCCCAGAATATTAACAACTAATTACGCAATGCATTTTCCTCCCTTTAGAAAACTGTAATGAAGAATACAGACAGATAGTATTTAAAGTTCATATTTTAGGTTCATCAGTTTTTCTGCACATAGTATGCTTTATTAGTAAGGTGTGTACAGAATGTGGTCTTTTAATATCACTGAATGCATTAAGCATTCTTTATATGAGAGGAAAACACTTAACGTGTAAATAAATTCTTTGCGTTCACATTTGGGCTTATGTGCGGATCTGCACATAGTATGCTTTACATATTTGTCTTTATCACTACCTTGGAACCTTAATCAATGTTAAGTGTTTTAATGTCCCTGTTCAAGTTCTGCTAATTCACAAGCCGAGTGAGAGTCATACTTGCAAAGGTGATGTTAATTATTAAACCATAAAAAATCAAAACTTTCAAAAACATGCGGCTATGTGATTCTTTTATTGAGTGACTGGCAGTGGGTTAATCGGTGACATTATTAATAAATTTACTATCTGGTGTCTTCTCGTCATCTCTGCGACCAGCTTCCCTTGGTGTTTTTACACAGAGAAAAGGCAAAAAACATACTGCACTGTCCAGGTTTTTCTCAGAACCATGATCGGAGTTACTTTTGCAATTCTCGATGCAGCATTAATGACATACAATGGTACATTTTTCACAGTCACGACAGAAAATCAAAATGCTGCCCTAAACTCAATATCGGAGCTGCAGCGCGATCCTCCCAGTATGGCTCATAAACAAAGCAGTTTCCCAGAACTCAACGCAATGTGACGTCAGCTTCACGTTCTCTATAGGTGTGTGCATGTATATGAGCTGTCTCGGTCTCCAGTGTGACTTTAGATCACAGTGCTATATGTTGCCATACACCATGGCTCCAATGATAATTTTCTGCCCATTGAATAACTGTGATAACTCCTTGCTAATATAAATATCATTAAGCAACAGGGATTAAGTCTAAGAGTTTGGATTTTTTTCCAACCTGCAGCCTGTTAATATTCTGTGTTACAGTCTGTGTTCATCAATATTTCATTTAATTTATATTTGATAATGTAAAAGGACTATACCATCTGATCGCTTTGAGAAACAATAATTCAGCCTGCTGCTTTTTTCTGTCTGCTTCATACACAAGAACGTAGAAGTGCTTGTTTTACATTTTGCCTCTAATTGTAATTTTTGTAGAATCTTTGATATAATCCACAATCAAGTAACTGATATCTTTCCAATGTTTTAAAGCTGTGAGGTTCAAATATGCAGTAATTTATTTATTGATTGATTTTATATAAATAAATGTGTTTTATTTTATATAAGCTCTCTCTCTACTTATTATTATTATTATAAAAAAATAAAAAATAAATTATATGGTTGCCTGGGTGTATTGAGCTGAGAATGGATGTAGTCATGAAAGATCTTGTTGTCTGTTGCCTGGATGATACCAGAAAATTAGTAAATCATTTGTACAGAAATCAAGATATTGGCTGGAATTTATGAATGCCTTCAAAGAGGACTGAAGTGTGTAGATGGCTTATTTAGGAGCCAAAATGGATGCCA